>OX103947.1:87442595-87819853 GCA_944470405.2 Schistosoma mattheei | reverse complement strand
TGTTGGACTACAGCCGCCTTAACTACTTTTTCCATCACTCTGGATACCACTGAAGTTATGTTTATGGGCCGGTAATTTTCAACGTTTGCTTCAGGTCGTTTTAATTTTGGGAATGATGCGTGGTTTTCCAGGCATTAGGGTAACACGCTGTAGATAGTGATATCGCGAATAGTTTGAGCAGCAAAACACGCATATCATCACCACGTTTTAGCATGCTAGATGGAATACCATCTGGTCTATCAGTGTAGGAGTGTTTCAATGTACTGATTGCCTTGGAGATATTTTGTACATTGAATTCCACATCAGTAGTTTCACAAGGAGGTGCTGGGATTGGTTCAGAATCATTAAATGGTTTTTCGTTAGTTAGTGAGAAACAAAAGTGTTCACTAAATAATTCTGTGACGAGTTTGGGATTTTCGTATACTTGTTTGCCTTTAATGAATATACTCCCTCTCGATTTAGAACGTTTAAGTTTATTTTGGAGGAGTATGGTGAGTGCAGAGGAGTTATTATTAAGTTCAAATGCACGTTTTTCCTGTGCGACTGCTTTTTGTGTACTTATTGCCTCTGTTCGGACAAGTATTTCTGTCATCGTTACTAAAGAGGGAAAGTCATTAAAGTTGTGGAATCGAGTACAATGTCTTTGAAGACGTCTTCTTGTACTGACCGGTATATAGAGATCTTTAAAGAACGTAGGTCTACAGTATTCTAAAGGTGCGATTTTGTTAATGATACTTTTGATGTTGTGATGAAATATACTGGTTAATGTGTCGGTATTGCTTGAAGTAAAGAAAGTTCTCCAATCAGTGCTTCTTAGGTAATTGTGGAAGTTATTCCAATCAACCTTGCGATAGTTTCTATGAAGTGTTACGGTTTTACTTCTACCAGTTGTGGTTTTTATATTAAGGCTGCATACGACAATGTTATGATCACTACCTGGAAACGTTTTTCCAATATACAAAGTATTGAGGATGAGGCCACTGGTAAAGACCAAGTCCAAGATATTTTTATGTCTCGTAGGGCTATCGACATACTGAGTCCATTGTCCAAACTCTAGACATTCAATAAATGATTCATAACGTCTCAGCGCTTTGACTGGGAGCCAAGAAATTTCGGGCATGTTGAAGTCACCACAAATAAGCTTGCTTGTGAATGGTAGGGACGACGCTAGTGTGAATACCTCCGATAATACTGCTATTTCATCTATTGATGGTTAAGTTGACGATAAACACAGTCTAGCAGTAAGGTCACGGAATTCGACGGCTTTAATACAATCCACACCGAATCCTTCAGTTTGTTTAGTTCAGGCATATCACATAGTAGTGAGTTTAGGCTAGAGTGAGCGTAAATAAGACATCCTCCACCTCGTCCATTCAATCTATCGCTTCTATATAGGAGATAGTTTATCAAGAGATATATTTCGTTCGGAAATATTACTGTTAGTCCATGCTTCAGATATCATTAATATTTGATGGTGGATATATGGATACAAACAGGGCTAGATCCGTCCTTTTTGTTGCAGATCGATCGAGCGTTGATAAGGATATATTTAAGCAAGTGGCCTACTATGTTAAAATGGGTGAGTGTATCTTCGGATAAAGTCGTCGTAACCCTCGCGGGTGTGAGATGAGTTTGAATGTGAGGGATTGAATGTTCTTCATTAGCTCGGTATTTTGATAGCTAGACTTAGTGGGAGATGTATCAGATGAGCTAGTGAAGTTGATTGGGGAGTTTACCGAGGAGGAAATGGTGGGAGTACTCTCTGATGGAAACTGTACGGAGGAAACAAATTTATGGTTTGCATGTGGTTTGAAATAACCTGGGCTATATGCTTCAACAGAGGTGTCACTAGGGGTCTTATTCCAAAAAAATCTTGTACAGGCCTACTGTGAAGTGTATGGTTATTTACAAAATAGTCTTGATGGTTAGACTCGTAGCCCCTGTTATGGCTATTTACGTTAGCGTGAGAGGGGTCTGCTACGCGTAACTGGGAGGAGTTGCGACTGTTGTTATACATGGGAGCCGTTGTTATGTGATGGGTCGGTACTAAAGGGTGTGAGAAGTTTTCTTTCTGAGAGTAATTACAGTTGCGATCCTGGGGAATGTAGGTAGGGTGTGGAGTGAGAAACCTATTATTACCATTCTTATTAATGGTTTTAGGCTTCAGGGGGTGATTTGGGTGGCCAGTTCTCTGGTAGTTTTCGTTAGTCTGCGTGTAAGAAGGCTTGCTACGTTGAAGCCCACCACCCTTTTTGCAACTTGGAGGTGTTGAAGGCAAGTTATACGATAGCAGCGGGGAGAACCTGTTCACTGTTCTTGGGATACCTATAGAGCAGTTGGGTTCAATCTTACGTGTTTCCCTATTCGGTATCATGAGTTTTGTCTTCCCACCCTTTATTTTCAGAGCTGGAGTCTTTCGTTGTCTCTGTGAGATGAACTTACGTTCATTCAAGTCTACTTGTGGAATATCTTTAGGAGGACAAATTTTCAAGTGTATAGGTTTAGTTGGATGTGTGTTGTTACACGACTCACATTTTAGTACATTACTGAACGAACAGCTGGGATTAGTCATGTCGTTATGGTTTTTGGTGTCAGTTGGGGTCCGTATCTTATCCAAAGGTTTCTGATCTGTAGACTCATCTAGATCAACAGAGTGATCAGCCGTATGTGGAGTGGTGTCATGCTTATTGTTCGTGTGTTTTAAACTATTTGCTGTGTTGCAAACTGTCTCTGGCTGATTATTAACTGTAACACTCCCATTCAATTCTATCGCTTCGCGTCTTCTTACACGACGTTGACAGGGCGTAAGGTCTGGAGTGACTTTTATATTCTTGTATGGAATTAGTGAGCTAATATTTTTGCTCAAATCAATAAACTGCTTAGCATCGTTACAACAGCCAAACATAAACAAGAGGGGGCAAGTCGATCTGTCTGACTTTTTTCTAAGGCGGATGACTTTGCAGTTAACGTTCGGCATACCGCATGCTCTAAGGCAAATATCCCTTAACTTAGATGGGTGTGTGCGGTCGGGGAGGTTATACACAACTGCATTGAAGGAGGACATCACTCTCTTCGTCACTTCTTCAGCCACAAACTCCAAAATACACTCAGCTTTAGTGAGTTGCTCAAGATTTCTGTCTGTATCAAGGCCCCATATATGAGTGAGGGGTGCTAATTGCTCAAGTTTGCCGTTAATTTCGGATAGAGAGTTTTGTAGCTGTCGGATGTCATTACTATATCTATCAGTATTTTGGTGTGTATGAGGTGGACCATTGGACTCTTTAGTTTTTGAAATTTTAGACTTAGGCCTTGGTAGCACATACTGTCTAGTAGACTGTGCTGACTTTTCGATGCACGTAGGTATAGTGTCTTGTATGTCAACCAGTCTTACCGTTGGCATACTGCACGTAAAGATAGAGGGGTTGCGGGCGAGACTCTAATTTAGCGACGAGCCAATCAGAAGCGTTTGAGCAATTTCAAGGTCACGGAGCCAAGTTCAACACGCGATGCTAACATACGGTCGGTTCACAGCGGGTTTTAGAGAGGAGGTGATTAATGAGAGGTTAAAACAGATGGGACGGCGGAACTCTAATTTAGGGACGAGCCAATGAGAAGCGTTTGAGCGATTTCAATTATTAGCCAATCAGAAGACAGTATAAAGTAAAAATATATTACAAGAAAGTAATGAATTATAGCGGATATTCTTCTTTTACATGATTTAAAAACTTGTCGAGGTTTGATAAAGGCTCAGAAGTTCTGAATTCATAGTGCATATTGTATAGAAACTCGTCCATAGGGTTAGGGTTTGGGGTTAAAATTAGGGTTAAGGGTTAGATTAGGGTTAGGTTAAAGTTAGGGTTTGGGGTTAGGTTAAGGTTTAGGGTTATTGTTAGGGTTAGATTAGGGTTTAGGGCTAAGGCTAGGGTTTGGGGTTAGATTAGGGTGAGGGTTAGGTTAGTATTAGGGTTCTGACATGCCATCGGATTTTAGAGAAAAGGTGTCTATTGACAGGGTACAACCCTAACCACCAACTCTATGGACGAGTTTCTATACAATATGCATTATGAATTCAGAGCCTCTGAACCTTCATCAAACCTTAACAAGCTTTTAAATCATGTAAAAGAAGAATATCCACTGTAATTCATTACTTACTTACAATATATTCTCACTTTATACTAACTGTCTTCTGATTGGCTAATAATTGTCAAGGTCATTTAATATTCGTTCAAAGGTCGTCGCTAAATTAGATTCTCGCCACCTGGTTAATACTAGGATTAGAGACTGTGAGTATATAATAGATTGCAGATCTATTTACGACTTAAGTCCGCAATAGGTACAATACGAACTGGTAATTGTCCGTCGAATAAAAATAAGTTGTTTTTTCTTATGTTTCGGGGTGAGATGTTCCCGATGTACAGGATAGGATGATAATCACATTATAATACATCCTGCAAAAGAGCAAGTCGAAGAATTCCTAAACCACGTGGAAAAATGTTACCACTTTCAAAGTTCGCGCGTATAAGCACTCATGAACTCAAGGTAAATCACAACTGCATAAATTCTTTGCTAAAAACATGTTATTTGGTTATTCATCTATTCCACATTTCTGACTAAATTCACTACTGTTTTTTCATTTAGAATGCAACAGGAGTGTGCCTTCACAGATCCTAAGAACTGTTTCGCCCTAGAACTATGGCCCTGTGAAAATTTACGGGAGACCCAACTAACAACAGACTATAAAAGATGCTGGACGTCCATTTTAGTCTCACAATCACTTTCAGTACTTTTTGAGTTACTTCTTTTACCCATTCGTTTGGAAAAAAACAATAAAACTGCAGCTTAACATTACCAATACAACTTTTAAACGGGAACTTGGTTTAAACCTTTGTTTGATATTCGATTCTCAATGAAAGTTCCTGAATAGATTTTTAAATCTAATGCTACTTTGTTTTATCTACTTAATCGTTGCAAGAAACTTGTGATAAGCGAGCCTCTCAGCACCTAGTTCATGTGTTCAAATGGTTGTGGACGGAACGGAAGGAGCTTTCGCTTAACAGGCTTCCGTGTCTAGTAGCAGGGGGTCACCAAAACCTCCAGGCAGGAACCTAGGTATGTTAACAATAAAAGAGGAAAGAGAAATTGGTAAATCATAGTATGATACTATCCTTAATCCTTAAGAATAGATCCACTTGCCTCTTAAAGGACTCCTGGGAAGTCGCTTGGACTAGCTCGGCGGGCAGCGGATTCCAGCATTTGACAACTCCTAAGGAGTAGAAGTTGCGTCTACAGTCCGTCCTGCTATGTTGTGTCGCTAGTTTCTGGGACTAAGCTTAAGTAGGTGTTTTAGGGGATGTCCAGAAGTGTTAAGGTTATTGTAAGCCATTAGGTTACCTCTAAGACGTCTATACTCTAATGAGTAGAAGTTAAGTGATTGAAGGCGCTTTTCATAAGGTGATTTGGTGCATATCTTCGTCATTTTCTTGCGAGACTTAAATACTCGAGTCCTCTCATAACTTATTCTAACCACCATTGGTTGTCACGGCAGCTGATGGATGGACACGCTTTACACATCTTAACCGTACCTGCGTCTTATCTTATAGCTTCTGATTCAAATGACAAGTAAGCAATCCACCTGCCCGCACTAATGGAACACTAGTAACTAAAATGCACCCCGTATGGTACCTTACATTGGTCTACGCACTCGCTTAGCTCTTTAGTGAGAATATTAATACGGTCCTGCTGAAAATCCCATGAACCCCCCTACCTCCATCAAAACCAATAAGTCTGTAATTGCTGCATAGAGCAATTTTATTTTTCTGCAGTAAGATATAACAGTTAGAATTGGAGTAAAATGGCAGTATACAGCAGATGCACGTGGTACATGTCTTCATCGATTAACTGAAATAGAGAATACGGATATTAGCTTAACAGGCTTATTTAGAAAGACTATTTTCTAATTTGAACTTAGTGCGTGAGAAAGTCATACTGGAACTACGAATAATGTTGGAATCTAGTCTCCCAAGGCGTACGAAGCACTCAAACTGGAAGACAGTTGTCCAAAAATAATTCGAATATGAAGGTGAGATTTTGCAGGTACTTTTCATCGTAAAGGTGAACATATTAGATAACGGTTGACATCATACCGCAAGAAAAACACAGGTTTGCGAGTGGTGAAATACGATCTATAAAAGGTGAGCTTAATTAACAGTTAATTACCTTTTTACTCCCTGGTCATGACACTTCGGCTTCCTCTTATGACCAAAACAGCAAACATACACTACACACTGATAGGAGATTTTCGGCTTTTCAATGTTAAGCTTGTTGTAACGCACTGCACAATGAGTACAACCCCTCCATTACTGCTATATGGCATATTCTTATAACAAACCCTCTGCAATAGGTTGGTAGCATCTGTAGCTTCATCTCTAATTGTCGTAAGTCTGGGTCCTATCGAAATCAATAGCGATATAACCTACTGCTTGGCACTCTGTATTGGTTTGACCCGTTGGTGGGATAGTGTTGTCCATAATATTGAAGAAAATTTGTAAAAAACAACAACATGGTTCTGTGACAGACACGTTGCTAATAGTGAGAGAGGTTATCGGTCAAAGAACATTCGATGGTGGCTTATACAGACAACATTTCTTATCCAAACTTTCTCAACAGGAGCAAGCTGTCGTTTCAAAACAACGCCGTAGACTAGCTGGCTACACCTGCCGACCGCATCTTAGAAATCATGAAATCTTGTAATGCCGATGTATTTTCAGTCATAGAAAAACCACGAACGACCCAGAATGACATGAAAGAGTTATGTCATACATGTACACGTTATCTTAGATTTCGTAACGACCGTGAACGGTCACATACCCCGCAAGGAGGCATTTCACGTAGGCGAACTGCCTCTAGACCACAAGGGGCGGATAACCCCGACTGGTGCTGATATCATAACCAGCATGGAAATTCTTCTGGAAACTGCAGTAAACCCTGCAATTTTCCAATCTCAAAATCGACCGACACCAATAACGATTCGGGAAACTTCCAAGCCGGAACGCGTTGACGGAAACCGTAGCCGGCGAACGTGTTGTAGGTCACAGATGTGACAACGAGAGTTCGCTACCTCGTCGGCACTGGCGCAGAAGTTAGCGTTCTCCCAGCGAATTCTACTGACCGGCTTCACGAATCGGTTTTAAATTTACAGGTGGCAAACGGAGAGCCTATCGCCACATATGGTAAAAGGGACGGCTAACTTAACGTGGGTTTACGTAAACCCATTCACTGAATCTTTGTTGTTGCAGATGTTTCTATGTCGCTCAAATGCTCCACTTCCTACCGAGTAATCTTATTACAGGCAAACTAGACAATTCGCTAAAATCGAAGCCTGATCAAGACCCCATAATATCAACAAAAAAGCGGACTCAAATAGCTTCAACGAAAACGAAGACAGCCATTTGGACATCAGAATACTATTTTTAGCACTATATTTCATAAGTGCACATAATTCCATACTTTCAGCTTCTTTCTGAACCACCTCCATTTGTCAGTTGTTTGTCCACTCATTCCTTGTTCAGACTTATTTTCTTCAACATGTCAGAATGCCCTTGCCTGACTAGTGTTTTAAAAAAAAAAGAATTAGACTGCGTAGTCATACTTTAACTATTCCTTCGTTAATATTGTCTACTCTGCTTCCCGTCCTATCTATTCTCGATCATCAACGGAGCTTTCATAAAGCGCCCCAACTGTGATACTGACAATACGGTTCTTGCAAAAACCATCTGCATTTATATGTTATAAAAATTAACCCAGTGAAAATTGCATCTTCAATACCAAAGTTTCATAAAGTGATGCGACAGGAAGATCCGAAAGGTGAAGAACTTTTATTGAAATACAAAAACTGACCGCAAAGTGCAATTTCGGAAATCACTTGGAAACTGAAATTCGTGATCGGTTTATTTCTGGGGTAAACAATCCGAATTATTAAGAGAATCCTTTCGGAAACTCAGGAAACTTTAAAATAGCATGTAGGAACTATGAGGCGGTTAAAGGTGCTACAGGTATTAGGACTTTGACAACGACTGCACACGTGACATCTTTGAAATCAAAGCATGCCAATTCAGCCAAGTTAGAAGTCAGGAACGAAGAGGTTCGAAGATATATTTGGAGGGCTACCGGTCTGCCGAGAAGAGTGTGGTCTAAGCAGGCTAGTAGTCGTAAGGGATGCATATTTCTTCAAAAATACAATAGTACACTAGTTTCAATAAAGTTAGCATAATATTTGCCTTATTTGAAAAAAGGGTTTGTTTAATTGGAAAGAATATCAGGTTAACTTCAAAGAAGGGAATAGAGAAAACAAGGGAGTAGAAATTAAGGAACATTAGATAAGTAATTAGTTTATTACGCATGAATGTGAACATTGAACAAGACAAAACGACTATGTATGTATCGCCAACTAAAAAACAATGGGAAGAAAAAGATAACTATGATATATTTCTGCATGAGCATGTACGCGCCATTTTTACAGGCATGATCTACATATTACAACATTTGTTGGTGCACAGCATGCTTCCGAACTTATTAAGTTTATAGTTGTTATAAAGTGGACTCGTAGAGCGCTTGCCGTTAACCATCACCTTGAGAAGGCGCGTACGTCAAGTTTGTTCCGGACCTCATAAGTTCCCTGGCTGTACCCTCAGAGCGGAATTCTGAAGAAAAAATGAAAGGGAAACAAAAAGCAGCAAGGCACTTGGATATGAACGCCAAACGTTGCTTAACATTTTGTAATAGAACAGGCAGAGGTATAATAAATAAGATTAAATTCATATTATCTCTCGTTAGAGTGAAATGAAGTCGGAGTATCCATATAAGAGAATGTAATAATAAAGAACAATGATTTGTGATGTTTAGCAAGTTGGAGTAAGCTCACCTGAAGGAAGAGAAGTCAAGGTTGGTACAAGGAGAGCGGTTTATTAGAAGGGAGTGTGCATATAGAGGCTGAAGTGCTAAGTATACTAGTAGCTATATCTTTTATTGTCTAATTTTTCTTTCTTATCTTTTTTTGTTCACCTGCTACCAGCCACGCAATCCTAGTGGAAAAGTCCGAGTTAGCATTTTGTAGGTTGTCTTAGTAGAATAGCTAATCCAGCATAAAACTGGAAACATGAGTCTGAATGGTGAGCGTAGGAGAACAACCTCAATATCACAGATTGATTGGCTCGTTTCTCAACCATAAAGAGCCTGATACAAGTAAAATATTCCGCCCTACAAACACGGGTGGATTGAAGTCATTGCCTTCACCATCAATGCTCGCTTGTCGGTAACTCCATCCCCCCTCCTTTTGTGGTGTTAGGCTCATTAAAGCTTATTTTTTGGATATATATCATACCTCACACAATGCTCTGTGTTTCATATCCTGTTGGAAAACACTATTTCTCTAGGTACCATTTTACAAGCTTATCATGCAGTTACAAATTATGGACTGTGGGTAGGGTTTCGATGCAATGCTTTAATTGACTATAGCGTAAAGTGTAGTTTGCCAATCAGAGTATAATCATTAAGGAGGGTATAATGTAGGATAGTTGTTTATTAAAGCAGTCGGAAAAGTATGGAAGTATATGAGTTGTAGATAAGTTAATGAGTGGAGAAGTAATATTAATTGCTAGTCAACATAGTGTACAGAACAGTAAAAAGTTAATAAAGATAAACAGGAAGATACACATTAACTTGGTGCTGATGTTATTCTGTGTTGTCGTAACCAGTTGATGGTAAAAGGCTCCACTGGCAGTAGGCAGTCGGTTGTGCGGTCCAATTGACTTTTCAGTGTGGTAGTGAATGTCCCTTAGCGACCGAGTTTAGTTGAACAGCATCAATAGGTTCAGTGAGCTGCCTGCCTACTTGAAGTGAAGAAATAGGGTGGAAAAAGTAACTGATGCAACTGCAAAGTAGGAAAAATAAGGCAATCTGAACTTGATGTCCATTTTGGTCTAGACATGGACAGAGCCTATGATTTCCGAGTGGGGTGCAGATGTGTTCGCACGTGCTAGATCAGTAGAAGTGAGTGCTTGATCAAGCAGTTTTACAAACGTATGTAATTCATCTGCCATGTGTATGTCGGAGGAAAGACTGTTCCATATTATTGCATACTTGATGAGAAAGACGTTTTCCCAAGTTTTTGATCTGAATTTCTCAAATTTGACGGTAGATACGTTGTTTCGAAGTTCGTATTCATGTGAATCGCGAGCAAGTACTATCTTCCATATTGAATGAGTAAGTTTGAGGATGCGACAGGTATTTGGAGTTTGACAACGCTTCAACCAGTAACACTTTCTAACATGAACCGTACCCACCTAGTGTAAACAAAAGTCAGAAGCGAGGAGTTTCGAAGAAATATTCGATAGACTATCAATATATCGAGGATCGTCTGATCTAATCAGGCTTGCGATTGCAGGAGATGTTGAGCGCAGCGTTCCGACTCGTGATCTGGTGCGGATGCATCACCGAGTGCCTTCAGCCAGGTGGGTCCACTAAAACTAATGTGGTCAGCATACAATGTCGAAAACTTACAGAGCTATTTATTTTGGGGAATTATTTATCACTAAAGAGTCTGTATCTCGGAAACAATTCAATATGGTGGGTGCTTTCGGTTATATTTGTTTTGAATCTACTTTTTCACCAAAATACTCACATTCTTGTTATACTACGTTATTATTATTCAAGGGATCGAAGACGACCCTGAGTCTATATAAACGTCATAAGCTGTTTCTGTGCAGTCCTTCGAATATGGCCTCTTTAAGCTGTGGTTACAAGTGTCTGCAGATTTTTCTAGTGATATTTAATGTCCTTGTTTGTGTAAGTTGGATGAAATTTGATGAAATATGTTTTTTCTGAAAGACATGTGGGATTGTTGCAGTTGTAATTGGAAGTTTCTCACAAGTTGCTATTAATAAATATTCCTCTGGAGTAGATTCAAATATCAAATGTCTCGTATCTTTGTAATAGCACTTGGATGCTTCCTAGTTGTGTTTGGATTTCTTGGGTTTTTTGGATTGGTTACCAAGAATACCTTCTGTCTAATCTTTGTGAGTTGCTATATACACTAATTTTAAAAACCAAGTACACCGCTCTACTGTCAGCCGTTGTGCTGATCGAAATAGCGGGAGGAGTAGCGGCAGCTGTGCTAAAAAAAGACGTGAAAACTCAATTCCAATCTCTGATTAAAAGCTCCGTTTCTGAATATAGCAAGAATCCGGACTTGAAGAAACTCTTAGATAAGATACAAAAAGAGGTACATCATTACAAAACGTAGTTTATTTTGCAGTTTCATTGTTGCGGCTCTGAATCGCCAAAGGACTACATATTGACTGGGCAAACCATCCCTGATTCATGTAAAAATCCAGAAACTAAGATTCCATACTCAGATGTAAGTTGAAATAAATTTTGTTTTGCTGTCAAAATATTTTATCAAGTTTTGTATTTTTTCCAAAACCCGTGAGATGTGATGTGGGAGTAGGATCGGATGCTCTACTATACCAATTGGTATTAATACATCTCTTGTATTAGCTATTTGCATGGTGTTTAAACCTATAAAATGTGTTGAAATAATAAGGAGCAACGGAAGAGTGAAAATTACAATCTTTGTGCATGAGTGAAAGCTAATCTATCAAATCTCAATAGTAAACTGTTTTGAATGTTTGTACAAGCTTGGAATCTCGATTAAATACTTTATGAAATGCCTATTAACAGTCAATTTTAAAGTACTACTATCTTCAGCCAACGTGACTACTCAGGACTTACTGTTTCCTGGAGTTGTGAACATGATCTTCTGTTTGCTTTCTTCAGTGATACGAATAGGATAGGAGGTTTTTTGACCTACGCCGCGAGATTTCAGACTCAGGAAGTACCTTAGGATGATTGCAGTCAAATAAACCTAATCCTAAAGTAACTATTAATTTACACAGAACCACATGAAGATTGCAAATGTCTACGCAACTTTTGGGATATTCAACTTATCACTAATGTGTAGATATTAGAACCATCACTAATTAATTTTAAAACACGTTAAAAATCTTTGATATTCGGCTTTGCTTACAGTTTGGAAATTTTCTTAATACTCAGGTGCTAAGAGTAATCACTTCATTAAACTTTCAGGATCACACTTCAAAATTCAAACAATTCAAGCCACATCTAAATCTGATGGTTCATATTTATACGTTAAGACGTTTGGCCTAATGTTGTCCATAGACTTGATGAGCATTGCACACTGACTTTGTGTGGTGGGGTAACGTTAGTGTTCATAGTTGTAGAGATCTGCTTTTCTAGTGAATCATGTCTGAACACATCCCTACTAAGTGGGATTGTTACTTGAGTAAGCATTTAATAATGAGTAATGGTTGCACACTGGATAAAATTATTAGTACGACGACAAATATGTTTGATCGTTATTGGTATGGTTCAACTCACCCTTTTACTTTTCACAGTAGTGGATAGATAATCTTGACCGGTGAGGTTCGCCTTTGTCTGAAGAGCACATCAAATCACAAATGTTTTCCTTGCTTGCTTGCTTGCTACTAGAGTACGCTGTTTCTGGGTGAGGCACGGTATAAACATAGGTGATTATTTAAACTGATGACCAACACTCTGAGTCAGCAATGGATATCGCACACTATCTCCGGTCATTTTGAAAACACAGACCATGTTTCCAGGATATCACCTACCCGATGTTAAAAGATTTTGACCTCTAACATCAGAAATAGGGCAATTATTTCCTGAAACTTAATCTCTATTTTAGTCGAACGTAATAATGTTCTTTTTAATTTCAGGGTTGTTCATGCAAAGTAATCGCCTTCTTTGAAAAGTATATTATTGCCGTTTCAGTAGCGGCATTTGTATTTGCCATCCTCCAATTGTCGTGTATTGTTTTTGCCATCTGTGTTATTCGAGCTATCAAATCTGGCGATTACGGACAAAACTAGAGTATTTAAAGTTGTGAACGCCATATTTGATTTTTTGACAGCTTTCAACTTGGCATAATCAAGCTTCTTTCCTCGTTTTTTATTTCACTGTCATTTATTAAACAAAGAATGGAGTCTTGTATTTTGCTCAATAAACATTCTAAACAATTATGAATAACCCAAGCTTACTGTAATTAAGATTATAATATTAACGGAAAATATAAAATCTAAGTAATGTTTTCAGGACGTATCTTTTCATTTGCCTTTATTGGTTGTTTAAATGAATTAAACTGACACAATGCTTCTTACCAAATGTGGAGTTATGTCAGCAAAGTGTATAGACACTTCACATTCTACTACTTCTGTAACTTCACATTTGACAAACAATAAACATAGATTAGAAGGATCCGAACTAGTTCTAAATCCGAACTAAATCACTAGATGACATGATTGTAATTACAGCGAATCAATAGGACAACATTTATGTTTATGAAATGGATTTGAAAGATCTGATATCTTTACGAGTTAGCCGTGATGGAGAATCGTCATGATTTATCACTTTCTTTCTAAGTGTTAGGGTTGTTTTAGAAGATGTACGATGAAAATGTACAAAACTCCTCTGTGATTCAGTCTACAACAGCAAAATTGAAGTTTCTCATCAGAGATCAACTTTGTCTATGCAGCCAACAAAAAACCAAAAAGTGTGTAATTACAGTGAGATCTTAATTCAGAAATTCATTAACGGAATATACATCATTTTACTATTCACTTTCCTTTGAAAGTAGGAACAGTATGTTTATTTCAATTAATTGACAATCAAATTTTAACATGATTAAGAAAATGGATTCGATCTGTGGCACTTAGTTTTAATGAAATTATGTCGGTCTTTCGAAGCGACATAGTAACAGAAATAGTACGTAATGGGTATATTTAACTATATAAATATACGAATGTTGTCAGAGTATGAAATTCTTGCGAATTAGTGCTTAACCGCCTATATTTCTTTAAAATTTAGAATAATGAAACCACTTGTAACAACCTCAATGACAACGTGAAAAGCCGATGACTGATTGACCATTCGTTTTAAGAATAGGCAGTGTATAAGAATATACTGTTGGTGAAAGCTGTTTATTACGGAACAGAGTATAACATGGTATTGGATCACTGAGAGTGGTAGTCACATAGGGCTCGACCATCCTCCGTAATTCAGTCTAGAACAGCAAAATTGAAGTTTCTCATCAGAGATCAACTTTGTCTATGCAGCCAACAAAAACCCAAAAAGTGTAACTCCGCCTGTAGCTCTAATAGGGTTACTGCCGGTCCCAAGCCCATGTAAAGGAGGAGGGTTGGGCATGGGGTTAGCGAACCCATCCCGTAGAAAACTAACTCGCTAAAAAAACGCTAACCAGAAAAATAATCCAAACCATTTTAACTCTGCCCTCAAAGTTTGAAGGTCTTCATTTAGAAGAATTATGACGCTTCATGTTGAAAGCCGAGTTCCTTCGGAAGCCACGAGGCCGATGCACCTTCTGACAACCACAGCAAAAATTTCTATAGGTACATGGAACGTTCAAACAATGTGGGAGACCGGGAAGACCAGTCAAATAGCAACGGAAATGGGGAGATACAACTCAGCAGTACTGGGAATCAGCGAAACCCACTGGGCCCAAGCTGGACAGCAAAGACTAAATACGGGAGAGATGCTGCTATACTCTGGTCACGAAGTAGAAAATGTTCCACACACACAGGGATTTGCTCTAATGCTGTTCAAATTAGCACGAAATGCACTTGTAGGATGGAAATCTCACGGATCCGGAATCATCAAAGCATCATTCAAAACAAAGAAGGAGGGGATCACAATGAATATTATCCAATGTTATGCCCCCACCAATGATAACAACGACGATATTAAAGATGAGTTCTACGAGCGGCTGCAGTCAACCATAAAGAAGTGCCCAAGAAAGGACCTCACCATTCTGATGGGAGATCTAAATGCCAAAGTCGGAATAGACAACACCGGATATGGAGATATCATGGGACGACATGGACTGGGACAGAGAAACAAAAATGGAGAAAGATTTGCAAATCTATGTGAATTCAACAAATTGGTCATGGGGGCCACAATATTTCCACACAAGCGTATA
This sequence comes from Schistosoma mattheei, assembly GCA_944470405.2. Lineage (NCBI taxonomy): Eukaryota > Metazoa > Platyhelminthes > Trematoda > Strigeidida > Schistosomatidae > Schistosoma > Schistosoma mattheei. The sequence goes on along the minus strand of OX103947.1, from coordinate 87,804,765 downwards.
CACAAGGCTACATGGATCTCACCGGACCACACTACAGAGAACCAAATCGATCATATTTGCATCAACAAAAAATTCCGAAGGACAATGGAAGATGTGAGAACCAGTAGAGGTGCTGACATAGCTTCAGATCACCACCTAGTTGTAGCCAATTTAAAACTGAAGCTAAAGAAGAACTGGACAACTGGACAAACAGCATTACAAAGGTTCAATACAGCCTTCCTTTGAGAAATTAACAAAATCAACGAATTCAAGATAGCTCTCAACAACAGGTTCCAAGCCTTACAAGATCTACTGAAGGAAGAAGAAACTAGTATGGAGGACAACTGGAAAGGCATCAAGGAAGCATTAACTTCAACGTGCCAAGAGGTTCTGGGCCTAAAGAAACATCATCATAAGGAATGGATCTCTATAGAAACACTGGACAAGATCAAAGAAAGGAAGAACAAGAAGGCAGCAATTAACAACAGCCGAACACGAGCTCAGAAAGTCCAAGCACAAGCTGAATACATAGAAGCAAACAAACAAGTGAAGAGGAGCATTAGAGCCGACAAGAAGAAATACGTGGAAGAACTAGCAACGACGGCGGAAAAGGCTGCTAGAGAAGGAAATATGAAACAGCTTCACGATACAGCGAAGAAACTAGCAGGAAAATACAGTAAACCAGAGAGACCGGTCAAAGACAAAGAAGGCAAGCCAGTCATCGAAATTCAACAACAGCGTAACAGATGGGTGGAATACTTCGAGGAACTCCTGAATAGGCCGGCTCCAATGAATCTTTAATGGAGGCCAGTAGTTTAATTTTGTCCTTATTTAAATTGGACGATGTTCGTTGAAGGGCTCACTATTTTAGTGGCCCGCGGATCTGACTCCTATTTAGATCGTATGGATGTTTGCTATCGCTGATTCTCGTATATCATCGTCGACTTTAATCACGTTAGTCAATAACGGAATCAAATAAGTAAAATAACGAGAATGGGATTTTGAATACATATACTTTGTACATAAGGTGAATGTAATAGCAGGAAGAGAAGCAATGCAAAGTGTAAATGGCTGCTAAGCCAACTCATTTTTAGTCAGGCGTTAGCCAATATTTATAGGCAGACAAGAATAAGCTACAGATATGTGACGAGACATGGGATAAGAAGCGTACATACATATATGCTCACTTAAAAACAATGAAGACTGGTAAGCCAATGACTAACATGGTCAACATACGACTCAAATATCGTTCCCATGTCCACGAATCTTATTATTAGTCTTTGAATTCCCTAGCTTGGCCGTATTCAATTTGACTATAATTCACCTCTGTATTTGCTCGCATACACACATTCGCCTTTCTGCTTTAAATTCACTCGATGTCTAATCATCAATTGGATCAATGTCAAAGACTTCTGTGTCAATAATTACCGATTTATCTTATTGTCTAAAAATATTTAAACGGAAAAATTTCAAAAGACTAAAAATAACAACAACCACAACAAAAAGAAAGAGAACAGAAAGAAAACTTTGTCCAAGTTCATTCACACTCATTATAAACTAAATATTTCACTTACCCCTTCAAATAATCTAATATCATCATTATGTAATTCCATTTTATTATTATTATTATTATTATTATTATTTCTTTATGTATTTTTACGATGTAATTAGTATATAATGAGATGAACTATGATATAATTAGAATTATTCATAATAATCTATTATCATCTCATTATTAATGATGAATGGTATTTCAATGTTTATTATAGTATATTTCACTATGGTTGAAATGTTGATCTTATGAATAAAGAATATTCATTTCAATAAATTTTCTTCATTTTCTATAGTTACATATTTTAATGAATAAATCAAATTCAAGGAAAAGATTATGAGATTACTCACTTACTTACTTACGCCTGTTACTCCAGATGGAGCATAGTCCACCGATCAGCATTCTCTTTGGTCTTCCTCTTCTCTTCATTCAGCGTTGAGGATTCCAACAGATGGCTTGCATTGCGACGCAGTCGGGTGTTATTCCGAATCGAATAGATTTATAAACAATAACCTGTTAACACACATATCTTGGTAATTTCCTGTCTGCATGCTCACACTAGGATCTGACGTGCATTTGTTCCAGGTTCCAGATTGTTAGTCACAGAATGACTGTCAACAGTTATCGGCTAGCCATTCACGCAAAAGGAGCTGAAGACCGCTGAGAAGTGATCAAAATATGATATTTAGGCATTTCAGTGCTCTCTTACATGACGCGTTATTAAGTTTAAGACTTGAGCAATAAGCTGTAAATCTACATATCTTTATCTAGTTTGAACTAACCAGCAAGGTTCCCTATAAATCTTTGTCGAAATCTTTACACATGATTCAACTCAAACTTACTCTATCCAGCGTCCGAGTCAGAGACTTCTTCGAGGCTATTTGGACTACTGGTTTTCTCCTATAGGACTAAGATATCAACATTGATTGATCGTTCTTAAGTAACCGCCATCATGTTTCTCTAATCTTGTTGTGATGGTCGAGCCCCATGTGACTACCACTCTCAGTGATCCAATACCATGTTATACTCTGTTCCGTAATAAACAGCTTTCACCAACAGTATATTCTTATACACTGCCTATTCTTAAAACGAATGGTCAATCAGTCATCGGCTTTTCACGTTGTCATTGAGGTTGTTACAAGTGGTTTCATTATTCTAAATTTTAAAGAAATATAGGCGGTTAAGCACTAATTCGCAAGAATTTCATACTCTGACAACATTCGTATATTTATATAGTTAAATATACCCATTACGTACTATTTCTGTTACTATGTCGCTTCGAAAGACCGACATAATTTCATTAAAACTAAGTGCCACAGATCGAATCCATTTTCTTAATCATGTTAAAATTTGATTGTCAATTAATTGAAATAAACATACTGTTCCTACTTTCAACGGAAAGTGAATAGTAAAATGATGTATATTCCGTTAATGAATTTCTGAATTAAGATCTCACTGTAATTACACACTTTTTGGTTTTTTGTTGGCTGCATAGACAAAGTTGATCTCTGATGAGAAACTTCAATTTTGCTGTTGTAGACTGAATCACAGAGGAGTTTTGTACATTTTCATCGTACATCTTCTAAAACAACCCTAACACTTAGAAAGAAAGTGATAAATCATGACGATTCTCCATCACGGCTAACTCGTAAAGATATCAGATCTTTCAAATCCATTTCATAAACATAAATGTTGTCCTATTGATTCGCTGTAATTACAATCATGTCATCTAGTGATTTAGTTCGGATTTAGAACTAGTTCGGATCCTTCTAATCTATGTTTATTGTTTGTCAAATGTGAAGTTACAGAAGTAGTAGAATGTGAAGTGTCTATACACTTTGCTGACATAACTCCACATTTGGTAAGAAGCATTGTGTCAGTTTAATTCATTTAAACAACCAATAAAGGCAAATGAAAAGATACGTCCTGAAAACATTACTTAGATTTTATATTTTCCGTTAATATTATAATCTTAATTACAGTAAGCTTGGGTTATTCATAATTGTTTAGAATGTTTATTGAGCAAAATACAAGACTCCATTCTTTGTTTAATAAATGACAGTGAAATAAAAAACGAGGAAAGAAGCTTGATTATGCCAAGTTGAAAGCTGTCAAAAAATCAAATATGGCGTTCACAACTTTAAATACTCTAGTTTTGTCCGTAATCGCCAGATTTGATAGCTCGAATAACACAGATGGCAAAAACAATACACGACAATTGGAGGATGGCAAATACAAATGCCGCTACTGAAACGGCAATAATATACTTTACAAAGAAGGCGATTACTTTGTATGAACAACCCTGAAATTAAAAAGAACATTATTACGTTCGACTAAAATAGAGATTAACTCCGCCTGGAGTTTCTCCGGAGCTTCTGCCGGTCCCAAGCCCGGATAAAGAACGAGGGTTGGGCATGGGGTTTGCAACCCCATCCTGTAGATAACTAACTCGCTAAAAAAACGCTAACCAGAAAAAATTATTCAAACCTTTTAAACTCTGCCCTGGGAGTCAGAAGGTCTTCATTTAGAAGAATTATGACGCCTCATGATGAAAGCCGAATTCCTTCGGAAGTTACGAGGCCGATGCCCCTTCTGACAACCAGAGCGACCATTTATTTAGGTACATGGAATGTTCGTACAATGTGGGACACCGGAAGAGCCTTCCAAATTGCTGCAGAAATGAGAAGATACAACCTAGAGGTACTTGGGATCAGTGAAACACATTGGACACAAGTTGGACAACAACGACTAACTACAGGAGAGCTCCTGTTATACTCCGGCCATGAAGAAGAAAATGCACCACATACACAAGGAGTTGCATTGATGCTGTCCAAACAAGCGCAAAATGCACTTATAGGATGGGAATCTCATGGACCAAGGATCATCAAAGCCTCGTTCAAAACAAAGAAAGAGGGCATTTCAATGAACATCATCCAATGCTATGCGCCTACCAACGACTACAATGAAGACGCTAAAGATCAATTCTACAATAGGCTGCAGTCAATCGTCGAGAAGTGCCCAACAAAGGACCTGACCATTCTGATGGGAGATTTCAACGCCAAGGTTGGAACGGACAACACTGGATATGAAGACATCATGGGACGACACGGACTGGGAGAAAGGAACGAAAATGGTGAGAGATTTGCAAATCTATGTGCCTTCAATAAGCTGGTCATAGGCGGCACCATATTCCCACATAAACGCATACACAAAACCACATGGACTTCACCGGATCACTCTACACAAAACCAAATCGACCATATTTGCATCAACAAAACGTTCAGGAGGACTATAGAGGACGTGAGAACCAAGAGAGGAGCTGATATAGCATCAGATCATCACTTGCTGGTCGCCAAGATGAAATTGAAACTCAAGAAGCACTGGACAACGGGGCGGACAATATCACAAAAGTTCAATACGGCCTTTCTCCAGGATACTAACAAACTCAACAAATTCAAGATAGTCCTCAGCAACAAGTTCCAGGCCTTTCATGATCTACTCAATGGAGAAGGAACTACTGTGGAGAGCAACTGGAAGGGGATCAAAGAGGCAATCACTTCAACATGTCATGAGGTCCTGGGTCACAAGAAGCACCACCACAAGGAATGGATCACTGTTGATACACTGGATAAGATTCAAGAAAGGAGGAACAAGAAGGCAGCAATCAATACCAGCCGAACAAGAGCAGAAAAAGCCAAGGCACAAGCTGAATACAGGGAAATAAACAAACAAGTGAAGAGGAGCATCAGAACCGACAAACGTAAATATGTGGAAGATTTAGCAACGACGGCGGAAAAGGCTGCAAGAGAAGGAAACATGAGACAATTGTATGACACGACAAAGAAACTCTCTGGAAATCGCCGCAAACCAGAACGACCAGTGAAAAGCAAGGAAGGCGAGGTAATCACCAACATTGAAGAGCAACAAAACAGGTGGGTAGAACACTTCAAAGAACTCTTGAATCGACCAGCTCCACTGAACCCACCCAACATCGAAGCAGCACCCACGGACCTCCCAATCAATGTTGGCCCACCAACAATTGAAGAAATCAGCATGGCCATCAGACAAATCAAGAGTGGCAAAGCAGCAGGACCGGACAACATCCCAGCAGAGGCACTAAAAGCAGACGTAGCGGCAACTGCAAGGATACTCCACATTCTCTTCAATAAGATTTGGGATGAGGAACAAGTACCAACAGACTGGAAAGAAGGACTTCTGATCAAAATACCGAAGAAAGGCGATCTCAGCAAGTGTGATAACTACAGGGGCATCACTCTTCTCTCAATACCGGGAAAAGTCTTCAACAGGGTATTGTTAAACAGGATGAAGGACTGCGTAGACGCCCAACTTCGTGACCAACAGGCAGGATTCCGTAAGGATAGATCGTGTACAGACCAAATCGCAACTCTACGGATCATTGTGGAACAATCAATTGAATGGAATTCATCACTCTACATCAACTTCATTGACTACGAAAAGGCATTTGATAGCGTGGACAGAACAACACTATGGAAACTTCTTCGACACTACGGCGTGCCTCAGAAGATAGTCAATATCATACAGAATTCATATGATGGATTACACTGCAAAATTGTGCATGGAGGACAGTTGACAAAGTCGTTCGAAGTGAAGACCGGTGTTAGGCAAGGTTGCTTACTCTCACCCTTTCTCTTTCTCCTGGTGATCGACTGGATCATGAAGACGTCAACGTCTGAAGGGAAGCACGGGATACAATGGACATCTAAGATGCAGTTGGACGATCTGGACTTCGCAGATGATCTGGCCCTTCTATCCCAAACGCAACAACAGATGCAGGAGAAGACGAACAGTGTGGCAGCAGCCTCAGCAGCAGTAGGTCTCAATATACACAAAGGGAAAAGCAGGATTCTCCGATACAACACAGCATGCACCAATCCAATCACAATTGACGGAGAAGATTTGGAAGATGTAAAAACCTTTACATATTTGGGCAGCATCATTGATGAACAGGGTGGATCTGATGCAGATGTGAAGGCGCGGATCGGCAAAGCAAGAGCAGCATATTTACAACTGAGGAACATCTGGAACTCAAAGCAACTGTCAACCAACACCAAGGTCAGGATTTTCAATACAAATGTCAAGACAGTTCTACTGTATGGGGCAGAAACCTGGAGAACTACAAAAACCATCATCCAGAAAATACAGGTGTTTATTAACAGTTGTCTACGCAAAATACTTCAGATCCGTTGGCCGGACACTATTAGCAACAACGTACTGTGGGAGAGAACAAACCAGATCCCAGCGGAGGAAAAAATCAGGAAGAAGCGCTGGAAGTGGATAGGACACACATTGAGGAAAGCACCCAATTGCGTCACAAGACAAGCCCTCACATGGAATCCTGAAGGTCAAAGGAAAAGAGGAAGACCAAAGAACACATTACGCCGGGAAATGGAGATAGATATGGGAAAAATGAACAAGAATTGGATGGAACTAGAAAAGAAGGCCCAGGAGAGAGTGGGTTGGAGAATGCTGGTCGGTGGCCTATGCTCCATTGAGAGTAACAGGCGTAAGTAAGTAAGTAAGTAAAATAGAGATTAAGTTTCAGGAAATAATTGCCCTATTTCTGATGTTAGAGGTCAAAATCTTTTAACATCGGGTAGGTGGTATCCTGGAAACATGGTCTGTGTTTTCAAAATGACCGGAGATAGTGTGCGATATACATTGCTGACTCAGAGTGTTGGTCATCAGTTTAAATAATCACCTATGTTTATGCCGTGCCTCACCCAGAAACAGCGTACTCTAGTAGCAAGCAAGCAAGCAAGGAAAACATTTGTGATTTGATGTGCTCTTCAGACAAATGCGAACCTCACCGGTCAAGATTATCTATCCACTACTGTGAAAAGTAAAAGGGTGAGTTGAACCATACCAATAACGATCAAACATATTTGTCGTCGTACTAATAATTTTATCCAGTGTGCAACCATTACCCATTATTAAATGCTGACTCAAGTAACAATCCCACTTAGTAGGGATGTGTTCAGACATGATTCACTAGAAAAGCAGATCTCTACAACTATGAACACTAACGTTACCCCACTACACAAAGTCAGTGTGCAATGCTCATCAAGTCTATGGACAACATTAGGCCAAACGTCTTAACGTATAAATATGAACCATCAGATTTAGATGTGGCTTGAATTGTTTGAATTTTGAAGTGTGATCCTGAAAGTTTAATGAAGTGATTACTCTTAGCACCTGAGTATTAAGAAAATTTCCAAACTGTAAGCAAAGCCGAATATCAAAGATTTTTAGCGTGTTTTAAATTAATTAGTGATGGTTCTAATATCTACACATTAGTGATAAGTTGAATATCCCAAAAGTTGCGTAGACATTTGCAATCTTCATGTGGTTCTGTGTAAATTAATAGTTACTTTAGGATTAGGTTTATTTGACTGCAATCATCCTAAGGTACTTCCTGAGTCTGAAATCTCGCGGCGTAGGTCAAAAAACCTCCTATCCTATTCGTATCACTGAAGAAAGCAAACAGAAGATCATGTTCACAACTCCAGGAAACAGTAAGTCCTGAGTAGTCACGTTGGCTGAAGATAGTAGTACTTTAAAATTGACTGTTAATAGGCATTTCATAAAGTATTTAATCGAGATTCCAAGCTTGTACAAACATTCAAAACAGTTTACTATTGAGATTTGATAGATTAGCTTTCACTCATGCACAAAGATTGTAATTTTCACTCTTCCGTTGCTCCTTATTATTTCAACACATTTTATAGGTTTAAACACCATGCAAATAGCTAATACAAGAGATGTATTAATACCAATTGGTATAGTAGAGCATCCGATCCTACTCCCACATCACATCTCACGGGTTTTGGAAAAAATACAAAACTTGATAAAATATTTTGACAGCAAAACAAAATTTATTTCAACTTACATCTGAGTATGGAATCTTAGTTTCTGGATTTTTACATGAATCAGGGATGGTTTGCCCAGTCAATATGAAGTCCTTTGGCGATTCAGAGCCGCAACAATGAAACTGCAAAATAAACTACGTTTTGTAATGATGTACCTCTTTTTGTATCTTATCTAAGAGTTTCTTCAAGTCCGGATTCTTGCTATATACAGAAACGGATTTTAGCGATAAATAAATCCCTAAAATAAGTAGTACTAGGTTCTCGACATTGGATGCTGACCATATGTTTTACTGTGCTCATCTATCTGAAGGCGCTCGGTCAGACATCCGCACCATATCACGTGTGGTAACGCTGTGCTCAACATCTACCGCAATCGCTAGCCAGATTAGATCAGAGAATTCTGATATATTGGTAATCGGCAAATGCACTCTTCCGATCTCCTCGACTCTGTCTTTTGATTTCTCTGGGTGGGAACGAATTATATTAGAAGGTGTTACTGGTGAAAGCGTTGTCATACACTGAATACCTGTATCACTTGCATTGGTGAGACCGACGTGATCTGGTACACCTTATTGCAACTGTGAGTCTGTTCCTTTTTGGGATTTTTATATATCATTGCCTTATTTTTTATTTTTTTTGAACATTGTGATTTTTTTCGTATTTTTTCTTGGACATATATATATTTTCCCCTCGTTCATTATCGTACTTCATATTTCATCATGACTGAACAGACACCCAAAGTACTCAAGCTTGAGACTTTGTCCCCACCTTCGTTTCAACTGATGCCTTTCTGGCCCGACAACATCGAAGCCTGGTTCTGCTACGCAGAAGCCGACTTCCACGAGCACGGTGTGAACGACACACGTGCATAATTCCTCGCAGTAGTCAAGGCACTACCGCGCGAATTCAACAGGTACGTAACACCTAGTATGCTTACTAGTGATGTTTCCGAACCTTACGAAATCTTAAAACGCTCGATTCTCAAACGAGGAGATCTAACCGATCGACAAAGTTTAGATCAACTCTTCAATAACATCGACCTGCAACACGGTTCTGCGACGGACATGTTGCAAAGAATGAGAGAAGTGATAGGCTTAAGAACTTTCGACGAAGGTCTTATCAAACAATTTTTCTTATCTAAACTTCCTCAACAGGTGCAGGCAGTTCTGGTCTCGTTTCAGAACAACGCCTTAGACGAACTGGCTGCATCTGCCGATCGAATCCTAGAAATTACGAAACCTTCTACCGAGGTATTTTCAGTCAAAGAAAAGCCTCACACGACTCAGAATGATATAACCGACTTATGTCACACACTCACGCGTTATCTTAATCTTCGTAACGTTTGTAATCGCTCACACAGCTCACGTAGAAGCATTTCTTGTAAGCGATCTGTCTCTAGACCACGAGAGACGGATAACTTTGACTGGTGCTGGTATCATAACCAGTATGGAAAATTTTCCAGAAATTGCAGAAAACCCTGCAATTTTCCCAACACGAAACCGACTGATTCGAAAAACAATTCGGGAAACTTCCAAGCCGGCACGCGTTAACGGCAACCGTAGCCGGCGAACATAGCCATCTGTTATACGTCACAGATGTGACAACGAGAGTTCGCTACCTCGTCGATACTGGCGCAGAAGTTAGCGTTCTCCCAGCAAATCCTAACGACCGGCTGCACGAATCGACTCTAAACTTACAGGCGGCAAACGGAAAACCGATCGCTACGTATGGCAAAAGGTACGTTTACCTTAACGTGGGTTTACGGCAAAGCAAGAGCAGCATATTTACAACTAAGGAATATCTGGAACTTAAAGCAACTGTCAACCAACACCAAGGTCAGGATTTTCAACACAAATGTCAAGACAGTTCTACTGTATGGGGCAGAAACCTGGAGAACTACAAAAACCATCATCCAGAAAATACAAGTGTTTATTAACAGTTGTCTACGCAGAATACTTCAGATCCGTTGGTCGGACATTATTAGCAACAACGTACTGTGGTAGAGAACAAACCAGATCCCAGCGGAGAAAAAATCAAGAAGAAGCGCTGGAAATGGATAGGACACACATTGAGGAAATCACCCAATTGCGTCACAAGACAAGCCCTCACATGGAATCCTGAAGGTCAAAGGAAAAGAGGAAGAGCAAAGAACACATTACGCCGGGAAATGGAGATAGATATGAGAAAAATGAACAAGAATTGGATGGAACTAGAAAAGAAGGCCCAGGAGAGAGTGGGTTGGAGAATGCTGGTCGGTGGCCTATGCTCCATTGAGAGTAACAGGCGTAAGTAAGTAATATTGCTTTCAGGATGAAGACATCAGTCAGTTGTTTATAAAAACATAGTTTACAGTACAACAAACCTTTCTTCAGTAACATTATGCACTCATGGTCTATCTGGAAACAATCAACTATGTGATTAAACTCACTATGACCTGGGATATCATCCCAGCGTGCAATGAACATAGTGTAACGCAGTCAGACGTGGCGAATGAAAATTACAACCAGAGCTAAATTAACAACATAACCTAGTTATTTAATTAAAAAGACATTATGAAGTGACAAAATCTGTGGTTACTTGAATGCACAGATGACCGTCATTACACTGGGCGATACATTAGGTTTACATGGTTGCGTTGCGGATAAATTCACCCCTAGTAAATATGCTAGGTGTTACGTATCTGTTGAATTCGCGCTGTTGTGCCTTGACCACTGCGAGGAATAGCACACGTGTGTCTTTCGCGCTGTGCTCGGAGAAGTCCGCCTCTGCATAACAGAAGCAAGCTTCGATGTTGTCTGGCCAGAAAGGCATTAGTTGAAACGAAGGTGGGGACATAGTCTTTAAAATAAGTACCTTGGGTACCTGTACAGTCGCGGTGAAATATCAAATACGACAATGAAGCAGTAAAAAAATATATACATATATCCCAAAACACGGAAAAAAACATCACTATATAAAAATTAAAATAAAGCGATTATATACAGGACTCCCAAAAAGAACGGACTAACAGCTAGCAATTTAGTGCACCAGATTACGTTGTGCTCACCACCGAAGATGACACAAGTATTTGGAGTTTGACAACGCTTCAACCAGTAACACTTTCTAACATGAACCGTACCCACCAAGTGTAAACAAAAGTCAGAAGCGAGGAGGTTCGAAGAAATATTCGATAGACTATCAATATATTGAGGATCGTCTGACCTAATCTGGCTAGCGATTGCGGTTGATGTTGAGCAGGGCGTTACCACACGTGATCTGGTGCAAATGCCTGACCGAGCGCCTTCAGCTAGATGAGTCCACTAAAACATATGGTCAGCATCCGATGGCGAAAACTTAGTGCTATTTATTTTGGGGATTTATTTACCGCTACAACCGCTACAGATCACTCCCCCCTAGTGGGTTAGTGATGACCCTGAGACGTGGCCAGCCAGAAGTTTAAACCCAGCGAGTTTGTCGTTGGTAAACACTCTTCTGATAGCTTGCTAGGATTAGCAGCGTCTGGTCGTCTATCCTTACTATATGGGACCGAGGTAAAACAGTAAAAAAAGAAAATGTACAATGAAAATTTAAGTTCCTCATAAACGTCATCATTCTTTTCCAGCCGTCCTGGAAAAGAAAAAAGGAAGTGTAAGTGCATGTCGAAATACACTCGTATGTGCGTAAAAACACAATTTCGGCGAAAAAATGGAAAATAAACTCAAGCACACGTAATAGCGTTAAAAAATAATTTTTTTAAATAAAAATATAAACATATAGGCATATTAAAATTGTTTTTTAACATTATATATCGTCAAAAGAAAAATCGAGATAATATAAAATGTCGAGTAGTGCCTTACGTGCAGTAGTCGTTTAAATGTTCTGGAAATCTAACTCTTCTTCCAGAACGCGTCGTTTTAAGTTTATTTTCAGATACATTCGGAGTATCATCGCTAGTGTTGGTTGTCGGTTGAGGGATTATGAGTGGAGTCGTGTCGTTCGATTGTAACGAGGGAAAATCGAAGTAGACAGGATTTCCTTCTAAATACGCCTCAAAGGCGATCGATGCTGATGCTATCGTTGGTTCCGTTCTTATCGATTATATAGTACTTAGATTCACGTTGAAGAACTTTGAAGGGTCTTTCGTATACTGATTCGAATGGTCGTCGATGCGAGTCTCGACGAACGAAAACGTGTGTACTATATCGTAAGTCAGGTTGAACGAATACATCAGTTGATTGAGGTCGAGTGGAAGCAGGTTTAACTGAACGCATTGCGTTTGTAAGCCTGTTCGTGTAGGAGGTTAGATCCATGTTCATTGAACAGGACGAAGGATCCACGAATTCTCCTGGAAGTCGAAGTGTCGTTCCATAAACGAGTTGAGCCGCAGTGTATCCAATGTCAGCTTTCACTGCATTGCGGATACCTAGTAAGACGAGTGGAAGAGCGTCGGTCCACTGTGAAACGTTTGCAGCTGATAGTGAAGCTTTTAGTTGTCGGTGAAAACGTTCTACCAACCCGTTTGCTTGTGGGTGGTAGGCGGTCGTTCGGAAGCGAGTGATTCCTAAAAGTGTGGTCAGACGACGGAAAAGTTCAGATTCAAACTGACGTCCGCGGTCTGTAGTGATGGTTGAAGGGCAGCCGAAGTTTGCTACCCATCGTTCGACGAATGTGCGGGCCACTGTTTCAGCAGTGATGTCCTTGATAGGTACTGCTTCTGGCCATCGAGTGAAACGGTCTACGCAGGTTAAGAGATAAGAGTATCCATTTGAATCTGGTAAAGGTCCTACCAAATCCAGATGAACATGGTCGAAACGAGCATCGGGAGTTTTAAACGAGCCTAAGGGACATTTATTGTGTCTGATAACCTTAGATTTTTGGCAGCTTACACAGGAGCGTGCCCACTCCCTCACGTCTTTATTCATGCCAGGCCAGCAAAACCGTTCTGCTATAAGCTTGATGGTTGCACGAACACCTGGATGAGAAAGTTTGTGCAATGTATTGAAGACATTGCGTCGATAATGTTTCGGCACGATTGGGCGATCCCTACCTGTAGATGTGTCACAAAGTAAGGTTTCCTTACCTGTTCCCATCTGTTTGATGCGTAGTTTAAGTGTTGTGGACGATAACTCGTGCTGAAGATCAGTGTCTTCTTTTTGAAGCTCGGCGAGTTTAAGAAGGTCGATTCCTTGGAAACTGTTCAAGGAAGTTATGCGAGATAAGGCGTCTGCAACTACATTGTTTGCTCCAGAAATGTGTTGAATATCTGAAGTAAACTGCGAAATGTAGTCCAGTTGTCGAGACTCACGGGGAGAGTACTTGTCAGAAGGAGAGCTTAACGAGAAAGTGAGCGGTTTATGGTCCGTGAAAAGAGTGAATTCACGGCCTTCGATATAGTGTTGGAAATGCCGTACAGCACAATACATAGCTAGGAGTTCCCTACCGAATGTGCTGTACCTCGATTCGGTGTCTAGCAACCTTCTAGAGAAAAATGCCAAGGGTTGCCAGGAGTTGTTAACCCATTGTTGTAAGACTCCTCCGATTGCTGAGTCGGATGCGTCTACTGCGATGCTAATGGGTGCTCGGGTGTCCTGATGTGCGAGCATTGTTGCTTTAGCAATCAGTTCCTTAACTGTGGAGAATGCTTTTCGTGCGGTGTCGTCCAAATTAATGGATTTCGCATTTCCACGAAGTTGGTCGGTCAGAGGTTTCATAAGTAATGCGCATTTCGGTATGAAACGTCTATAGAAACTTACCAGGCCGTTGAACGTGCGTAATTGCTTGACGGTGGTCGGTTCTGGGTAATCCAGAATGGCCGCCACTTTGGTTCTAAGGGGTCGGATACCTTGAGCATCGATAGTGTGTCCCAGAAAGTCTAACGAGTCGGTTCCAAATTGGCATTTCTGAACGTTTACAGTTATGCCATGTTTTTGTAATCGTTCGAAAACAAGGTCCAGATGCTTGAGATGTGTTTCTCTGTCCGGACTTGCGATTAGACAGTCGTCAACATACGCGTGTACGAAGTTGAGACCTCGAAAAACGTCGTCTATGAATCTTTGGAATGTTTGAGCAGCATTCCTTAGACCGAAAGGCATTCGCAAAAATTCATAGAGTCCGAAGGGAGTTATGATAGCTGTTTTCGGTATGTCGTCAGTAGCCATAGGGATTTGGTTATACGCTTTAACCAAGTCGATTTTCGAAAAGACAGTTGTACCTTTCAAGGTAGCTGTCAAATCGTGAATGTGAGGCAACGGGTAACGATCGGGAATGGTTTTCGCGTTCAATCGCCGATAGTCACCAGTTGGACGCCAATCGTTGCTGTCCTTTTTAGGGACCATGTGCAACGGAGATGCATATGGGCTACTTGACGGTCGTATGATTCCTAAGTCCATCATGTGATCGAATTCGTTTTTCGCTAACCTTAGCTTTTCAGGAGCTAGTCGTCGTGCTTTAGAAATACAGGTGGTCCTGTAGTCGTGATGTGATGTGTAACATTGCTGGTTACACACGGTAGTTTCGGTTGAGTTTGTTGTATCCCAGGGTACTTATCGAGTAGTGGTTGATAGAGTGGGTCTATCATATGTTTAACTGTGACTGGGGATACTCTACAACCAGTAAAAGAAGTTACGCAAACGGACAAATTAGTGTTTCCGTCTACTAGCCTCCGTTTGCGAGTGTCGATGATCAGATTGTGGTGTTGTAGAAGGTCCATACCAATGATTGGCATAGAAACATCTGCAACGACGAAAATCCAGTGGATGGGTTTGCGTAAACCCACGTTAAGGTAAACGTACCTTTTGCCATACGTAGCGATCGGTTTTCCGTTTGCCGCCTGTAAGTTTAGAGTCGATTCGTGAAGTCGGTCGTTAGGATTTGCTGGGAGAACGCTAACTTCTGCGCCAGTGTCGACGAGGTAGCGAACTCTCGTTGTCACATCTGTGACGAATAACAGACGGCTTTGTTCGCCGGCTACGGTTGCCGTTAACGCGTGCCGGCTTGGAAGTTTCCCGAATTGTTTTTCGAATCAGTCGGTTTCGTGTTGGGAAAATTGCAGGGTTTTCTGCAATTTCTGGAAAACTTTCCATACTGGTTATGATACCAGCACCAGTCGGGGTTATCTGTCTCTCGTGGTCTAGAGACAGATCGCTTACGAGAAATGCTTCTACGTGGTGTGCGCGATCTCTTACGGTCGGTACGAAGACTAAGATAACGCGTGAGTGTGTGACATAAGTCGGTTATATCATTCTGAGTCGTGTGAGGCTTTTCTTTGACTGAAAATACCTCGGTAGAAGGTTTCGTAATTTCTAGAATGCGGTCGGCAGATGCAGCTAGTTCGTCTAAGGCGTTGTTCTGGAACGAGACCAGAACTGCTTGCACCTGTTGGGGAAGTTTTGACAAGAAGAGTTGTTTGAATAGACCTTCGTCGAAAGTTCTTGGGCCTATAACCTCTCTCATCCGTTGCAACATGTCCGTCGCAGAACCGTGTTGCAGGTCGATGTTATTGAAGAGTTGATCTAACCTTTGTCGATCGGTTAGGTCTCCTCGTTTAAGAATCGAGCGTTTTAAGATTTCGTAAGGATCGGAAACATCACTAGTAAACATACTAGGTGTTACGTACCTGTTGAATTCGCGCGGTAGTGCCTTGACTACTGCGAGGAATTGTGCACGTGTGTCGATCACGCCGTGCTCGGGAAGTCGGCTTCTGCGTAGCAAAACCAGGCTTCGATGTTGTCGGGCCAGAAAGGCATCAGTTGAAACGAAGGTGGGGACAAGGTCTTAAGCTTGAGTACTTTAGGTGTCTGTTCAGTCATGATGAAATATGAAGTACGATAATGAACGAGGGGAAAATATATATATATCCAAGAAAAAATACGAAAAAAATCACAATGTTTAAAAAAAATAAAAAATAAGGCAATGATATATAAAAATCCCAAAAAGGAACAGACTCACAGTTGCAATAAGGTGTACCAGATCACGACGGTCTCACCAATGATGATGTCACAGGTATTCAGTGTTTGACAACGCTTCTACCAGTAACACCTTCTAATATAATTCGTTCCCACCAAGAGAAATCAAAAGACAGAGTCGAGGAGATCGGAAGAGTATATTTGGCGATGACCAATATATCGGAATTCTCTGATCTAATCTGGCTAGCGATTGCGGTTGATGTTGAGCACGGCGTTACCACACGTGATCTGGTGCGGATGCCTGACCGAGCGCCTTCAGCTAGATGAGCACACTAAAACATATGGTCAGCATCCAATGTCGAGAACCTAGTACTACTTATTTTAGGGATTTATTTATCGCTAAAATCCGTTTCTGTATATAGCAAGAATCCGGACTTGAAGAAACTCTTAGATAAGATACAAAAAGAGGTACATCATTACAAAACGTAGTTTATTTTGCAGTTTCATTGTTGCGGCTCTGAATCGCCAAAGGACTTCATATTGACTGGGCAAACCATCCCTGATTCATGTAAAAATCCAGAAACTAAGATTCCATACTCAGATGTAAGTTGAAATAAATTTTGTTTTGCTGTCAAAATATTTTATCAAGTTTTGTATTTTTTCCAAAACCCGTGAGATGTGATGTGGGAGTAGGATCGGATGCTCTACTATACCAATTGGTATTAATACATCTCTTGTATTAGCTATTTGCATGGTGTTTAAACCTATAAAATGTGTTGAAATAATAAGGAGCAACGGAAGAGTGAAAATTACAATCTTTGTGCATGAGTGAAAGCTAATCTATCAAATCTCAATAGTAAACTGTTTTGAATGTTTGTACAAGCTTGGAATCTCGATTAAATACTTTATGAAATGCCTATTAACAGTCAATTTTAAAGTACTACTATCTTCAGCCAACGTGACTACTCAGGACTTACTGTTTCCTGGAGTTGTGAACATGATCTTCTGTTTGCTTTCTTCAGTGATACGAATAGGATAGGAGGTTTTTTGACCTACGCCGCGAGATTTCAGACTCAGGAAGTACCTTAGGATGATTGCAGTCAAATAAACCTAATCCTAAAGTAACTATTAATTTACACAGAACCACATGAAGATTGCAAATGTCTACGCAACTTTTGGGATATTCAACTTATCACTAATGTGTAGATATTAGAACCATCACTAATTAATTTAAAACACGTTAAAAATCTTTGATATTCGGCTTTGCTTACAGTTTGGAAATTTTCTTAATACTCAGGTGCTAAGAGTAATCACTTCATTAAACTTTCAGGATCACACTTCAAAATTCAAACAATTCAAGCCACATCTAAATCTGATGGTTCATATTTATACGTTAAGACGTTTGGCCTAATGTTGTCCATAGACTTGATGAGCATTGCACACTGACTTTGTGTGGTGGGGTAACGTTAGTGTTCATAGTTGTAGAGATCTGCTTTTCTAGTGAATCATGTCTGAACACATCCCTACTAAGTGGGATTGTTACTTGAGTCAGCATTTAATAATGGGTAATGGTTGCACACTGGATAAAATTATTAGTACGACGACAAATATGTTTGATCGTTATTGGTATGGTTCAACTCACCCTTTTACTTTTCACAGTAGTGGATAGATAATCTTGACCGGTGAGGTTCGCATTTGTCTGAAGAGCACATCAAATCACAAATGTTTTCCTTGCTTGCTTGCTTGCTACTAGAGTACGCTGTTTCTGGGTGAGGCACGGTATAAACATAGGTGATTATTTAAACTGATGACCAACACTCTGAGTCAGCAATGTATATCGCACACTATCTCCGGTCATTTTGAAAACACAGACCATGTTTCCAGGATACCACCTACCCGATGTTAAAAGATTTTGACCTCTAACATCAGAAATAGGGCAATTATTTCCTGAAACTTAATCTCTATTTTACTTACTTACTTACTTACGCCTGTTACTCTCAATGGAGCATAGGCCACCGACCAGCATTCTCCAACCCACTCTCTCCTGGGCCTTCTTTTCTAGTTCCATCCAATTCTTGTTCATTTTTCCCATATCTATCTCCATTTCCCGGCGTAATGTGTTCTTTGCTCTTCCTCTTTTCCTTTGACCTTCAGGATTCCATGTGAGGGCTTGTCTTGTGACGCAATTGGGTGATTTCCTCAATGTGTGTCCTATCCATTTCCAGCGCTTCTTCTTGATTTTTTTCTCCGCTGGGATCTGGTTTGTTCTCTACCACAGTACGTTGTTGCTAATAATGTCCGACCAACGGATCTGAAGTATTCTGCGTAGACAACTGTTAATAAACACTTGTATTTTCTGGATGATGGTTTTTGTAGTTCTCCAGGTTTCTGCCCCATACAGTAGAACTGTCTTGACATTTGTGTTGAAAATCCTGACCTTGGTGTTGGTTGACAGCTGCTTTAAGTTCCAGATATTCCTTAGTTGTAAATATGCTGCTCTTGCTTTGCCGATCCGCGCCTTCACATCTGCATCAGATCCACCCTGTTCATCAATGGTGCTGCCCAAATATGTAAAGGTTTTTACATCTTCCAAATCTTCTCCATCAAGTGTGATTGGATTGGTGCATGCAGTGTTGTATCGAAGAATCCTGCTTTTCCCTTTGTGTATATTGAGACCTACTGCTGCTGAGGCTGCTGCAACACTGTTCGTCTTCTCCTGTATTTGTTGTTGCGTTTGGGATAGAAGGGCCAGATCATCTGCGAAGTCCAGATCGTCCAACTGCATCTTATATGTCCATTGTATCCCGTGCTTCCCTTTAGATGTTGATGTCTTAATGATCTAGTTGTTCACCATGAGAAAGAGACAGAGTGAGAGTCAGCAACCTTGCCTAACACCGGTCTTTACTTCGAACGATTTTGTCGACTGTCCTCCATGCACAATTTTGCAGTGTAATCCATCATATGAACTCTGTATGATATTGACTATCTTCTGAGGCACGCCGTAGTGTCGAAGAAGTTTCCATAGTGTTGTTCTGTCCACGCTATCAAATGCCTTTTCGTAGTCAATGAAGTTGATGTAGAGTGATGAATTCCATTCAATTGATTGTTCCACAATGATCCGTAGAGTTACGATTTGGTCTGTACACGACCTATCCTTACAGAATCCTGCCTGTTGGTCACGAAGTTGGGCGTCTACGCAGTCCTTCATCCTGTTTAACAATACCCTGTTGAAGACTTTTCCCGGTATTGAGAGAAGAGTGATGCCCCTGTAGTTATCACACTTGCTGAGGTCGCCTTTCTTCGGCATTTTGATCAGAAGTCCTTCTTTTCAGTCTGTTGGTACTTGTTCCTCATCCCAAATTTTGCTGAAGAGAATGTGGAGTATCCTTGCAGTTGCCGCTACGTCTGCTTTTAGTGCCTCTGCTGGGATGTTGTCCGGTCCTGCTGCTTTGCCACTCTTGATTTGTCTGATGGCCATGCTCATTTCTTCAATTGTTGGTGGGCCAACATTGATTGGGAGGTCCGTGGGTGCTGCTTCGATATTTGGTGTGTTCAGTGGAGCTGGTCGATCCAAGAGTTTTTAACAGCTTAGGTTGGTTGGTTAAGAGTTGACCCCAAACAACTTGGCTAAACTTCTAGGCTCCAATATGATACGCTGCACTGCATATCATCCTCAGGCTAATGGGATGGTAGAACGTTTTCACCGTCAGCTAAAAACCGCCCTTATATCTCACTCAAACCCCAATCAGTGGACAGAATTCCTACCATTAGTTATGTTGGGAATACGAACATCTGTCAAAACTGACGCACAGTGTTCAGCTGCGGAACTGGTTTTCGGAACAACTCTGAGACTACCAGGTGAATTTATTAACCCTAATACTAACAGTCAAAAACTTAATTTAGAAAATTATGTAGATCAACTACGGGACCACATGTCTAAACTTAAGCCGATTAATACTCGTGAACAATCGCGCGCCGTATATATACCTAAAGACCTAAGCAATTGCACGCACGTCTGGATAAGATGTGACAAAATAAAAGCACCACTCAGTCCTCCATTTGAAGGTCCTTTCAAAGTCGTCTCAAGAAAATCTAAATATTTCGTGATAGAAAAACATGGAAACATCGACACAGTAAGTATTGATAGGCTAAAGCCGGCCTATCTAGATCATGAACCACCATACGTGTTGTTAGATCGTTTAACTGACAAATCCATTACGGAATCGAAATGTAAAGATGATAAATCTTTACAAATGACTAAAACGGTTTGCTGGGCACATCCAATTAGTCAGTCAAGGATGTTGACAGTTTCGGCTGCAGTATAAAATCTAACCCCGTAGCTAATCAGACCCTGCATCTACTTAAGAATATTTTTTTCCTCATTCCGCCTCACCTACAACTCCCCAGACCTTTTACCTTTGATATATAAGTGTTATGTTAAATATTTTTTTTAAAATACTGGACACATAAGCTAGGCATTCCGAAACGATGGCTGAGGATTTTAATCAAACTCATACAACTAACACTGGCAAATACAACGAATTCAAAAAGCAACCCAGGAGAGTTTTAAAATTTTTTTTTTCTGGTTAATTAACTATGTTGGCTGTACTTCTTATATATCTACATACATTTTTCACGTAGACTGGCTATACATATATACCATATGAACTAATTCTAAAAGTTTTCGGTCGAAGATGTGTTTAGTAGCTTGATACGCTTAATACTACTATTAATAAGTGGTTTTCTAGAAAAAGCATTTTGGATTAAACCATGGTCAAGTACTTATTAAAGTTCTCATCATTTTTTTCATGTTAAGGAAACTTACGTAATGATTTAACCAGTTTTCATGCAGCATGCCTTTGAGTGTGATCATATAACCCATCTTTATTGGCAATGTTCAGTTTTTCAAATTTCTGACATTTAAGAATCAATAACCGTGAGGATATAGTACAGTGCGTTACTGTAAGGTTACTATGTTAGCCGCATTGAATCTGTAGAATTATTGTCTACTATAATATTAGTGCTGCTCTAATAATAGACCTAATCCTAAATTTGTAGATTTGTCATGATATAACTGCCTAATCTATAAGATCTTACGTGGAAGTCACACCATCGACTGCACCAACTCACTGTATCGTATCAATTACCAATACATGATGTAGAACAAGGTTAGGCTAGAGAAGGAACAATATATTTAATATGAATAGAAGATATAAGGTAACATTCAGCAGAGACCACGCCTGCATGACCGAGCCATGCCACTCGATCAACTCCAATTCATTCAACTCATTGTTCGCGCATTCTCCATCGTTAGGTATTTCTCCGCGTTAAATATTGAATATCTATTTCCCGAGCAGTCTCGTGTTCACAGCTTTGTGGATTGTGTGGCTATTGTCCAATGCCACTACAATTCCACATGTCTCATTTTAAACACAACGTATAAAGGAACTGTTAAGTAATCATAACATTGAACTGACGATATGACTATCGTGGCTATGTTAACGTTAAACCAATTATTATTAGTGGTCCATACAAAATCCTGGAACTTCACACTAGCGTTATAAAAAAGACATGTTGTGTCAATAACTTATATATATACATTTTCTATCGTTGGTTTAATTATAACGTAAAATGGGGGTCTACCAAACTTGTAGTTTTTTCTATAGTATTATTATTAATACAAACAAAGATTTTGTACTGTTCCAATATGGCACTTTGACATATCAATCCGTCCTCCTGTTATCTTTCTCTCATATCTGAGCAACTTATGGCCAACAAACATCGTATTGAAGGGGATTTGGTGAACAAAAACACAGGCCCCACGCACTCCAACCTCTGCCCTCCTGAATGCTAGACCGTGTGCCTAGCCATTAGACCACATCAAACCACGGGGAATGACTGTAATTTTTTCCTTTTACCGATTGATCATTCATAATACTAATGAGTGATAGAACTTACACACTTCTAAGGTGCAGACAAATTCGTTACTTGGATGAATTGACGAAATATGGCTCCAATATATCATACATACTTAAATCAAACCAGAAAAGAATATTTGGCACGACTGTACTTGATCCTCATACTCTACACAATTTTCTTCCTCCTTAACCGTATATTCATTTCCGTTCTGTAGGGTACAATTATGCACCCTTGGTTACGTACCTGGTTATAAAAGGCGGTCGTCATAGGCCCAAGGTCATACATTTGATCGGGTTTGACAATGAGTCCAACTTCTAGCAAGTATACACTTTTACATATATGCATTATAAAAAGTATTTCATATCTTTTCGTACACAAGATGGCTACACTATGCCTATTTCCTTACAAAATACCAATCCTTTCTAGAGGTCAATCACTTACGTGGAACCGAACAATTATCAATTATATTTATGTATTTCCATTTTGTATCTTATTATTTTTATGCAGACAGTGGAGCAGTTCTTCAGGTTTGATTGGTTTTCACCATTACTTTTGAAGTAGATTCTTCTTTACTTTTTACTTGAGTGCGACTCAAGAGGCAGGTGAGTAAACACCTGTTAGCCGGTCTGAGCATGGAAAAATCGTACCTCACCAACATGGTGTTCGATAGCCCGCTCGCGGCACTTCCTCAGGCATTCTTATTCCACATTCTCACACTCTTTCTTTTGAAAGCACGCAGCAAACCGTCAGTGATAGTTGTAGAGGAAATCACATGCTACAAAATAAGATGACAAGCTAGTAAATGAAGAGACATCCATGGACTATCGTTGACAGCTGACAGCGTTAGTCGTCACTGATTGTAAGTCAAACAGTGAGCGAGTTGATAATTTTCCCTTGGGATGAGAAATAGAACTAAGGTGTTTTCGATAGATAGGTTAATCGAACCGACGTTCCTACGGAAGTCGATTCTAGGGGGAAGCTAATGTAACAGCTTAGGTTGGTTGGTTAAGAGTTGACCCCAAACAACCAAGCATATGCCAAAACAGTATTGTTCAAGTATTCATTCACTTCCTTATTTTGTATAAGCGTTATATTCCCTATTGTCTTATATTGAATGTTGAGAGCCTTTGTTTGTTTGAACAGATAATCCCACGCCCCACTGTGACTGCGCGAAGATCGAAATAAAGACCTATTCACTACTTGTCTGGTTTCTTCTATCAATAGCACAAGGGTTACCTTAAGGCACGAAAAGTTCTTTGAAGTGTTCTACCCACCTGTTTTGTTGCTCTTCAATGTTGGTGATTACCTCGCCTTCCTTGCTTTTCACTGGTCGTTCTGGTTTGCGGCGATTTCCAGAGAGTTTCTTTGTCGTGTCATACAATTGTCTCATGTTTCCTTCTCTTGCAGCCTTTTCCGCCGTCGTTGCTAAATCTTCCACATATTTACGTTTGTCGGTTCTGATGCTCCTCTTCACTTGTTTGTTTATTTCCCTGTATTCAGCTTGTGCCTTGGCTTTTTCTGCTCTTGTTCGGCTGGTATTGATCGCTGCCTTCTTGTTCCTCCTTTCTTGAATCTTATCCAGTGTATCAACAGTGATCCATTCCTTGTGGTGGTGCTTCTTGTGACCCAGGACCTCATGACATGTTGAAGTGATTGCCTCTTTGATCCCCTTCCAGTTGCTCTCCACAGTAGTTCCTTCTCCATTGAGTAGATCATGAAAGGCCTGGAACTTGTTGCTGAGGACTATCTTGAATTTGTTGAGTTTGTTAGTATCCTGGAGAAAGGCCGTATTGAACTTTTGTGATATTGTCCGCCCCGTTGTCCAGTGCTTCTTGAGTTTCAATTTCATCTTGGCGACCAGTAAGTGATGATCTGATGCTATATCAGCTCCTCTCTTGGTTCTCACGTCCTCTATAGTCCTCCTGAACGTTTTGTTGATGCAAATATGGTCGATTTGGTTTTGTGTAGAGTGATCCGGTGAAGTCCATGTGGTTTTGTGTATGCGTTTATGTGGGAATATGGTGCCGCCTATGACCAGCTTATTGAAGGCACATAGATTTGCAAATCTCTCACCATTTTCGTTCCTTTCTCCCAGTCCGTGTCGTCCCATGATGTCTTCATATCCAGTGTTGTCCGTTCCAACCTTGGCGTTGAAATCTCCCATCAGAATGGTCAGGTCCTTTGTTGGGCACTTCTCGATGGTTGACTGCAGCCTATTGTAGAATTGATCTTTAGCGTCTTCATTGTAGTCGTTGGTAGGCGCATAGCATTGGATGATGTTCATTGAAATGCCCTCTTTCTTTGTTTTGAACGAGGCTTTGATGATCCTTGGTCCATGAGATTCCCATCCTATAAGTGCATTTTGCGCTTGTTTGGACAGCATCAATGCAACTCCTTGTGTATGTGGTGCATTTTCTTCTTCATGGCCGGAGTATAACAGGAGCTCTCCTGAAGTTAGTCGTTGTTGTTCAACTTGCGTCCAATGTGTTTTACTGATCCCAAGCACCTCTAGGTTGTATCTTCTCATTTCTGCAGCAATTTGGAAGGCTCTTCCGGTGTCCCACATTGTACGAACATTCCATGTACCTAAATAAATGGTCGCTCTGGTTGTCAGAAGGGGCATCGGCCTCGTAACTTCCGAAGGAATTCGGCTTTCATCATGAGGCGTCATAGTTCTTCTAAATGAAGACCTTCTGACTCCCAAAGCAGAGTTTAAAACGTTTGAATAATTTTTTCTGGTTAGCGTTTTTTAGCGAGTTAGTTATCTACAGGATGGGGTTGCCAACCCCATGCCCAACCCTCGTTCTTTATCCGGGCTTCGGACCGGTAGTAGCCGCCGGAAGGACTCCAAGCTTAGATTGAAAGCAATATATATATCCTTTATATTCTGTTAGGTAAGATCGACTGGCCTATATTTCGTGTTTTTGTTTTATCGGCTTAATTATGTCCATTTAACTACTTTGAGCAACATGTCTGTGCAAATGAAACAATAATTATGACACTTGCTTAGTTTAGTTTTCTTGGTTGTCGTATAGTTCAGTTTAGTCGGAAGAATTATGGTATACTTAAGTATAGTGCTTGAAGCCTGTAACGAAACAGATCAGTTTAGTAAGTAGAGCTGCCTGTTTCTAATGAATATACTGATTGAAATCAGTCTCATTAAAAATAGGAAAAAATGCCTTGGTACTGTAGCTGTCATATATTATAAGATAGCTTTAAGTATGTTTGGTGTTTATTTCTAGACTGTACACCTATCACTGACCATATTTCAAGATCACTGTCATTAAACAATTTCCCCAGCAATAACATCGGTAGCAGGATTGCTAAGCGTATGAGCATTTAATTACCCGCAAAATAGCAGTATACAGTCTTGGAAGATGTGTGTTCTGTGTCTCAGTTAAATGTAGCTGGTTGTGGATAAATGTTAAGAATCTTTTTGATAACTGGGACTCTTAGTTTATCCGACACTAACTCTGCTTGTATGTCTTCCTGTTAAACTAGACGCAGACGCATGGGAATACTTAAATGGGAGCAAAATAATAGAAGCCTTGCGGTACAGCACTAAGCCCATGTGATGCTATGCACAAGCAATAATAGCTGACCTGATCTAACACTCATGAACTCAAGGTAAATCACAACTGCATAAATTCTTTGCTAAAAACATGTTATTTGGTTATTCATCTATTCCACATTTCTGACTAAATTCACTACTGTTTTTTCATTTAGAATGCAACAGGAGTGTGCCTTCACAGATCCTAAGAACTGTTTCGCCCCTAGAACTATGGCCCTGTGAAAATTTACGGGAGACCCAACTAACAACAGACTATAAAAGATGCTGGACGTCCATTTTAGTCTCACAATCACTTCCAGTACTTTTTGAGTTACTTCTTTTACCCATTCGTTTGGAAAAAGACAATAAAACTGCAGCTTAACATTACCAATACAACTTTTAAACGGGAACTTGGTTTAAACCTTCGTTTGATATTCGATTCTCAATGAAAGTTCCTGAATAGATTTTTAAATCTAATGCTACATTTGTTACGTCCAATTATGAGTTTTTGCCCGTTCCAACTATTGAAGAACTGGCCGTCGATATTCGCAAATCACGAACCCAAGTAGGCAAGAGAACCAAAACTCCAAATTAGATACCAAGTTTATTCGCAATTCACAAATAATCGACCAAAGTCGTTCTAACAACAATAATTATAACAATTACAAAACAAACCGTCAATTTTGAAGGTTCCCGGAGCAAACCTTCCAAATATCAAACCAAAGACAAAAAGAGCACCAAATTACCAAACCAAAATGTCCGAAATAATGATATAAACAAACAAGTTCAAAAGTTAAGTAAAACAATTACATCCAAAACACAGTAAATTATTAATGTACAATAAAGGGTTTTAATCCACCAAATGTCTTCAGTTCTCCCGTAACACTCCCGACCAAAAGAACCTTGGTTCTTTTCACAGACAAATAAATAGATAACAAGAATCCAAGTATATGCATCACAAACAATCAACAACAAACACTCAATATACCAACAATCTCGTGATCCCTAGGACTTACACCAGTACGCCTAGGGACCCGAGTAGCTACCTACCATCTACGGCTTCAAGAAGAAACATTTTTCTAATATCTCTCACTAGGATCCCCTTTCTTGTCCTCAGTTCTACCTGCCTCACTAATCTATCCTTACTTGGTAACACTCTCTGTACTAGACCTAAGGGCCATTTGTTTTTCTCGGAGAACTCGGAACATAACATTACTAAGTCACCCTCTCGTATGTTCCTCTCTAGTTGGGTCCACTTGTATCTACGCTGCAACAGCAAAACATATTCCTTAGACCAACGTCTCCAAAATACTTGTGCCAAGTAATTCGTTTGCTTCCATCTCTTAGAATACCTGTTATTAGATAGAACGTCAGTGAGTTCTGCGACGTTCTCTCTCAATAGTAATGGTTTTGCTGGTGTTATTGCATCGAGATCATTCGAGTCGTCCGTAACCGGAACCAAAGGTCGATTGTTCATTATACGCTCAGCCTCTATAATGAAAGTTTCAAGGCATTCATCTGTTAAAGATTGTTCCTTTACAAGAGCACCCAATACCCTACGTACAGAGCGGATCATGCGCTCCCATACTCCTCCCCAATGACTAGCAGCCGGAGGATTGAAATGCCAGTCAATCCCTTTTCTTAGCAAATCAGAGTGAATACGCTCCTACACCCAATCCTGGAGACATTTTCTTAGCTCACGTTCAGCCCCCATCAGATTTGATCCATTATCACTGTATATCTCTTTTGGATAGCCTCTCCTGCTGATAAACCTCATCAATGCCATGATAAATGAGTCTGTGGTAAAACTATATGCAACTTCCAGATGCACAGCTCTCAACCTTAAACATGTGAATACACAACCATATCTCTTCTCGGTAAGTCTACCATGTTTAACCATAATGGGTCCAAAATAATCCACACCAACTGATAAGAATGGATAGTCGCCATCTTCTATTCTGCTCAGAGGTAGTGGTGCCATCAGTTGTTGGATGGGGCAGGCGTTCCTCCTTTTACAATAAACACAATTCTTTATCACCCCCCTCATGGCCACACCACCCCTCAGCACCCGAAATCTTTCTCGGACCGTTGCCATTACCTGTGTAGCTCCAACATGTCCCTCCAAAGTATGGTAGTACTGTAGAATTAAGTATGTAATTGTATGCTTCGATGGTAATATTATAGGATGCTTCCTCGACTCGGGCCAGGAGCTAATTTGAAGTCGGCCACCAACATATAATAATCCGCTTATCATCATTGGATTTAAGATTCGTAACGGTGAGTTTTTTTATTTTCGCCTTGCTAATAGTATCAGATGACAATATTTCAATCTCTTTCCGAAATACTATGCGTTGGAAATATCGAATTAAATCTAAACAAGCTGAATTTAATTCATCAACTCTGAGCATGCCAACCTGTAGAGACAGATCAGTTCCACCAGAACGCATGATCAATAGATATCGCTTGAATCGGGTTAACCATGCAACAGCCTTAAGTAATTTAGTCCAATCTGAATAGTATTTAATAAGTAAATCGACGGTGGATTCTTCAACTAATACATGCGTGGACATAGCCTTCTTTAATTTCAAGAGATGGGGATCAGGACCTTGTATATCAGCAGCAGGCCAACAGTCCTTTGGCTTCTTCAAAAAATGTGTACCCCCTCCCATACCTTGACGTCATTGATGTTGAACTTGACCCCTCTGGATGTGAAGTCTGCTATGTTTTCTTTAGAAGGTACGAATCTCCATTGGTCCACTTTAGTAAGACTATGAATAGTCGAAATCCGGTTTGCTATGAATGTTTTAAACTGGCTTTTCTCATTTCTAATATAGTGTAAGACAATCATGGAATCCGTCCAAAATCTAACCTCTGCAAACTTAACGTCTAACTCGGACTGCAGCTGGGACCCCATGCGTGCTGCTAACACTGCAGCCGTAAGTTCCAAACGCGGTATAGTTTGAACCTTCAAAGGGGTTACTCTTGCCTTTGCTGTAACAAGACGAGAACATATTTCAGTGTCAGAAATGTAAGAGCCGACGTATGCCACTGCACCAAATCCAGTTTCCGAGGCATCACTGAAAATATGAAGTTCCATGAGCGAACTATCTGATTGCGGAAACAATACACAACGTGGCAAACTAATGTTCTCAACCTTCTGAAATCCACTTAAAATCTCTAACCAACGTTTACTTTCCTCATTTGGAATCTCTTCGTCCCATCCTAGTCCCAATTTACCTAAACGTTGAAGTAACTGCTTCATGGGAAGTATAAACGGTGCTATCAACCCCAGAGGATCGTAAAGTGAGGCTACACTTGACAATATACCTCGCCTAGTGAGGGGGCGTTTCGGTATGCGAACTTTAAATTCAAACGAATCAACCATAGTATTCCAAAATAATCCCAACGTGCGTTCAGTAGGAAGTCTTTCAAGGTCAATCTCTCTTACGGCTTCTGCTCTCTCTTCTGGATGAATTGATTCGAGAACTTGTAAACAGTTACTTATCCACTTGGTAAGTCTAAACCCACCTTTTCTGAGGAGAGAACCAAGGGCCTTTGCCAGCTCAATTGCATCCTGTACATTATCAATAGAGGCTAAATAGTCGTCGACATAGAAACTCTTATCTACGACATCCTGGATATCTTCATTGAATTCCTTACCGAATATATCTACCGTCTTCTTAAGAGCGAAATTAGCGCAAAAGGGGGAGGAAACGGCTCCAAACGGATGAACTGTTAAACAATATTCCTTAGGCTTCCGTCTTATATCACCGTCTTCCCACCAAAATAGACGAAATGCTCCCCTGTCTTGTCTCGGGATCTTTACTTGAAGAAACATCTCCTCGATATCAGCAGCTAATGCTACGTTACCTAATCTGAATCGCAGAAGTACACCAATTAAACTATTTACAGTATTCGGTCCTCTCAAAAGCTGGTCATTAAGAGAACAACCTTGATAGACAGCCGCACAATCAAAAACAATTCTCAATTTTCCAGGCTTTTTAGGGTTGATAACAGGATGATGAGGAATATACCAACAAACAGCATCATAGTCAAATCCCTCTTCACTAGCTTCAATGATGTAGCCCTTACTTAAATGTTTATTCATCACAACTTGATATTTCTCCAAAAGACTGTTGTCTTTCATAAACCTCTTCCTTAAGCATTCTAGTCTGCGTTCAGCTAGTTCCAAATTATTCGGTAGCCTTGGCTTATCATACTTCCATGGTAGACCAACTTGGAAATGACCACCCTCCAATCTAAACGAACTGCTAACTATTTCTAGAGCTTTTTATCTTCGACAGAATATCCATTACGAAACGTATCTGTATCCTCGAACTCATGATTATATAATCTTTCTAAATCTCGCAAAATATCATTAGTGGAACAATGACACCACTGAACTTGATGTAGAGACCTTGATACCCCCCTAGGACCTATAATCATCCAACCAAGATGAGTACGCACAGCAAACGGATGCTTCCTGTCCTCCAGACGTTGTTCCAGGACCCAATGTGCATCCGGAGCATCACACCCAATCAATATTCCTACAAAATTACTTTGCAACCTCGGAAAGGTTATGTCCTTTAGATGTTTCCACCGTTTCAGTTGGAGTTCGGTTAAAGGTGCTGCATGATCGATCGGAAGTTTCTTGGTCGTGTAAACTTTGTTGATCCTTATAGAACCCCGTTCATCTAATGAAAATACCTCTAAATTTACCTCCAAACATTCACAATTGGTAGTTCCGTTCACAGTCGCCACCTTCATCGAAGTCTCTTTACCTTTAATACCCAACTGATTAATTAATTCTTCACGTACAAAAGAAGTGTCCGAACCACTATCTAGAAGTGCATATGTTTCCAAACGTCCTTTGGGACCGTATAGTCTGACTGGAACGATACCCAAACAAACCTTTGAGGAGTTCCAAACCTCAGCTAGGTTCATCACATTGGTTATCAATACCATCAATATACAATAATGAATTATGCCTAACCTTGCAATTCTCATCGTTGCACTTAAAGCCTGAGTTGCGCGACATAGCTATGTGACCTTTCCTCAAACATAGATAACATAGAACACATCTTCTTACCTCCTGTCTCCTTTCCATTACATTCATTTTTGGTGACTTTGGACACTCTGTTGATCCATGATCACCCAAGCAGATTTCACAATGCAAAACCTTGACTGAGTTGTTTGGGTCTCGTCTAATTGCGTGAAAGCGTGGTCTCCTATCAGCTTGACCTTCAGAATTCCTCTTAGCGAACCTTGAGTTGCACTGTACTAATCTACCATGGCGGGTTCGAGCAATCCTGGCCCTCTCTTCCACAAAGACCAAAAATTCTTCAAAGCTCGGCTCCTTCCCGTGCATCATGATCTTATCGGTGACTTCTACCCGCTTGTTCTGCAATTCTAGTGGTAGACATGAAACTATTACCTCCAAATTAGCCGTAGAATTAACGTCAGACATGTATCCCATTTCTTTCAACATTATGCATACATTACGTAACTTAATCGCAAAGTCAGTTAATACGTCAGCCGATCCTCCGACAGATTTATGGTTTAATAACTCAATAATTAGTTCTCGTGCAACAAGATGTTCTTTACCAAATAAATCATACAAAATTCGTTTAGCCCTGTCATAGCCCAAATGACTGGGCAAAGAAAAGCAAGATTCAATTGCTGTTCTGGCCTTTCCTTTGCAATAATATAATAAATACGACAACAGTTGGCCCTTATCTGACAATTTACTCTCCATAAGGCTATTAAACTGACTAATGAAACGGTGATACTGACCCGGTTGCCCATCAAAGTACATCATATCGATCTTAGGTAAAACCATGTTACTGACCATTGTATGTGACGTGTCCTTCAGTTCCCCAACCCAATCGATATTTGAGATGTTACATACCTTCTCTGAGTGATTATTACACCCAGTATCATGATCCAAATAATTTTTCACTTTAGAATTTGTCCCACGTTTATCTACGGGTAATCGTTCATCGTCCTCGATGGCCTTGTATTCTAATTCGGCAATATCAACCTCTTCTTGGAGATCTAACATCTTAAGTTGCCGTTCCAATTCAAGTCTCTTTTCTAAATCCCTTTTCTTCAGTAATGCTTTGTCTAACTTTAATCTAGAGGTACTAAGTTGACTAAAGGACACACTAATAATACCAACATCATCACATTTATCATCATTAACATCAGACATACCACAAACAGCTTTAGGAATTTTACCATCCATTTCGTCATTTTCCTTCAGCCTTTTGCTCCGTGTTTCCATTGTATGTGTTGTCCCAAATAATCAATTACCAAAACAAATCTGAATTAATCCAAAGGAAATCGACAAATAAGACCAGAAATTTGGACCCAAAATATCCAGACAAATCCAGAGATGAACACAGAACCAATAATTGAAGAACCTTATGTTACGTCCAATTATGAGTTTTTGCCCGTTCCAACTATTGAAGAACTGGCCGTCGATATTCGCAAATCACGAACCCAAGTAGGCAAGAGAACCAAAACTCCAAATTAGATACCAAGTTTATTCGCAATTCACAAATAATCGACCAAAGTCGTTCTAACAACAATAATTATAACAATTACAAAACAAACCGTCAATTTTGAAGGTTCCCGGAGCAAACCTTCCAAATATCAAACCAAAGACAAAAAGAGCACCAAATTACCAAACCAAAATGTCCGAAATAATGATATAAACAAACAACTTCAAAAGTTAAGTAAAACAATTACATCCAAAACACAGTAAATTATTAATGTACAATAAAGGGTTTTAATCCACCAAATGTCTTCAGTTCTCCCGTAACAACTTTGTTTTATCTACTTAACCGTTGCAAGGAAGTTGTGATACACAAGCCTTGCAGCACCTAGTTCATATGTAGTAAATTTAAGTGATTTAGTACATACCTTCGTCATTTTCTTGGGAAACCTATAGACTCGTGTCCTCTCATAACTTATTCTAACCACCATGAGTTGTCACGGCAGCTGATGGACACGCGTTATACATCCTAACCATACCTGCGTCTAATCTCATAGCTTCTTATTCAAGTGCCATACGATAGGTAAGCAATGCCCCTACCCGCACCAATGGAACACTAGTAACTCAAAGGCACCCTGTGTGGTGCCTTACATTGGTCTACGCACTCGCTTAGCTCTTTAGTGTGAATATTACTACAGTTCTGCTAAAAATCCCATGAACCCAATATCCTCATAAAAAAGAATAAGTCTGTATTTGCTGCATAGAGCAATTTTATTTTTCTGAAGTGAGATATAACAGTTAGAATTGGAGTAAAATGGCAGTATACAGCAGATGCACGTGGTAAATGCCTTCATCGATTAACTGAAATAGAGAATACGGATATTAGCTTAACAAGCGTATTTAAAAAGACTAGTGTCTACTTTGGACTTACTGCGTGAGAAAGTTATACTGGAACTACGAATAATGTAGGAATCTAGTCTCCCAAGGCGTACGAAGCACTCAAACTGGAAGACAGTTGTCCAAAAATAATTCGAATATGAAGGTGAGATTTTGCAGGTATTTTTCATCGTAAGGGTGAACATATTAGATAACGGTTGACATCATACCGCAAGGAAAACACAAATTTGCGAGTGGTGAAATATGATCTATAAAAAGGTGAGCTTAACAACAGTTAATTACCTTTTTACTCCCTGGTCATGACACTTCGGCTTCCTCTTATGACCAAAACAGCAAACATACACTACACACTGATAGGAGATTTTCGGCTTTTCAATGTTAAGCTTGTTGTAACGCACTGCACAATGAGTACAACCCCTCCATTACTGCTATATGGCATATTCTTATAACAAACCCTCTGCAATAGGTTGGTAGCATCTGTAGCTTCATCTCTAATTGTCGTAAGTCTGGGTCCTATCGAAATCAATAGCGATATAACCTACTGCTTGGCACTCTGTATTGGTTTGACTCGTTGGTGGGATAGTGTTGTCCATAATATTGAAGAAAATTTGTAAAAAACAACAACATGGTTCTGTGACAGACACGTTGCTAATAGTGAGAGAGGTTATCGGTCAAAGAACATTCGATGGTGGCTTATCCAGACAACATTTCTTATCCAAACTTTCTCAACAGGAGCAAGCTGTCGTTTCAAAACAACGCCGTAGACTAGCTGGCTACACCTGCCGACCGCATCTTAGAAATCATGAAATCTTGTAATGCCGATGTATTTTCAGTCATAGAAAAACCACGAACGACCCAGAATGACATGAAAGAGTTATGTCATACATGTACACGTTATCTTAGATTTCGTAACGACCGTGAACGGTCACATACCCCGCAAGGAGGCATTTCACGTAGGCGAACTGCCTCTAGACCACAAGGGGCGGATAACCCCGACTGGTGCTGATATCATAACCAGCATGGAAATTCTTCTGGAAACTGCAGTAAACCCTGCAATTTTCCAATCTCAAAATCGACCGACACCAATAACGATTCGGGAAACTTCCAAGCCGGAACGCGTTGACGGAAACTGTAGCCGGCGAACATGTTGTAGGTCACAGATGTGACAACGAGAGTTCGCTACCTCGTCGGCACTGGCGCAGAAGTTAGCGTTCTCCCAGCGAATTCTACTGACCGGCTTCACGAATCGGTTTTAAATTTACAGGTGGCAAACGGAGAGCCTATCGCCACATATGGTAAAAGGGACGGCTAACTTAACGTGGGTTTACGTAAACCCATTCACTGAATCTTTGTTGTTGCAGATGTTTCTATGTCGCTCAAATGCTCCACTTCCTACCGAGTAATCTTATTACAGGCAAACTAGACAATTCGCTAAAATCGAAGCCTGATCAAGACCCCATAATATCAACAAAAAAGCGGACTCAAATAGCTTCAACGAAAACGAAGACAGCCATTTGGACATCAGAATACTATTTTTAGCACCATATTTCATAAGTGCACATAATTCTATACTTTCAGCTTCTTTCTGAACCACCTCCATTTGTCAGTTGTTTGTCCACTCATTCCTTGTTCAGACTTATTTTCTTCAACATGTCAGAATGCCCTTGCTTGACTAGTGTTTTAAAAAAATAGAATTAGACTGCGTAGTCATACTTTAACTATTCCTTCGTTAATATTGTCTGCTCTGCTTCTCGTCCTATCTATTCTCGATCATCAGTTGCACGTTGCAACGCAGGTTTCATAAAGCGCGCCAACTGTGATATTGACGATTCGGAGTTATTTGTCACTAAAGAGTCTGCTTCTCAGAAACAATTCAATATGGTGGGTGTTTCCGGTTATATTTGTTTTGAATCTACTTTTTCACCAAAATACTCACATGCTTGTTATACTACGTTATTATTATTCAAGGGACCGAAGACGACCCTGAGCCTATATAAACGTCATAAGCTGTTTCTGTGCAGTCCTTCGAATATGGCCTCTTTAAGCTGTGGTTACAAGTGTCTGCAGATTTTTCTAGTGATATTTAATGTCCTTGTTTGTGTAAGTTGGATGAAATTTGATGAAATATGTTTTTTCTGAAAGACATGTGGGATTGTTGCAGTTGTAATTGGAAGTTTCTCCCAAGTTGCTATTAATAAATATTCCTCTGGAGTGGATTCAAATATCAAATGGCTCGTGATCTTTGTAATAGCACTTGGATGCTTCCTAGTTGTGTTTGGATTTCTTGGGTTTTTTGGATTGGTTACCAAGAATACCTTCTGTCTAATCTTGTAAGTTGCTATATACACTAATTTTAAAAACCAAGTACACCGCTCTACTGTCAGCCGTTGTGCTGATCGAAATAGCGGGAGGGTAGCGGCAGCTGTGCTAAAAAAAGACGTGAAAACTCAATTCCAATCTCTGATTAAAAGCTCCGTTTCTGAATATAGCAAGAATCCGGACTTGAAGAAACTCTTAGATAAGATACAAAAAGAGGTACATCATTACAAAACGTAGTTTATTTTGCAGTTTCATTGTTGCGGCTCTGAATCGCCAAAGGACTACATATTGACTGGGCAAACCATCCCTGATTCATGTAAAAATCCAGAAACTAAGATTCCATACTCAGATGTAAGTTGAAATAAATTTTGTTTTGCTGTCAAAATATTTTATCAAGTTTTGTATTTTTTCCAAAACCCGTGAGATGTGATGTGGGAGTAGGATCGGATGCTCTACTATACCAATTGGTATTAATACATCTCTTGTATTAGCTATTTGCATGGTGTTTAAACCTATAAAATGTGTTGAAATAATAAGGAGCAACGGAAGAGTGAAAATTACAATCTTTGTGCATGAGTGAAAGCTAATCTATCAAATCTCAATAGTAAACTGTTTTGAATGTTTGTACAAGCTTGGAATCTCGATTAAATACTTTATGAAATGCCTATTAACAGTCAATTTTAAAGTACTACTATCTTCAGCCAACGTGACTACTCAGGACTTACTGTTTCCTGGAGTTGTGAACATGATCTTCTGTTTGCTTTCTTCAGTGATACGAATAGGATAGGAGGTTTTTTGACCTACGCCGCGAGATTTCAGACTCAGGAAGTACCTTAGGATGATTGCAGTCAAATAAACCTAATCCTAAAGTAACTATTAATTTACACAGAACCACATGAAGATTGCAAATGTCTACGCAACTTTTGGGATATTCAACTTATCACTAATGTGTAGATATTAGAACCATCACTAATTAATTTAAAACACGCTAAAAATCTTTGATATTCGGCTTTGCTTACAGTTTGGAAATTTTCTTAATACTCAGGTGCTAAGAGTAATCACTTCATTAAACTTTCAGGATCACACTTCAAAATTCAAACAATTCAAGCCACATCTAAATCTGATGGTTCATATTTATACGTTAAGACGTTTGGCCTAATGTTGTCCATAGACTTGATGAGCATTGCACACTGACTTTGTGTGGTGGGGTAACGTTAGTGTTCATAGTTGTAGAGATCTGCTTTTCTAGTGAATCATGTCTGAACACATCCCTACTAAGTGGGATTGTTACTTGAGTCAGCATTTAATAATGGGTAATGGTTGCACACTGGATAAAATTATTAGTACGACGACAAATATGTTTGATCGTTATTGGTATGGTTCAACTCACCCTTTTACTTTTCACAGTAGTGGATAGATAATCTTGACCGGTGAGGTTCGCATTTGTCTGAAGAGCACATCAAATCACAAATGTTTTCCTTGCTTGCTTGCTTGCTACTAGAGTACGCTGTTTCTGGGTGAGGCACGGTATAAACATAGGTGATTATTTAAACTGATGACCAACACTCTGAGTCAGCAATGGATATCGCACACTATCTCCGGTCATTTTGAAAACACAGACCATGTTTCCAGGATACCACCTACCCGATGTTAAAAGATTTTGACCTCTACCATCAGAAATAGGGCAATTATTTCCTGAAACTTAATCTCTATTTTAGTCGAACGTAATAATGTTCTTTTTAATTTCAGGGTTGTTCATGCAAAGTAATCGCCTTCTTTGAAAAGTATATTATTGCCGTTTCAGTAGCGGCATTTGTATTTGCCATCCTCCAATTGTCGTGTATTGTTTTTGCCATCTGTGTTATTCGAGCTATCAAATCTGGCGATTACGGACAAAACTAGAGTATTTAAAGTTGTGAACGCCATATTTGATTTTTTGACAGCTTTCAACTTGGCATAATCAAGCTTCTTTCCTCGTTTTTTATTTCACTGTCATTTATTAAACAAAGAATGGAGTCTTGTATTTTGCTCAATAAACATTCTAAACAATTATGAATAACCCAAGCTTACTGTAATTAAGATTATAATATTAACGGAAAATATAAAATCTAAGTAATGTTTTCAGGACGTATCTTTTCATTTGCCTTTATTGGTTGTTTAAATGAATTAAACTGACACAATGCTTCTTACCAAATGTGGAGTTATGTCAGCAAAGTGTATAGACACTTCACATTCTACTACTTCTGTAACTTCACATTTGACAAACAATAAACATAGATTAGAAGGATCCGAACTAGTTCTAAATCCGAACTAAATCACTAGATGACATGATTGTAATTACAGCGAATCAATAGGACAACATTTATGTTTATGAAATGGATTTGAAAGATCTGATATCTTTACGAGTTAGCCGTGATGGAGAATCGTCATGATTTATCACTTTCTTTCTAAGTGTTAGGGTTGTTTTAGAAGATGTACGATGAAAATGTACAAAACTCCTCTGTGATTCAGTCTACAACAGCAAAATTGAAGTTTCTCATCAGAGATCAACTTTGTCTATGCAGCCAACAAAAAAACAAAAAGTGTGTAATTACAGTGAGATCTTAATTCAGAAATTCATTAACGGAATATACATCATTTTACTATTCACTTTCCTTTGAAAGTAGGAACAGTATGTTTATTTCAATTAATTGACAATCAAATTTTAACATGATTAAGAAAATGGATTCGATCTGTGGCACTTAGTTTTAATGAAATTATGTCGGTCTTTCGAAGCGACATAGTAACAGAAATAGTACGTAATGGGTATATTTAACTATATAAATATACGAATGTTGTCAGAGTATGAAATTCTTGCGAATTAGTGCTTAACCGCCTATATTTCTTTAAAATTTAGAATAATGAAACCACTTGTAACAACCTCAATGACAACGTGAAAAGCCGATGACTGATTGACCATTCGTTTTAAGAATAGGCAGTGTATAAGAATATACTGTTGGTGAAAGCTGTTTATTACGGAACAGAGTATAACATGGTATTGGATCACTGAGAGTGGTAGTCACATAGGGCTCGACCATCACAACAAGATTAGAGAAACATGATGGCGGTTACTTAAGAACGATCAATCAATGTTGATATCTTAGTCCTATAGGAGAAAACCAGTAGTCCAAATAGCCTCGAAGAAGTCTCTGACTCGGACGCTGGATAGAGTAAGTTTGAGTTGAATCATGTGTAAAGATTTCGACAAAGATTTATAGGGAACCTTGCTGGTTAGTTCAAACTAGATAAAGATATGTAGATTTACAGCTTATTGCTCAAGTCTTAAACTTAATAACGCGTCATGTAAGAGAGCACTGAAATGCCTAAATATCATATTTTGATCACTTCTCAGCGGTCTTCAGCTCCTTTTGCGTGAATGGCTAGCCGATAACTGTTGACAGTCATTCTGTGACTAACAATCTGGAACCTGGAACAAATGCACGTCAGATCCTAGTGTGAGCATGCAGACAGGAAATTACCAAGATATGTGTGTTAACAGGTTATTGTTTATAAATCTATTCGATTCGGAATAACACCCGACTGCGTCGCAATGCAAGCCATCTGTTGGAATCCTCAACGCTGAATGAAGAGAAGAGGAAGACCAAAGAGAATGCTGATCGGTGGACTATGCTCCATCTGGAGTAACAGGCGTAAGTAAGTAAGTGAGTAATCTCATAATCTTTTCCTTGAATTTGATTTATTCATTAAAATATGTAACTATAGAAAATGAAGAGAATTTATTGAAATGAATATTCTTTATTCGTAAGATCAACATTTCAACCAT
This sequence comes from Schistosoma mattheei, assembly GCA_944470405.2. Classification (NCBI taxonomy): domain Eukaryota; kingdom Metazoa; phylum Platyhelminthes; class Trematoda; order Strigeidida; family Schistosomatidae; genus Schistosoma; species Schistosoma mattheei. The sequence continues at coordinate 87,765,439 of OX103947.1, read as the reverse complement.
AGTGAAATATACTATAATAAACATTGAAATACCATTCATCATTAATAATGAGATGATAATAGATTATTATGAATAATTCTAATTATATCATAGTTCATCTCATTATATACTAATTACATCGTAAAAATACATAAAGAAATAATAATAATAATAATAATAATAAAATGGAATTACATAATGATGATATTAGATTATTTGAAGGGGTAAGTGAAATATTTAGTTTATAATGAGTGTGAATGAACTTGGACAAAGTTTTCTTTCTGTTCTCTTTCTTTTTGTTGTGGTTGTTGTTATTTTTAGTCTTTTGAAATTTTTCCGTTTAAATATTTTTAGACAATAAGATAAATCGGTAATTATTGACACAGAAGTCTTTGACATTGATCCAATTAGTGATTAGACAAATTCTTTATTGTATCCATTCTACACATTCCACAATATATCAAGGTTACAAATCTATGAAAGAAATCAATGATGAGCATGAATCAAATATATAAGTATAAAATTATTATGGAAGTTAATGAGAATAAAGTAAAGTATGATTTGACATTTCATATTATATGGTCGACCATAAAATAAAGAAAAGAACAGAATAGGCACAGTAAATTGGATGAAATCAACTTGAGGAATTATTGCATATATCTACCATTGTATATCAGAATGTGTAAGAAACAATCAGTGGAATGTCAGTACAAATGGTTGAAGAGATTTTTAATTGTGTCTAATTCATTAAATTTGGTAAGTGTTTTGTTGTCATAAACACCATGCATAGTGTTTAATTATTCTTTATTTATTTCAATGGTTGAGATCGTGAGTCAGTTGAAGCTAGGACACTATGGAAAACCTGGAAGTACTGGACGGCCGTTTCGTCCTATTTTGGAACTCCCCAGCAGTGCGCGTCCACGATAGAGGTTCGAACCCAGGACCTATCAGTCTCGTGCGCGATCGCTTAACCATTAGACCAATGAGACGGCCGGCATCCAACGGTGTTAGTGTCTAACTTCAACTAATCCACGACATTGGGCGACACATCCACTATTGTCATCAGTGAGTAACTATCTCAGAATAGATCTGGTTGAACCCCACTGGTCAGTGCTTCTCTTCTTAGAACTTTATTACTTTGATTACTGTTTATTTCGCTGATGCAATGAGAAGACAAAGTTTATCAGAACTATGTGATGATCTATTTGGGCAATACACTTCGAACACTCTGATCACACATGGTCAAATATGATCACAGGATAGATAGACATTATCCTCCATTGCGAAACATTTGACTGAGACTGGTCATAAGGATAACATCAAATCAGCTCTTGTAGTGTTGTACAAAAGCCTTGAAGGAGGTATACTAGGGTTCATTGAAACCTTCACTACACGGAAACTGAAACCCTCTTTATGCATTCGAAGACAATGTGTCCTTAACACTTAACACCTGCCCTGGTAATACTGATTCATTATCCAAAGTGGTAATCACATTGTTTTGGTTTACCTTAATATATTTTTTTTCTTTATTACAGCTTACCTTCAACCTGTCTAGTTGACCTTTTCATTTTCACATGAAAATGTCTTAACAAGTACATTATGTGTGATCAGTTTTTTTCGAAATGTCTCAAGTCTTCTCATTGTATGATCGAAGTTTATCAAAGGAACTAATTGTTTTAAATACTATTTATTTCTTTGTATTTTTTTTCTCAGGTATTTGGTACATGTTTAATTGTTTTGAGCAGTTATGTACATCTATTTCTGAGTACATTTTTACGTAATATGCCAGTTCATATGTTATCATTGACATTTATCATGATGGCACTTGGATGTCTTCTGTTCTCACTTGGTAGTATTGGTATATTATTCGTTTTCACTGGACGTCGAAGAATTAATGCACTTGTAAAGTTGAATGCTGTTGTGAACTAATACTAATTTTGTTATTTATTTATGATTACAGTATACAGTACTGTTGATAGTGGCTGCATCAATCAGTATCATTGTTATTGTAACGACATCCATTTTGCGTAAAAAGGTAATGGTTTTAATCAAGTGAATGTTTCATACTCATATTATAAACACTTGTTTAATACGGTTTGTTCAATACTTAGATGGGTATGATGTTTCGAGATGTCATCAAAGGTTCGATCATCCAGTATACTAGGAAAAATAGTTATGCAGCATTTGTGAACACAATACAATTGCAGGTAAATTACACTTGAAAAGAAACTGTTTTGTAATTCATGTGTTTTTCAAAAGCATAAATGTTGTGGTGCAAATTCAGTCATGGATTATACTGTGAGTAATCTCTCAATACCAGTTTCATGTTATCCTGACAAAGCCATAATACCGCATAAAAAAGTAAGTGCTGATTAACAGTTTTGTAATTCAGATTCAGATTTGTGTAGTAAGGACAGAAGGCATACAGCCTATGTTGTTCCTTTTCTAGTATGTTTCTGTGAGTGTCCAGTCTTTTGTTCAGAGTCCCGATTGAAGGTGCGGACACCACTGCTTCGGGCAGCAGTTTCCATGTATTGATGACTTTTATACGGCGGCTTGCAGCATGAACGCAGTCCTCAAGCTTGCTTCTCACTAAGGATGTGCATACTATGGTGAACATGATTGTATCTAACTTAGTGAATATCTGTTTTAAAGCACAAATGGTTCGAAACCCCTTAGCAATGGGCCGTCGTCTTAACATCATTGCTCACTGTCACCCCTAGGTCCTTATGGGACCGGACTACGGGCAATGACACATCCCAATGTTGTACGTATTAACCTTTGAATCCCCAAAGTGCATGTAGACACACTTTGCTGTGTTGATGGGCATCAGCCACTCTTTAAACCAGTTAATCATATTATTTAAGTCTGCCTGAAGAGCACATGCGTCTGTGTCTCCAGTTATTACTCGCCAAATCTTTACATCGTCAGCGTATAATAACATTGGAAAATGTACTATGCTTGGAAGATCATTAACATATATTATAAAAAGTAAAGAACCTAGGACGGAACCTTAAGGTACCCCTTTAAGTACTGGTCTCCAGATGGAGCACTTGGAATTTATTCTTACTTTCTATCTACGATCTACTAGGAAATCCTTAATCCATTTTAAAAGAGGTCCGGCAATACCAAGGTTTGCCAACTTCAATAGTAGTCTATTAGTTGGCACCTTGTCAAAAGCCTTATTGAAGTCTATGTAGACAACATTCACTGAGTTTCCGTTGTTTAGCGCCTTTATCGAAAACCCCCTTGTTATGAGGAGGTTCGCCGTACAAGATAGACACTTTCTAAAACCATGTTGTTCTATGTTTAGCAAGTCATTGGTTTCCATAAATGCCATTATAGTCCTATTCTTTCCAATATTTTAACTACAACACTGGTGAGGCTTACAGGTCTGTATGGGAGTGACGATTGCGTCCTTCCAGTCCATAGGTAACACACCTTGGTCAAGTGACATATTGAATATCACAGTTAGCGGGGCCGCGATACATTGTGCAATATATCTCAAGATTTTGGGTGTAGTTCATCTGGTCCTGTTGACTTTTCTACGTTTAAAGTGCTAAGAGCCTTAAGCACACGGTGAGCAGGTGATTTGTTGACCCTGTATTTTGGTCTGGTTCTTTGTCTAGAGGAGGTTCTTGAGTGAAAACTGCACCAAAATAGTCAGCCATAGCCTCTGCTTTTATCTGATCCTCCTCCATCATTTCAGATCCACTCCCTTCTTTAATTAGGTTGGGAATCCAATGATGCATCCTTGTTCTGTAGTTTATGTACGAGAATATCCTCTTGGGCTGCTTGAGTGCAGATTCTGCCAGCTGCATTTCATATTTTCTTTGCACTTCCCGAATCTTAGTTATACACTCGTTTCTTATCGATCTGTAGCGTTCCATCGTACATGCTGTGCCAAGGCGGATGGCAACATTCCAACGTCTCTTCTTTTGTCTTAGTAAACGTCGAATATTTCGGCCTATCCAAGGATGGCCGTGCTTCTTCTTCTTTGGAACTGTTCAGGGTATGTATAGTTGAGTTACCTCATTGTATAACTGCCTGAAAACAGTCCATATCCTCCTGAATTAGTAACTTCTTATTTGTACGGCAAAACATACAAAGCCAATGCGAGTTAGGCTTCGATCATATTTTGTATGCCTTAGGACTTAGACGTGTACACATCTTATGGTACCACTGTTTACATTAATCGCACTGCATTCCTTCCTAAACGGGAAACAAGCAGTTTGGTTATCCACATTTATATGTCCTACTAACCATTCTAATTTGATTAAAAATGTTTAAAACACAATATGATCACAGTGTGAACACGAGTGTCAGTCAATGAGTAAAAAAAGGTACCACAGGACAAAGTTTATCAAAAATTTCAAACCTTAACCAACGTACTTTTAGTTAAAGTAGACCAAGAATGCTTTTGGGTGCAGTAAGTACACAAAGCAAGGATAATCACGACAAGTACAAAAATCACTGCCCTTTTTTTCACCTAACAATTTGTGTGTTAATGGGGAATACTTCCCTGTAAAACATTGATGGATGTTTTGCGTGTCCCTTCAGGAATGAAATAAACATGTGCATACAAAACTGAACAGCCAACTATGTATTGTTTCATAACTTTTAAAACATGATAGTTGCCATTGTAATAAGCATTTAGCATAAACTGACCGGATTAACTTTAGGATGCTCAATGCTGAATTTATACAAATATTTATGGTAGCGTAAAGTTACAGGAGGAAATGACTGTAAGGAAATATTTCGTTCTTTCTCACTTTCCTGAGATGTCTGAATAGACATTTTCGATTAGGTTTCATTTATTCCATTCTATAAATCTTCTTTGCAGGAAAGTCAAAAGAATTGATAGTCCGTGATACATAAATCCGTATGAAACTTACAATTTATAGTAAATTTCTTTCAGGTAAAAGAAACAGTCTAGCATTTTTACATGCATGAATACACTTAGTGGTTCCTTTGAAACACACTTAATCACAACAAACTATATGTCATCCAGATGTGATAACATTATGCTGTTTGTATTTGTACTTGTTGAGATGTCTTAATTACTAAAATTGTGTCGTGTTAGTCTATTGTTTATGGTGATAATACATTACAATTTTGATCATTCTTCATTTTATTTACACGAACATGGAACTCCATATCACACTTGATCTTTGGAGAGAATCGATCTGATTTTCTAAATAAAAATAGAAGGTACATGAAGAGATGGGTTTATGTTTTGTTCCGATGTGAAATATCAACTTCGTTTTGCTACTACTGACTTACCCTGTAAACTTTTCCAATTCTACTGGATTATTAGGCGTTTTTGTATGACTTATGTGTTTACATGCATTGTTATTGGTAAAGGAAATTTATGTTGAATTGATGTACAAAGAAGTGTAAGATAAAAAGGGTGTTGAAATCAGGAAAACGATACCCTAATTTCAAATAAAAATAATATATTTGTAATATCCCAATGAGTAGAAAATTAGATTTTCTGACGTTTCGTGACTCAGTGTAAGTCACTTCTTCAGACAATAAATAGTATAATTGGTTTAAATGGACAGATACCTGACCACAATCACTCATTGCTAACAATAAAATTTTGTCGAAACACGTATCTAAATATTGATGGAGATGTGTTGGATGGTGAGAACCCTTTAGAATTGTCTCTTTAGATGTGTTCATTCAATTTGTTGGACTTTACATACTCTCCATAAACTTCTATGAAAATGTTAATCAAATAAGGAGAATATGTATGTATATATGTAGTTTTAACATTTTTCTTTTCTTCAGGGTTGTGCGAAGATGCTTAACGCGATCGTCCAATGTCATTTAACTTACATCACTTCATTACTGGTCGTGTTTTTACCGATGGACATAGCCTCAATGGTTTGTGGTATACTTATGCTACACAAAGTGAAATCTGTCCCATGGAAAACAAGATTTGCTCATTGTTGATAGCTTCAATAATACCGTTTAATTGATCATTTGACATTTATACTATTGTAATGAACCAACAATGAGAATGTAACATTGTTTGAGCATCTTCGATGTAAGTGTGAAACGCTGTCAGTTGGTTTTGTCGATATCATTTTACATTTGTGGCAACTCTTCTACAATCAAATTCCATTTGGATTAAATTTTGCTGGGCGCTTTCATTAGCTTAACTAACAGACAATGTTATTCGAACAGTAACAATCCGTTTATTTCTTTGTACTATTATGACCAGTATCTTCTCTGTATAAAGGAGTACGCTTGTTCACATGATAGCCATGCATATACTTCTCTGGCTAAAATGTTGATGGCTCAAATATCGCTCGTTGAATCATTCTCTTTTCCATGTCCTCGAATCTTATTATTAGCCTTTGACTTGCCTAGCTTGGCCTTATTCAATTTGACTATAATTCACCTCTGTATTTGCTCGCATACACACATTCGCCTTTCTGCTTTAAATTCGCTCGATGTGCTTGTAGCTTTGTGATCTATGCTATCCGCTAATAAACAGTATTCGCCGCTTCTTATTGCCTTCTGACTTCAGACACCGTTGACATTTACACAATAACGGTTATCAAGGTGATTGATTAACGAAGATATGCCGCTTCATATTCTTCATATTCCGGTATTCATTAGAAATTCTTCTAGACAAAAACCATAAACAGATCCAGCTTTTGTATAAATTAAGAATTCTCTGTGATGTTCACGGATTATAACTGAACAGATGGTTTTATTATCATTCTATTTGATACAATGATTGAAGATATTTGAGTTCGTTATCCACTTATCACTATCTACGTTAGACTAATTTTTTCAATAGTTTTCTGTACAGTAAGAGTAAATGAAAAATGTTTATTATTTCTGTTATTAAATAAAAAAGGCAGGAAGTATGGCCACATTACCTAGCCTTACTTTGTCTTGGATTTCTGTATGCAACTCATTAAAAATCCTGAAATTTGATACACTAGTCCCAGTATAAGGGTTGTGTCACTTTGAATAAATGTTTTCCTTTTTCATTCTCTTCTAAACAATAGAAAATGATAACTCAATAGATGTTAGGAGATGAAACACATTTGTCCAAACCCTCTTACACTCGCTTCATATTTGTACTATAAAGAACTAAATACATGACAAATGCAGTATTTGCAATACCGTATTGATGGCACTTGTCTATTATCACCGCTTTGTTTACAATAACGTTTCATAACCCAATAATAATACTATCTGTTTTCCAGTGATTTATGGAAACTCATAATTAATGTAATTTACTCATACATATCCAGTAATATATCGTTTTATTAACCAGTTTCATTTTGCTCAGTTAAATGTTTTTGGATTCTGTATTAGTGAATAATTTGTATCGATTTCTGGTGTTATAATGTGTCATTATGTCAATCAATGTTGAAAGACTTCATCTGGCTGATGTACAAGTAACCCGCTCAATTTTTTTGTTTTGATCGCATATAGTTATAATAAATTAGAACGAGACAGTAGTTTAGTGTTAAATAGTTCCCGGTGCCTTGCAGATGATATCAGCTCATACTGCTGACTGTCACGATTGAACAGGTTAATTTAAATAATTATGTGACTTTTGCTTAAGATCTGATAGATTAATAGTCACACAGTTGTGGAATAAGTCTATTATTCTGATAGTCAAGATAAATACACTTAATATCGACCTAAACAACAATTTTACACATTTAAAGCAGATACTATTGGTTCACACACCTTTAAAATATATATGTTAATAGAACTTACATATGAATGTTCTCAGTTGTGTGTATGAAACATGGATACAGCAAAATAGGATGTTCTCTAAGGATTTCGGCTGAAGACATACAAATGGAAAGAAAATGATAAGAATGAAAATATAGGATTATGGTTCTGTCCAGTATCAGCATATTCATTTTTATTACTATTATAACTGACCTAATGTAGTGTTTGAATGAACTAATGATACCTTTGTATTTGTTGAATGCTTGATTTCGAATTCTAAATACAGTAAATTCGTTTGTGCTTATCTAGTACTTCTTGGTTCAATTGCGTTATTTCTGGGACTCTTAGTTCGTGCTATAATTCAAATAATTCAAAACATCAAATTGGCGTCGCGAGCACGATCCTGTGATGGAACGGTTGGATATACATTCAGATTTTGATGCTTTTGAGGAATACTTGGAAAGGTTCGAAATCTGGGATATGACCAAAAAAGATGATGAGGATGTTAATATTGTAGCACATTTCCTCACATTAATCGGAAAAGAAGCATATGGCCTATTAAAAACTCTGGCTTTACCGGGAAAGCCCATTTCGCATTTTTATACAACTCTTAAGGATTTACTGCCAGACTATCTTAATCATACAAATTTCGAATGCGGTAAAGGAGGAAGATTTCGTAAAGTGATTCATGAGGATATAAAAAATTCCACTACATTACTACGTCATTCCAACCCATTGCATACTCAAGGTTATGCAGATAATTCATTGAGTTTGGATGCAGTTCACGAGGATGGGCACAAGTTTGGTCAATGGTTGTCCTGTGACAAGTTCCACTCTTTTGATTCATGTAAATTTCGTAATTCTAAGTGCTTTAAATGTGGTGATATCGGACATATTCAGTCAGTCTGTAATACTAGTGTTCATCTTATTGCAACTAATATTAAGTCTTGTAATTCTGATTTTACTGAGTCGAGTATTCATAATGATCATTTATTTTTATCAACGACTTTAAAAGACAGTGTAGAGTCATATGGCAAATCCGCCTGTAGCTCTTCTGGAGTTACTGCCGGTCCCGAACCCGGGAAGAGGAGGAGGAGCGTTGGGCATGGGGTAAGCGACCCCATCCCGTAGAAAACTAACTCTCTAAAAGAACGCTAATCAGAAAAAATAATTCAAACAATTTAAACTCTGCCCGGAAAGTTAGAAGGTCTTCATTTACAAGTATTATGACGCTTCATGGTGAAAGCCGAGTTCCTTCGGAAGCTTTGAGGCCGATGCACCTTCTAACAACCACAGCAAAAATTTCTATAGGTACATGGAACGTCCAAACAATGTGGGAGACCGGGAAGACCAGTCAAATAGCAACGGAAATGAGGAGATACAACTTGGCATTACTTGGAATCAGCGAAACCTATTATACCTAGGCTGGACAACAAAGACTAAATACGGGAGAGATGCTGCTATATTCTGGTCACGAAGTAGAAAATGTTCCACACACTCAGGGAGTTGCTCTGATGCTGTCCAAAGTAGCCCGAAGTGCACTTGTAGGATGGGAATCTCACGGATCCAGAATCATCAAAGCATCATTCAAAACAAAGAAGGAGGGGATCACAATGAATATTATTCAATGTTATGCCCCCACCAATGATAACAACGACGATATTAAAGATCAGTTCTACGAGCGGCTGCAGTCAACCATAGAGAAGTGCCCAAGAAAGGACCTCACCATTCTGATGGGAGATCTAAATGCCAAAGTCGGAATAGACAACACCGGATATGAAGATATCATGGGACGACATGGACTGGGACAGAGAAACGAAAATGGAGAAAGATTTTCAAATCTATGTGCATTCAACAAATTGGTCATAGGAGGCACAATATTTCCACACAAACGCATACACAAGGCTACATGGATCTCATCGGACCACACTACAGAGAACCAGACAGATCATATCTGCATCAATAAAAATTCAGCTCGTACAGTAGAACTGCCTTGACGTTTGTATTGAAGATTCTGACTTTCATATTGGTTGAAAGTTGTTTTGAGTTCCATATGTTCTTCAATTGTAGGAATGCGACCCTTGCTTTACCGATCCTCGCCTTTACGTCTGCATCTGAACCTCCTTGTTCATCGACGATGCTTCCTAGGTATGTGAAGGACTCTACATCTTCCAGAGTTTCGCCATCAAGAGTGATTGGATTGCTGTTCTTCGTCTTGAATTTGAGGAACTTGGTTTTCCCCTTGTGTATGTTGAGGCCTACTGATTCAGATACTGCTGCTACACTGGCTGTCTTTGTCTGCATTTGTTCATGTGTATGCGATAGGAGGGCTAGGTCATCTACGAAGTCCAAATCGTCTAATTGGTTCTGAGCTGTTTTATTGCATGCCATGTTTTCCGTCAGATGTCGAGGTCCTCATAATTCAGTCGACCACCAGAAGAAAGAGGAAGGGAGAGTGTAGACAGCCTTGTCTGATTACAGTCCTTACTTGGAATACATCTGGTGATTCAATGGCATTTATACCCAGATGCACAGAATGAATACTTATTTGAAGTCAAGGTATTTTTATTCTCAATTAAACGACGCAATGAAGCAATAAGTCTCTGGTCATGATCTACTTTATCAGAACCATTAACTGTGAGATCATCTTGATAAACTTCTACACCTTCAATATCACTGACTACCTTATTCATCACTTCCTGAAGTATAGTTGAAGAACAATTTAGACCAAATTAAAGTTATATTTGAACAGACGAAAAATGGGTCTTCATTGTCGTCAAAATAGCTGAAGATTGATCCAAAAGGTTTTGAAGATAAGCATCTTTTAAATGGGCTTTCAAAAGCACTTTAGAACCCTGAAGTCGATTTAGAATATCTTCGGCCTCTACCGTCATGCAGGTTTATTACAACAAACGGGAGTTCAGTGTTTGCCAACAATCAACCCATATTCTCTGGGTCTTGCCATCCGACTTTACTGGAGTAACAATAGGAGCACCCCATGCTGAAGACTGAACTGGTTCAATTTACGTTTCACATACAAATCTTTCAATGTCGTATATACTGTTTCTCCAAGACCATAAAGAAATAATCATCATTTAATCACGGATAGGCCACCCTGTACTTCACGTTTTATAAGCCGAGTTCTCATCCCTCCACTGCATCTTTAAAACGTTCACGTGAAACACCAGTAGCTTCTTTAAAGACCAATGAAAGTGACTCTACTTTAATCATGTTCATATTTTTCAAACCCAGTATTGTCGGTCCTGTTTCACCAACTATGAATCCACAAGGCATGTATGAAGTGTCATTTCCAATTAGCAACTCACAGCAGTTTGTGCTCAATGATCCGTAATGCTAGAATTTCGGTGTGTCTTGAATAAAGTAATGAATTTTATACTGCCTGTGCTAACAACAAAGACGTAGAATGAACCAAGAGAGGTGTACAACCGATCCTGCATATGGAAATTAACTTTCGAAATCTAGATAGAGATTGATGATCATTAGAAACACTAGTGGCAAAATGGACAATAGCTTTGCAGATCAGCTTGAGGTGTCCAGTTTTACCGCAGTTCAAAAATTTAACATAACGAAGTGCGCATGAATTATGTGGGTAAAATTTACCACAGGATGAGCATTTATCAAAACTCTCCTCACTTCTGTAACCCGATTCGCAATTCTGTTTTGAGTTGTTTTTCATATTTCCACAAAAATAGGAACCATTATTAGACAAATGCGAGCTTGAGTGATATTTAGAAAGTAGCTTATTACGACGACCAGGAAAAGTAACGAAAAATTTCACTTACTGGAAACCAAGCTCACTCACCATGTAGCGACAGATAATGCCCCAAATTACATACGTGTGTAAGTCCTCAACATTTACGCTGGCCCCGGTTATTTTACTTAACACACCTAGTTGAAGATGTTTCGTCAAGCATCCACACTACATCACGGATAAGTATACTATGCTAGGTATCCCCAAAAACTACCAGCAAGTTTAGGTATATAAAATAGAATAATGAATGGTAGCTTTTGGGATCCGAACTGCCAATATTCGGTTTGAACGCAGGACTGAAGAATCAAAATTTATTCCATTTGACCAGACTTCGTTCTTCTGTATAGCGTACAGAGCGTTTTGGAGATACTCGAATTAAGTTATATCAAATCACAAACTCTGTGCTGAATTTAAACGGTCCTAATTTAGTAAGTAGAACAAATGATATCGAAAGTACAAAATATCTTCAACGGTACAGCCTGTGCTATACAGCCAAAAGTTTCCCTAACACAAAGTAGCGTGCCAAACAACAAAGAAACAGTTAGTACAAAAGAACTCAAGACCTGAGAATCAATAAAAATATTCCCAACAAGATGGGATCAGATATCTATCTCCAGGGATTCCAGCAGTCTTCCCAAGCAGACAGTCAAGGGTTATCACACAACGAACCACGCCGTTACCTTGATCTTATTCAGACACAACCTTACTTTCAGTAGACCGGCAACATGCAATAGAAAATTAAGTGACAAAAGGTAAGCCTTTAATCAAAATCACATAATAAGAGCTCAGACGAGGAAGACTGAAGAACATAAAGTGTGGTCAAAAGAGATCTGAACAAAGGTCAAAATACATGGCAGGGAAAAGGAAAAAGTAAATGATAGTACTATCCAACAAAAATGCTTTAGAGGGATTTTCAGCGTTCCCTTTCCGCTGCACCCGGTTTATCAATTACTATCTCCTACATTCACAGCCACTTTTGGATAGAACTTGTTCAAATGTTATACTCTGTTTTATAGTACGATGTGGTCTGTTTGTTTGGCATATAAACCCAGTGTGTTTGAAATAAGCGAGTCATATCGCAGAGGCTGAGATTGGTCTCTGGATTTAACTGGTAGGGCTAGGCAGGAAGCAGAACCGTTAAAGACTCTAGACTGCTCGTACGGGTTTCATTCGTCCCTAGTCCGGTTGATAAATTACTGTTCTCTAACTGGCGGTATCATTACGTTGTACACTAATAAATCATAGGGCACAAATCATAATAAGTGGCGAGGGGTGAATAAAATTCCGAGTCCTCGAGCTCCAAACTAAAGAATCAATGTCAGCCTATAATTGGACAAAATTCAGAGTGATTATTTCGAACCATATGCATACAGAATTTTCGTCGGTGTCCTTGAATGACATTGTTTATCAATTGGTCATACAGTATTTTTCATTAATGTTCTGATTCATACAGGAAGAGAAAAATGGCTACCTCTTCCGGTCAATTACGAGTGCTAATTCAGCGACAACAATAGCGTTTTGGAAAGAGCCAGTTGGACTTTATAGACAATTTACGCACATGGCTACTAAATCATCCATGCTTTGGAGATGTGACGGAAGTCAATGAATAACTGCAGAATAGATAAGTGTCGATGGAAGCCCACAATAATCCTTAATAAATAGTAATTCAAACGAGGCAGTAGCAGTCATCCACGAACCTTCCTGTGGTCCAGGAATGTCCATTTTAGAGCCAAGCAATGTAGTGGGTTCAAATCCCATTATTCCCGAGAATGTGCAAACAGTGAGTTGTCCAGCTCACAAAATGACTATGTCCTGCTAAATCTTCGTGGAATTGTTACAGTAACCGCGCACGAACAAACAGAAAACAAATCCTATTATTCATTGCTTATTAATCATGGCCTAAAGCTCCTAACCCTAGCTTTCAGTCCCCAAATCTCTACAGGTTAAATGTACATTATTCTTCCTAAAAGTCATGCTTTTTTTTCTACTGCAAGTAGACAGATAGCTCATTAATCTTATGGATGCTGATCTACTAAGGCCGGTCATACAAAGCTCGAAATTTGGCCACAAAGTCTTGTGAGTTGCTCAATGTTTTATTTGTCTTACCCTGAAATCTTTTTTTTTCTACAATTTTATACCCTCTCTTTCTCTTGCGCGCTAAATTCAAAAAGGGCAGTGATTTTTGTACTTGTTGTGATTATACTTGCTTTTGGTACTTATTGCACTAAAAAGCATTCTTGGTCTACTTTAACTAAGAGTTCTTTGGTTAAAGTTTGAAATTTTTTACTAAATTTTGTCCTGAGTACCTGTTTTTAGTCCTTGACTAACACTTGTGTTCACATTGTTATCATTTTTTGTTTTTAAACCTTTTAAATCGAATTACAATGGTTGGTAAGACTCACAAATGTGGGCAACCAAATTGTTTGTTCTCCGTTGAGGAGGGAATGCAGTGTGACGACTGTAAAAAGTGGTATCACAAAATGTGTACACGACTAAGTCCGACGGCTTACAAAAGATGCTCGAAGCCTAACTCGCATTGGCTTTGTATGTTCTGCTGTACGGATAAAAAGGTACTAATACAGGAGGCTATGGGCCTATTGGCTTTGGCCTGCAAGAAAAACGATGGCGGAAGCACTGATAACAGGAGCACTGACGATGAAGAATGTGTCAGTGTAGTAAGTGCTGCTACTGGACCCATTAAACACCTGACTGCGGTTGACGGGAACGTGAAATCTCCGTTGACATTAACGAGAAATGAAGTGTCGCTTGATAATGACATCGGCAGTCATACACCTCTAGTCGAAATAGAAGATCCGGATAAAACTGTCACCGTTCCACATAGTCCAGGTGTGGCTGTTCTGAGTGGTGACAAATGGACTTCGGTAAGAAGAAAAAAGATAAGAAGAAAAAGGCTGTAGGCAAAACGCAGCTGGTCAGCAAGACATTGGAAGGGATGTTATCAGAAGAAAAATCCTCACCGCGTGAAAAGACAGATCTCTCTGATAGATCAGTCATTTTTCATAAGATAAGAGAATCTTCAGATACTGAACCAAAGGCAAGATTTGAACATGATCTCAATCATATTAAGACATCATTAAGTAAACTACTCCCAGATACAGTTTCAGGAGTTAGTATTTGTAAGCTTTATAGAATAGGAAAAAAGGTGGATTCCGAAAGTCCTCAGAAAAACCGCCTCCTAAAGGTTACATTCAACACGGTGGAAGAAAGGAACCTGATTCTAAGTAATTCACGTAAACTGATTGGATCCGGAATATATGTCCGTGAGGACCTCAGCCTAGCTGATCGTATTAAGAGAAGAGCTGCAGAAGCGGAAATAAACGAGCGTCGCCGAAACGGTGAAAGAAACCTCGTTCTTAAGGGTTTTCAGATTGTAAAAGTTCGGAGCAAAACGATCCCCAAGCCACTCTGGGTGGCAAGGGAAAGCTCTCCACAGACTTAAAAGTGTGCTACACAAATGCTCGCAGCCTACTAAATAAAATGGCGGAGCTGAAGTCAGTGGTGGACAAAGAAAAACCGGACGTTATCGCTGTCTCGGAAACTTGGTTAACGTCAGAAGTATTAGATAGTGAAATCCAATTGACTGGTTTCATAACCAGTAGGGCTGATAGATTAAACCGAAGGGGAGGCGGGGTTATTGTGTACACCAAAAGTACCCTAACCATAAGATTAGCTGAGACAGTAGCACATGTTTCAGGGACATGTGAACTGGTGAGATGTAAGTTGAAATGCCGAAGGCAAGATATTGAAGTAGTTGTAGTTTATCGCAGTCCAGAATGTGTAGCAGATGATTTTCTCCTTAGTAAACTTAAGTCCTGGTGTAACAACGGTAAAAGCCTTGTAGTAGGCGACTTTAATGCACCATATATAAACTGGGTTAACTTAGAAGTAGGGTCATCCATATCGTCGTTCGACTCCAAACTGTTAGAAACCTCGATTGGACTAGCATTATTCCAACACATTAGAGATCCCACAAGATACGACTTAAGAAACTCTTCTCTTTTAGATTTAGTCTTCACACACGGTGATGACGTTGGTCAAACGGCTTTTCTCCCACCACTTGGGAGAAGTGACCATGCAGTCATCTTATTCAAATTCATGGCTGAGATTGCTTGTCAAACAATTGCGCCGGCCCGTCCTAACATATGGAAGGCAGATATGCAGGCAATTAACTCCGCAGCATCGGCTGAGAACTGGGAAATTGACTCAAAGGCATCAGTACAAGAGGCATGGACTCTATTCAGGCAGTTATACAATCGGGTAACTCAACCATACATACCCTGGACTGTCCCAAAGAAAAAGAAGCACGGACATCCCTGGATAGGGCGGGATATTCGACGCTTACTAAGACAAAAGAAGAAATGCTGGGATGTTGCCATCCGCCTTGGCACAGCGGGTACGATGGAACGCTACAGATCGATAAGAAACGAGTGTATAACTAAAATTCGGGAAGCGCAAAGAAAATATGAAATGCAGCTGGCAGAATCTGCACTCAAGCAGCCCAAGAGGATATTCTCGTACATAAACTACAGAACAAGGATTCATCATTGGATTCCCAACCTAATTAAAGTAGGAAGTGAATCTGAAATGATAGAGGAAGATCAGATAAAAGCAGAGGCTATGGCTGACTACTTTGGTGCAGTTTTCACTCAGGAACCTCCTCTAGACAAAGAACCAGACCAAAATACAGGGTCAACAAATCACCTGCTCACCGTGTGCTTAAGGCTCTTAGCACTTTAAACGTAGAAAAGTCAACAGGACCAGATGAACTACACCCCAAAATCTTGAGATATATTGCACAATGTATCGCGGCCCCGCTAACTGTGATATTCAATATGTCACTTGACCAAGGTGTGTTACCTATGGACTGGAAGGACGCAATCGTCACTCCCATACAGACCTGTAAGCCTCACCAGTGTTGTAGTTAAAATATTGGAAAGAATAGGACTATAATGGCATTTATGGAAACCAATGACTTGCTAAACATAGAACAACATGGTTTTAGAAAGTGTCTATCTTGTACGGCGAACCTCCTCATAACAAGGGGGTTTTCGATAAAGGCGCTAAACAACGGAAACTCAGTGAATGTTGTCTACATAGACTTCAATAAGGCTTTTGACAAGGTGCCAACTAATAGACTACTATTGAAGTTGGCAAACCTTGGTATTGCCGGACCTCTTTTAAAATGGATTAAGGAACCTCCTCTAGACAAAGAACCAGACCAAAATACAGGGTCAACAAATCACCTGCTCACCGTGTGCTTAAGGCTCTTAGCACTTTAAACGTAGAAAAGTCAACAGGACCAGATGAACTACACCCTAAAATCTTGAGATATATTGCACAATGTATCGCGGCCCCAGTGACTGTAATATTCAATATGTCACTTGACCAAGGTGTGTTACCTATGGACTGGAAGGACGCAGTCGTCACTCCCACACATAAATCAGGTCTACGACAAGTTCCATCGAATTACAGATCCGTAAGCCTCACTAGGGTTGTAATTAAAATACTGGAAAGAATAATCAAACGGACCATAGCGGCATTTATGGAAACCAATAACTTACTGAACATTGCACAACATGGTTTTAGAAAGGGTCAATCCTGTACAACGAACCTCCTTATAGCTAGGGAGTTCTGGATTAGTGCGCTAGACAACGGAAACTCAGTGAATGTTGTCTACATAGACTTCAATAAGGCTTTTGACAAGGTGCCAACTAATAGACTACTATTGAAGTTGGCAAACCTTGGTATTGCCGGACCTCTTTTAAAATGGATTAAGGATTTCCTAGTAGATCGTAGATAGAAAGTAAGAATAAATTCCAAGTGCTCCATCTGGAGACCAGTACTTAAAGGGGTACCTTAAGGTTCCGTCCTAGGTTCTTTACTTTTTATAATATATGTTAATGATCTTCCAAGCATAGTACATTTTCCAATGTTATTATACGCTGACGATGTAAAGATTTGGCGAGTAATAACTGGAGACACAGACGCATGTGCTCTTCAGGCAGACTTAAATAATATGATTAACTGGTTTAAAGAGTGGCTGATGCCCATCAACACAGCAAAGTGTGTCTACATGCACTTTGGGGATTCAAAGGTTAATACGTACAACATTGGGATGTGTCATTGCCCGTAGTCCGGTCCCATAAGGACCTAGGGGTGACAGTGAGCAATGATGTTAAGACGACGGCCCATTGCCGGGAGGTCGCAGTTAAGGGGTTTCGAACCCTCTGGGCTTTAAAAAGGACATTCACTAAGTTAGATACTGCCATGTTCACCACAGTATACACATCCTTATTGAGAACTAAGTTAGAGAACTGCGTTCAGGCTCCAAGCCCCTGTTTTAAAGGTGACTCAGACATACTAGAAAAAGTACAAAGGGATCTACGCGTGCAATTCCGGAACTCCGGGGTTTATCATATAAAGAGCGGCTTGAAAAACTGAACCTCTTTACTCTGTTCTATCGCAGACCAAGGGAGACCTAATATTAATGTACAGAATACTGAGAAATGATTTCGGACCTAACTTATTCTCTCTCTTTCTTCCCACTAGATCTGGACACCTCAGAGGACATAGCAGGCGAGTAGAAAAGCCAAGAACGAACAAAATACCCGTGGCATACAGGTTTTCACACCGAGTCATCAATACTTGGAACCTGCTGCCTGAAGCAGTGGTGTTCGCACCTTCAATTGACTCTTTCAAGGGAAGACTGGACACTCACAGAAGCATACTAGAAAAGGAATAACATAGGCCGTAGGCCTTCTGTCCTTACTACACAAATGTGAATCTTACTTCTTTAAACCATTAGTTATTTTCATAGCAGTGTGATATACTATATGGACATCTAACCCAAAAAAAGTCTTTTCAACCATCAGATTTGCTTGTAACATGGACCTAGTAGAGACAGTGTATTCCAACGTTTCTGATGGATCTAATTATCAAGATTCTCTTGTTTTATCAGATATGAGTTATCTTAATGATTCATACGTTCTTGATGAAACTTTTTAATGAAAATATGAAAAATATGTCGGGTGCATCAAATGATGGTCAGAAACCTAATATAATTTTGATAGATGCTGATTACCCTAATGATTCACTGTCTACTAATGAGGTTTTCAATAAATTTGGTGACGATATGTCGAAACAATCAAACTCTGATGACCTCTAATCAAATGGCGTTTATCCTGACTATCTGGACAATGCTTTGTTCAATGAGACAAATATATCTTGAATAAAGTCAAATTAATTGTAACATGGGGTCATGAGGATCCAACATTATTTCATGGGGGAGGATAAACTCGGGAAATTTTATAATAATAATAATAATTTATTCTCAACTGACATTTTATTACATGAGGCATGTCAGTTTACAGGTAATCGTATCCGCGAACTTTGAAAGTGGTAACATTTTTTCACTTGGTTTAGGAATTCTTCGACTTGCTCTTTTGTTGGGGGTATTATACAGTGATTATCATCCTATCCTGTACATCGGGTACATCTTACCCCGAAAAATAAAGAAAAAACTTGTTTCTATTCGACGGATAATTACCAGTTCGTATTGTACCTATTGCGGACTTAAGTCGTAAATAGATCTGCAATTCATTATATACTCACAGTCTCTAATCCTAGTATTAACCAGGTTAATACTTAATAACAACTAATACTCCGATATTACATTTAATTTAACGAGCACTGTGCTCACTTATTTTCATATCATGTCCAATAGCTCCAGTAAAAGAGGAATTTCGCCAACTTCTAAGCCAAATAAAAGGTCCAAATCTGTAACCCCTACAACTGACAACTTAGTGCTTGACAATGTCGAACCTTTAACTACTGAAAAATATGCGTATTGTACACAAATGTCTCTATCGTCACCAGATTCTCCATGTCGCAGCCCCTCTATCTTTACGTGCAGTATGCCAACGGTAAGACTGGTGGACATACAAGACACTATACCTACGTGCATCGAAAAGGCAGCACAGTCTACGAGACAGTATGTGCTACCAAGGCCTAAGTCTAAAATTTCAAAAACTAAAGAGTCCAATGGTCCACCTCATACACACCAAAATACTGATAGATATAGTAATGACATCCGACAGCTACAAAACTCTCTATCCGAAATTAACGGCAAACTTGAGCAATTAGCACCCCTCACTCATATACGGGGCCTTGATACAGACAGAAATCTTGAGCAACTCACTAAAGCTGAGTGTATTTTGGAGTTTGTGGCTGAAGAAGTGACGAAGAGAGTGATGTCTTCCTTCAGTGCAGTTGTGTACAACCTCCCCGACCGCACACACCCATGTAAGTTAAGGGATATTAGCCTTAGAGCATGCGGTACGCCGAACGTTAACTGCAAAGTCATCCGCCTTAGAAAAAAGTCAGACAGATCGACTTGCCCCTCTTGTTTATGTTTGGCTGTTGTAACGATGCTAAGCAGTTTATTGATTTGAGCAAAAACATTAGCTCACTAATTCCATACAAGAATATAAAAGTCACTCCAGACCTTACGCCCTATCAACGTCGTGTAAGAAGACGCGAAGCGATAGAATTGAATGGGAGTGTTACAGTTAATAATCAGCCAGAGACAGTTTGCAACACAGCAAATAGTTTAAAACACACGAACAATAAGCATGACACCACTCCACATACGGCTGATCACTCTGTTGATCTAGATGAGTCTACAGATCAGAAACCTTTGTGTTATGACCTTGGGTGTCTGGTTTTTCTATCACACGATTTATCTACCAATCCGAATACGACTTATACGAATCTTCACACTAGGCCAACCAATGACGTTCAACCGGTGTGGGCAGTTCAGTGTCCTTATTGGTCCTATGTCCTACGAGCCCTTCCACTTGAGTCCAGAACAAGATACCAGCTTCCGAATCAGAGCAGATCGTTTATTTCAGGCATACTTGGTTTATATATCAATCACACAGACCGCAACGTACCATAAAATAGGAAATAATATTTGTACACAAATAAGCCCAGAAAGTGGCTGTGAATATGGGAGGCAGTAGTTAATAAAGTGAACATAACTTAAGAACCGTAAATCGTACAATAATAAATTATAGGCCAAAATAAAGATTGTCATAAGAGGGATATAAATATACATAGTGTAATTGTTGAGTAGTTATACAATAAGAATATTTATAGAATATTAGTCCATGAATAGTCCTCGGAAGTTACCTGTAATTTAATCTCCACTCGGATATAACACCTCCCCTTTTTTTTTTGAAAATTCCAACTTTAGATTCTGATTAAAAAAAAAAATCATATGTGACTTTAAATTCCTCAACATTCTCCTCCTCCTCGAAATAATGTTGGGTCCTTATGGCTCCAAATTACAACTAGTAGGACTTTATTTAAACCATGTTTCTCGTATTGACTGGAGAATCCACTATAAATGACTAGATGATGATGAACGACCTTTGATCTGAGTTCATTATTTTCAAATTCATTATGAATCTGGTTAGCAGATAACGAGTCATTAAGAAAGTCAACGTCTAACAGAATTAAGTTAGATTTTTGGCCATCATTCGACTCAGCTGACATATTTCCCTCATTGTTATAAGAAGTTTCATCAAAATCATATGCATTATTCTGAGAATCAATATCTGGCACACTGTCATTAGAAATGGGATAAGTTGACTCAATATAAAATTCTGTCTTCCGGTGATTTTGAGTAACATCTGGTACAATTTGGTTCATCGTGTTGCTCCAGTTATTTTCTGAATACGAGTCACCATAGCTTTCTCGACTAGTAGCACGTGGACCACAATTTTGTTCGAGCTGACGTTTATTTTCGCAGCTAGACAGTACCAGTAGTGTTTCATTTGATTCTGGACTCTGGGCATCATCTACAGGATCTGGCTCCTGATCATCTGGTATTGTCACAACTTCATGTGCATTTAGCACAATATTTTCCTGCTCTGAGCTGGACACGTTACCAATATTACGTTTTCCTTCTGGTATAGAGGGATTTGAATCCTGCACAGGATATGCTTCTGAAATGTCCATTACTGCACCATTATCTGCATGATATATAGATTTCTTATTTTCTGCTTGAATGCAAAGTCTGCCCAAAACTGTTACAAATAGCTGTTGTTGCAAGGCAAACATCTTCTGCTGGTGCTGTAATATTAACCACAACTGTTCGAAAGAAATCGACATTTTTTTTTGCCAATAATATTAGCTCCAAAAATCACCGGCAATTATACAGCTAATTTATTTCCAAAATCTGAGTCACCACTTGTATTATTATTATTTATTTGTTGCCAAAATCCCCGTCGCCAATTGTTATGGCCTTGAGTGTCTTGTTTTGCTACCACGCGACCTATCTACCAATCCGAATACGACTTATACGAATCTTCACACTAGGCCAACCAATGACGTTCAACCGGTGTGGGCAGTTTAGTGTCCTTATTGGTCCTATGTCCTACGAGCCCTTCCACTTGAGTCCAGAACAAGATACCAGCTTCCGAATCAGAGCAGATCGTTTATTTCAGGCATACTTGGTTTATATATCAATCACACAGACCGCAACGTACCATAAAATAGGAAATAATATTTGTACACAAATAAGCCCAGAAAGTGGCTGTGAATGTGGGAGGCAGTAGTTAATAAAGTGAACATAACTTAAGAACCGTAAATCGTACAATAATAAATTATAGGCCAAAATAAAGATTGTCATAAGAGGGATATAAATATACATAGTGTAATTGTTGAGTAGTTATACAATAAGAATATTTATAGAATATTAGTCCATGAATAGTCCTCGGAAGTTACCTGTAATTTAATCTCCACTCGGATATAACACTTTGGATAAGATACGGACCCCAACTGACACCAAAAACCATAACGACATGACTAATCCCAGCTGTTCGTTCAGTAATGTACTAAAATGTGAGTCGTGTAACAACACACATCCAACTAAACCTATACACTTGAAAATTTGTCCTCCTAAAGATATTCCACAAGTAGACTTGAATGAACGTAAGTTCATCTCACAAAGACAACGAAAGAATCCAGCTCTGAAAATAAAGGGTGGGAAGACAAAACTCATGATACCGAATAGGGAAACACGTAAGATTGAACCCAACTGCTCTATAGGTATCCCAAGAACAGTGAACAGGTTCTCCCCGCTGCTATCGTATAACTTGCCTTCAACACCTCCAAGTTGCAAAAAGGGTGGTGGGCTTCAACGTAGCAAGCCTTCTTACACGCAGACTAACGAAAACTACCAGAGAACTGGCCACCCAAATCACCCCCTGAAGCCTAAAACCATGAATAAGAATGGTAATAATAGGTTTCTCACTCCACACCCTACCTACATTCCCCAGGATCGCAACTGTAATTACTCTCAGAAAGAAAACTTCTCACACCCTTTAGTACCGACCCATCACATAACAACGGCTCCCATGTATAACAGCAGTCGCAACTCCTCCCAGTTACGCGTAGCAGACCCCTCTCACGCTAACGTAAATAGCCATAACAGGGGCTACGAGTCTAACCATCAAGACTATTTTGTAAATAACCATACACTTCACAGTAGGCCTGTACAAGATTTTTTTGGAATAAGACCCCTAGTGACACCTCTGTTGAAGCATATAGCCCAGGTTATTTCAAACCACATGCAAACCATAAATTTGTTTCCTCCGTACAGTTTCCATCACAGAGTACTCCCACCCTTTCCTCCTGGGTAAACTCCCCAATCAACTTCACTAGCTCATTTGATACATCTCCCAATAAGTCTAGCTATCAAAATACCGAGCTAATGAAGAACATCCAATCCCTCACATCAAACTCATCTCATACGCGCGAGGGTTACGACGATTTTATCCGAGATACCCTCACCCATTTTAACTTAGTAGGCCACCTGCTTAATATATGTCTTATCAACGCTCGATCGATCTGCAACAAAAAGACGGATTTAGCCCTGTTTGTATCCATATATCAACCATCAGTTATTATGATATCTGAAGCATGGACTAACAGTAATATTTCCGACCGAAGTATATCTCTTGATAACTATTCCCTATATAGAAGCGATAGATTGAATGGACGAGGCGGAGGATGCCTTATTTACGCTCACTCTAGCCTAAACTCACTGCTATGTGATATGCCTGAACTAAACAAACTGAAGGATTCGGTGTGGATTGTATTAAAGCCGTCGAATTCCGTTACCTTACTGCTCGGCTGTGTTTATCGTCAACCTAACGCATCAATAGATGAAATAGCAGTATTATCGGAGGTATTCACACTAGCATCATCCCTCTCATTCACAGGCAAGCTCATTTGTGGTGACTTCAATATGCCCGAAATTTCTTGGCTGCCAGTCAAAGCGCCGAGACGTTATGAATCATTTATTGAATGTCTAGAGCTCGGACAATGGACTCAGTATGTCGATAGCCCTACCAGACATCAAAACATCTTAGACTTAGTCTTTACCAGTGGCCTCATCCCCAATACTTTGTATATTGGAAAAAAGTTCCCAGGTAGTGATCACAACATTGTCATATGCAGCCTTAATGTAAAAACCACAACCGATAGAAGTAAAACCGTAACACTTCGTAGAAACTATCGCAAGGTTGATTGGAATAACTTCCACAATTACCTAAGAAGCACTGATTGGAGAACTTTCTTTACCTCAAACAATACCGACACATTAACCAATATATTTTATCACAACATCAAAAGTATCATCAACAACATCGCACCTTTAGAATACTGTAAACCTACGTTCTCCAAAGATCTCTATATACCGGTCAGTACAAGAAGACGTCTTCAAAGACATTGTACTCGATTCCACAACTTAAATGACTTTTCCTCTTTAGTAACGATGACAGAAATACTTGTCCGAACAGAGGCAATAAGTAAACAAAAAGCAGTAGCACAGGAAAAACGTGCAGTTGAACTTAATAATAACTCCTCTGCACTCACCATACTACTCCAAAATAAACTTAAACGCTCTAAATCGAGAGGGAGTATATTCATTAAAGGCAAACAAGTATACGAAGATCCCAAACTTATCACAGAATTATTTAGTGAACATTTTTGTTTCTCACTAACTAACGAAAAACCATTTAATGATTCAGAACCAATCCCAGTAACTCCCTGTGAAATTACTAATGTAGAATTCAGTGTACAAAATATCTCCAAGGCAATCAGTACATTGAAACACTCCTACACTGATGGACCAGATGGTATTCCATCTAGCATGCTAAAACGTGGAGGTGATGATATGTGTGTTTTGCTTCTCAAACTATTCGCGATATCACTCTCTTCAGCGTGTTACCCTACTGCCTGGAAAACTACACATATCATTCCCAAAATTAAAACAGGACCTGAAGCAAACGTTGAAAATTACCGGCCTATAAACATAACTTCAGTGGTATCCAGAGTGATGGAAAAAGTAGTTAAGGCGGCTGTAGTCCAACATCTACTAACTAATAATCTCATCTCGACCTCCCAGCATGGATTTCTTAGGTCCAGATCATGCGATACATGCCTAGTAGACTACCTGAATGATATAACTCTGAAACGAGACAGCGGACTCCTTGTATCAGTCCTATTCCTAGACTTTAAGAAAGCCTTTGATAAGGTCCCACACAAAAGGCTACTCGTCAAACTAAAGTCCTTCGGAATACACAACCCACTGTACTCATGGTTTGCTTCGTTCTTAACAGAACGTAAACAGATGGTAAAGTACAATGACTGTCTCTCGTCCCCTAGACCAATCACCAGTGGAGTCATCCAGGGAAGCGTATTAGGTCCACTTTTGTTTCTTATGTATATAAACGATATATGTAACACCATAGAATTTGGGAAACCATACTTATATGCTGATGATCTCAAAATAGTATACAGCTATAAGCCTGAGACACTAAGCGAAAGTGTATCCCAGATCCAAAAGGACCTCAATAACTTAACTATATGGAGTGAAAAATGGCAATTACCATTTAACCTCAACAAGTGCGGGATCATGCACTTTGGAAAGCATCCCTATAAACCGCGACTTCACTTAAATGAATGTAGAGTCCAAACACTCGAATCAGTACACGATTTAGGAATTAATTACACAGGAAGCCTAAACTTTGAAGAACATGCCTCCTCTATTATTTCTAAATCTAGACGGCTAATTGGTTTTATAATGAAAAACTTTTTCACAACAGAGGGTAAACTTACTCTCTACAAAATATGTGTACGACCCTCCCTTGAATACTGCTCTTTTGTCTTCTCTAATATGAATATCGCAGACAAGATAAGAGTAGAAGATGTTCAAAGACGTTTCACACGTCAACTACTAGGATGTAACTCGAATCTCGATTACACAGACAGATGTAAGCATCTATCTTTAGAACCTTTATGGCACCGTAGGCTAAAAAACAATTTAATATTTCTCTACAAAGCGATATATGGGCTCTCCTTTCTAACCTCCTGCCCGACTATCACCCACGACCCAGCCTATAGACTTAGAAACAACGCATATACACTACTTACCGTAAAACACCAAAAACAAATGCGTTGTAAGTTTTTTACAGTACGGTACAGTTTATTGTGGAACAGGCTGCCAATGCCTATCCGTAACTGTGATACGTTTACCAGATTCAAAAAGCTAATAACCCTATTTCTAGACTCCAAAGAGCTTCAACATTTCCTTGAACTCCCGCCCACCAATGAGGCACTTTATTACGGACCGCCTAGTATCTAGAAAGAACAAAATTATAACAAGTTCGACTGTTACTAATATGAATATAACCAAATCACAGAATATATGGCTTATCCTTTCCTATTATTCATTGTTTATTAATCATGACTTCATGCTCCTAACCCTAGCTTTCAGTCCCCAAATCTCTACAGGTTAAATGTACATTATTCTTCCTAAAAGTCATGCTTTTTTTTCTACTGCAAGTAGACAGATAGCTCAATCTTATGGATGCTGATCTACTAAGGCCGATCATACAAAGCTCAAAATTTGCCCACAAAGTCTTGTGAGTTTCTCAATGTTTTATTTGTCTTACCCTGAAATCTTTTTTTTTTTCTACAATTTTATACCCTCTCATATCTTTTGATTTGCTATTAGTCCTTACTTCTTTAAACCATTAGTTATTTTCATAGCAGTGTGATATACTATATGGACATCTAACCCATAAAAGACTTTTCAACTATCTGATTTGCTTGTAACATGGACCTAGTAGAGACAGTGTATTCCAACTATGGGCTTTGATTAAAGCATTAATCATACTTACCACAAACGTAAGAGAGCCTAACATCACAAAAGGAGGGAGGGTGGCGTTACTGACCAGCAAACATGAAGGTGGGGAGATAACTTCAATCCACCCATGTCTGTAGGGCAGAACATTTTGTTTAATTACGGCTCCTTATGGTTTAGTGGGATGTCACGAACTTATGGTATTGAAGCTGATTTATCACGCAAAATACCTCTTTAAATCGTGTTACGAACGTTGAATTGGTTTCACTTCCTACCCAGAAATCCTATTACAAGCAAACTAGACAATTCGCTAATATACGAAGCCTACTCAAGACCCTATAATACCTGGATAAAAGAAAACGAAAGGGGCTCTAATAGCTTCGATAATAAAAGGAAGATAGCCAATTGTATATCACAATACTGTTTCTAGCACTATATTTTATTTTATAATCACACATAATCCCATACTCTCAGCTCCTTTCCGAATCGCCTCCATTTGTCAGTTGTATGTCCACTCACACCTTGTTAACACTTATTTTCTTTAACCTATTAAAATGCTCTTTCTTAACAAATACCTTAATAAAAGAAAATTAGACTGAGTAATCATACCTTAAGCATTCCTTCATGAATATTGGCTACTCTGCCTCTCGTGTTTTCTTTTACTTGCTCCCTCTTTCAGCCCTCTTGAGATATGGAACAGGTGACTTCATCCTGCACCATCCTTAAAGCCTTGGATATTCCAAAGGGACATAAGGTTGCGATTTCTAGAAGCTCATACCTTCAATGGACCTATCCTTGACCATCAGTCGCACATTCGCAACGCAACTTTCATGAAGCGCGCTAACTGTAGAACTGCTTAAAACCATCTACATTCATATCTCATAAATTATCAACCCAGCTATGTAATTTACTACAGTGGATATTGTATCATTTGTATCAATTTGATCTTGCCTGTAAACTGGCATGCTTCATGTAACAAACTGTTATTTGAGAATAAATTACTATTAATATGAAATTATTACAGCAGGTACAATTTTCTTTGTTGCAAATTACTCAGCCGGATTGATATTTTATAAGACACAAATGTAGATGGTTTTAGTAAGACCTGTATTGTCAATATCACAGTTGGCTAGCTTTATCAAGGTAGCGTTGTTACGTGCAATTGGTGGTCGACAATAGATCCATATGAAGTTGGGGACTTTCAGATACCGCAACCTTATATCCCTCCGGAGCATCTCACGCTTTTATGTTGGTGCAGGACGAAGTCTCCCGTTCCATATCTGTTATCGGTGTATAATATTTGAAAGTAGTTGAATTATCGTATGAACCAGGAATCCCAGAATTAACGCAATTGAATCAAGAATTACGACACAAGCACGAACGAATGTATTGTACTTAGAATTCGAAATCAATCATTCAACAAGTACAATGTTATCACTAGTCCATTCAAACACCACACGGTGGCATATCTCTAGGGGACTAAAAATGGTGTGAGAAAATGAAAGAACGAGAAGCATGGCTGACAACATGCATGGAAGAATAGTCAGAGTATGACTATTCAGTCTAATTCTTTTATCAAGGTACTTATTGATCAGGATCATCATAATATGTTAAAGGAAATATATGTAAACAACGTAAGAGTGGATAAAGAACCGTATAAATGGAGGTGGTTCAGAAAGAAGCTGAGAGTATGTGATTATGTGTAGTTATGAAATATAGTGCTGAAAACAGTATTCTGATACACAAACGGCTGCCTCCCTTTTTTTGTCAAAGCTATTTGAGTCCATTTTTTGCAGATTTTATAGGGTGTTGATCAAGATTCGTTTTTGGAGAATTGTCTAGTGTGTTATAATATGATTACTCGGTAGGAATTGAAACCAATTCAGCGTTCTAAACACGATTTAAAAAGGTATTTTGCATAATAAATCAGCATCAATACCATTGGTTCGTGTCATTCCACTAGACCATAAGGAGCCGTAATTAAACAAAATGTTTTACCTTACAAACATGAGAGGATTGAAGTTATCTTCCTAACGTCATGTTTGCTGGCCACTAACGTCACCCTCCGTCAACAGCAGTACGTCTGAACTTTGCGTTACGAAAACACGGTATCTAATATATGTTGTTTGAATATCGTTGAATCCTAGTTTGTAATTCATAAACAGCATTGGAATTAACACTTAAAGTGAAATGGGTCGACAGCCAATAGAACGAGTCCGGTAAAGCCCTTATTCTACAGATAATAACAATTCTGTTATTACCTATGCCCCCTGCTCTGCTACTCCTTTTGAATCTGATAATATTGGGAGTCACCTTACAACACACCTGCTGCTGGGTGACTCTGTTGTTAATTTAATAATGAGTTCCACCTCAAAATCAAAAAGTATCGATAATATTAGGAGTGAATTAAACACTATCTTTGAGCAACTAAACGACATGCCTTCTAAAGTTGAATCACTTGCTAGCTCTTTATCAAAGCATGATTATCTGAAACAAGAAATAAAGACACTGTCGCCCCTTAAACTTCCTTTGTCAAAGGATGTAGTTCCTGCGGAACTTGCTGACATTATAAAGGCAGATTCTGTTATCGACTTTATCGCTAATGAAATTACCAAGTGAATAATCTCTCGTAATAACGTGATTGTCTACGACATAGCTGACAGAATCCCCATTAAAACTGTAAGGAACTCGATATTAAAAGCATTTAACCTTCAAGACAGTCCATGCCAATGCATTCGACTTAATAGGAAGCACCAGAAACACTCGTACCCGGTCTTGATCAGATTCGATTCTCATGCATTAGCTGAACAGTGAAGAGAGTCCGAGCGGCTAATCTGCGCGCTTACGAAGTTCAGAAATGCTCGTATAGTCTCGGATAAGACCACCGATCAAAAGCTTACGCAAAAAGGTACCTTGAACGAAAATAAAGGTGTTGAGATTATAACAAATCACGATGCATCAGCTGCTGGATCCACTGATTAAGCTACCCTATCTGGTGTTTTCCAGTACTCTGATTTATCAACGAAGAGTGCTGATTTGCCTATTATCCCTTTAGTGACATCTGATAACCAATGTACATCTAATGACGACACTAATCCGATATTTTCCAGTTTACCATTAGAAGCCCATAAGCAAATACCTAGTTCTAATGCAACAGCTCTTAAAAACACTGTCAAGATTAAAAGTCTTTGCCACATACGAAGAGTGTATGTACAGAACGTTCTCGTTGTAGACCCAATAACAAAAATATTTCAACACTTTCCCTTAGGGCAAGATGGAGTACTAGATTACTCACCATCAACCCAACACCAACTAGCAAATGTCTTAACTGTCCACATAGAAAAGTTCAACAAGTTAATCCACTTTAGCAAAATAATGATTTTTTTGGCCTTCACAAATCCCTGGTCCACTAGCAATACAGTTTGTTCAAGCGGTAGCCCATACGATCAGTCAAACATAATAAACCACAGTCTATTCAAATCCAAAATACATGACATCAATAGGGAAGCACTTGGTAATTCTACACAACGTACTCCTGTAGAACTATGGTCTACTATGATATTAGTGCTGCTCTAACAATAGACCCAATCCTAAATTTGTAGATTTGTCATGATATAACTGCCTAATCTATAAGATCTTACGTGGAAGTCACACCATCGACTACGCCAACTCACTGTATCGTATCAATTACCAATACATGATGTAGAACAAGGTTAGGCTAGAGAAGGAACAATATATTTAATATGAATAGAAGATATAAGGTCACATTCAGCAGGACCACGCCTGCATGGTCGAGCCATGCCATCGATCAACTCCAGTCCATTCAATTCATTGTTCGCGCCTTCTCCATTGTTAGGTATTTCTCCGCGTTAAATATTGAATATCTATTTTCCGAGTAGTCTCGTGTTCACAGCTTTGTGGATTGTGTGGCTATTGTCCAATGCCACTACACTACTCTCCCACCAGAATCAACGTGATGTTGGTTCGATACCAAATTGGATGGGATCGTCGCGCGCCGGGGGTTACCAAGGATAATAAGAATCCTCCGGGTATTGGTAAGCTGAAAGATAAATCAAAAAGAAGCGGCAGCATCTGGTCGGGAAATACATGTAATAATTTTAAAATATCTGCCTTCATGCTTAAAATGCTTGAAATGAAAATTTGGGTGAAGATTATTTGAGCTATAAAAAATGGGGTTACAATAATAATAATAATAAAACGATGCGTGTTAATAGCCGTTGGTTAATAACTTAATGTATAGGTAGTAAGTATATTGCGTTTAGAAATATTAAAGTGATGAATATTGTAGAAATATTAATATTGGTATTAGTTTTGGTTTAAATTATGAAATCAAATAACGATTATGCCGGTAAGTTGTCCATATGAGTTGGATTCCAATTGCATCTGTATTAGTAGGCTAACTGAAGGAACAAAAGTATACCGTGGAGAAGAATTCCAACTAGTGTTCCAGTTAGTTTGATACGGTTTATTTAGTTACGGGGAGATTTTCTCAACCTCATTTTTACTTGACCGTGATAGAATTTAGTAATACTACTAATACACATGAATGGTTATCAAAACAAAATTTAAATACGTAAGTGATAATTATATGAGTTTAGGACAGATAGCTAAGAACAAATCGTTAAACATGAGTGTATTCGTAAGAGACATGCTCTAGACTCAATGTTCTGAGTTGCCATAGCCTATTTACACATATTTATACCTGACGGCTGATGATGCATACAAGTTAGTTGCAAGTATGCAGTTTATCATAAGGCGGAATACGATTTAATTGAGATATAGTGGTTATAAGTTATTAAAATCAGTTAGGCCTATGTGTCATATTACTAGGTGATGTGGTGCTGCAAGATGTATTTGGCTAAATAAGTTTTTACAAGATGATTAATAGTGAGTGATGCTCATGTGATTATCAGGGAGAACATAAGTTGTAACCAAGGGGAGTACACTCCCAACTCATGTCTATGATAATGGCTTGAACCTTAGTCAGTGTTGGGGTAAATTCGACATTGATGTTTTCAGTTTGCAGGAGATTTGCTCGACTGCTTATACTGATTATTTGCATGCATGATTGTGTCGCTAAACCATCAATTAGACTGACAAGGTTTTGAGATATTTACTGAATGAGCAACTGATAGAGAAACATACTGTAATCATCTGTAGTGAATGAAGATAAAAGAAAAACAACACTAGTGATAGTTATAAGTCAATTTGCTGACCGATTTTGTTAATAGTTTCATTAATTTTATCAATCATATTACGTGATTGTCAAGTCATGACAATGCTTTATGACGATATCCTGAAACTATTATGTTTAACTAGTTATAGTGTTGAATGAGGATTAGTCAGTGGAAAAATAGGTATTGTTGCTTTAGGTGATTCGAAATTATCAGAAATTTGTAACGTTAAAGAATCCGAGACGCCTAATTTAATTATAAATTTTAATTCAGAAATATTCGTTTAGTGTTAATTCTAGTAGGCTACGGAGTTTTGATTTTAAACGTTTGTTT
Source organism: Schistosoma mattheei (assembly GCA_944470405.2). Classification (NCBI taxonomy): domain Eukaryota; kingdom Metazoa; phylum Platyhelminthes; class Trematoda; order Strigeidida; family Schistosomatidae; genus Schistosoma; species Schistosoma mattheei. The sequence continues at coordinate 87,733,215 of OX103947.1, read as the reverse complement.
AGCCAACAGCTACCTGAGGATTTAGTTATTTTACTAGTGCAGTTGATAGTACCTAAATTTTTAATCTTATTATCTAAACTATCTTCGCTTTTTAGGCTGCTAATATGATAAATCAATCCATAAACCCAAATACGATTAGCAACAACGACTATGATGGGTTTATTGATAAATGTTAAAGGCGATTCAGATGATTTCTAAATTTAGAAGACATGAAGATATAGTGTAACGTATGTGTGGGCCAGGTTAACATGCAGGTTGTTGACGTATATGACAATTTAAAAATAATGAACATGACCAGAAAATAATTTTAAAGTTAAGACTGCTTGTGAAACTTCAGGCAGGAATATGATGAATTATAAATTTTCCAAAAGTTAGTGCATTTAGCCTAGGGACAATTACAAATATGTGGCAGAAGTAACTGGAAAATATATACATGTTAAGTACAAAAATATCATTAAGTAAAATAGTTGAACTCGCCTGGATTATTTTTGAAAATTAGATTATTCAGTGGACGACATATATAACGACATTCGTGAGGAGTAGTAATGATCCAAAAGTATCCAGAATAAAACATGCAGTATGGCAATTAATTCCGGGGTGCTTGATGCTGTTGACGTTTTTGCCACTCGCTCGGATCAGAACAATTGAATGAATCCAGATAATTGTGTGGTCGCCATTGAACGAGTTATCTAAAATGACCTTATGATTGCAGAAAACCTATAGCTGAAACTCACCGTATGTTTTTGGAGAATTGTCATCCTTGTTGTTTGGCAATGGAACTCGAGAATATGAAATTAGGCAGGCAGTGGTCGGAAGGAAAGATATTACAGGATAGTGCATAGTTTAAAACAGGATGAGGTGTTAAGTGAAGGAGCACTAAGAATTAGATCCAGATAACTACTTAGTCCTTGCTTACGTTGTTAGTCAATGTATATTTACGCTATGTACAGGTCATATTTGCTAGAGCTTGATGTTTAAACAAGTCTATGTCGCTGAAGCATGTAAATGCTATTAAAGCTTGTTAACGAACCATCAAAGCTAATTAGTTAATATAGACGACCAGTTTTTATTATCGATTGAGCTAGTATGTCATGAGAACTAATCAATATAACATTACGATGATACGTGTGAGCATTAATCAGAGGACTATTAGAATAATGGGTTTACACAAATAAAAATCGATTGAGAAGGTTAAGGTGGATCTAAGGATTAACAATAATATGTTGCGCTTCTTTAGTTGGCCTCACCAATGTGGAATTATTGTCTACTATAATATTAGTGCTGCTCTAATAATAGACCCAATCCTAAATTTGTAGATTTGTCATGATATAACTGCCTAATCTATAAGATCTTACGTGGAAGTCACACCATCGACTACACCAACTCACTGTATCGTATCAATTACCAATACATGATGAAGAACAAGGTTAGGCTAGAGAAAGAACAATATATTTAATATGAATAGAAGATATAAGGTCACATTCAGCAGAGACCACGCCTGCATGGTCGAGCCATGCCACTCGATCAACTCCAATTCATTCAACTCATTGTTCGCGCCTTCTCCATTGTTAGGTATTTCTCCGCTTTAAATATTGAATATCTATTTTCCGAGTAGTCTCGTGTTCACAGCTTTGTGGATTGTGTGGCTATTGTCTAATGCCACTACACTCCCTCCTTAAACTTGTTACTTATCAATGCACGTTCACTTCTGAACAAAATTTCAGCCTTGAGAACATTAGCTTTTCTAGCCAAGCCTTCTTTCATACTTATCACTGAAACATGGTGCTCTCAAGCAGTATGTGATTCAGAATTAACTATTCAGAACTATCGACTCTATCGCTGTGACAGAGAGATTAACCGAGGAGGTGGTTGTGTTATATATGCTTCGGATACACTAACAACTAATAAAGTTGAAGACAGTGTCCTGAATAATTTACCAGAATCAGTCTGGATGTGTATACAGAGCTTCTGATAGTTAGAATAATGGGAATGATCTTATTATCAATGCATTCATATATGCATCTGCTCTAAACTTTAATGCCAAGCTTATCACTGAGGATTTCAATTGTCCCGGGATTAACAGGAATACCTGTTGTTGTCAGTCATGTAATGATGAGATCTCGGCAACCATTAACATGCACTGCTGGTCACAGTAGGTTCGTACCCCGATTAGAGTCGATAGTATACTCGATCTAATATTTAGTAGAGATGTTATCCCACTATCTGTAAAACTATACAGTGAATTTAAAATCAGTGAATATAGGAGAGCAGTTTGTGCTCTCCCTATCTATCCCTTTTATAATCGACCAATTCATTAAACCTCTCAATATCGAGTCTATAAGCATGATCACTGGGACCTCCTGCATTCATTGATTAAACTTTCAGACTGGGATAACTTTGTTTCATGTAACAGTCTCATAGATGCTATCGACGAATTCTATCTGATCGTTAACTCTTGTTTAGATTAATGTGTACCTCTTAAAACGTACAGGTTTAGTAAACCTCACAAATTATATATACCAGCTAAATATCGAAGTAAACTAAGACACCTACAGAAACGTTATTTCAAGTCAAACGACTTCACGGCAGTAGCACAAATAACAATAATTTTTAATCGAATTAAAGAGAAACATAGGTTCAAAGCCATTAATGAGAAGCTGTCAGCACTGTTCAAAGAAAGTTCACTTAAGCTGTTCTGGGGTATTCCGATAACAAAGACTATTACCAAAGATGTCAACAACTCAACTTAGAACCTCTTTGGATCAGACGTATCAAATTAAATCTTGTCTTTATCTACCGATTTATTAACGGTATTTTCTACTCTTCGGTATCCACCCCTTCATACCTTGTGATATCATCCCATAATCTACGCAATAAGGAGAATATCCTAGCGATTCCAAGAACTCACACAAACTTACGTCAGAATTTTTTCCTTATTCGCTACTCAACCATGTGGAACAGACTGCCAGTGAACCTCCGTTGCAGTGAAACTTCAACCCGGTTCAAACGTCTCCTTGATGATTTTCTTCCCGAAAGTGGATTATGTCACCTATTGAATATCAATATATTCAATAATGATTTATACAAACAAGGTCTGTCATCCATTTAATTGCTTGAAAAGCAAAATAAAACCTTTAAATCTTTCCACGTCTATTTTATTTTATTTCTATTTATCTTAATATATGAAATCTGATTATGTTCGTGTTTATCATTATTTCCGTTATTAATATCATTATTAGTTCCCTGACACATTTGATATTCTTTTTATCTCTTCTTATCCTTCTAAACATATTTAACTCCAGATTGTCCTTTGAAATCAATTTTGACTTTCATAGCATCATTCTTAATTATTATTGCACAAATATTTATACTAATATCCGGTTTCACTCTGTATACGATTACATAAATCTAAATGTATTCATCCGAGTGCTTTAACGGATTTTTATTCTATTTTTGCAATTGCTGGTTTCCTTCTGAGGTTGATATTTATTAGACAATTATTATTCTTATCATGAATCAAAACTTTTCACTAGGTGTTTACTTCTTTTCACTCCATTCCTTCCCTCTAAATAAATATTCTTAAGATTACGAAGTTTGTAATTAAAACAATAACTTGTGTTACACTTAAATTATATTCTCAGACCCGTTTTATCTTCACTATGCATATATGACCCATACATATTGATATTTCGTTATCCTTTTCACTTAATTGTAACTTTCATAGCATCACTCTAAACTATAACTGCACAAACATTTATTCTAGCGTCATATCTTACTGCAATTATAAGTTATTTTTTCTTAATTATTTTTTCTTACTAATTTGACGACCTATACATAGTCGCTTATTCTTGTTCTGTGTTCGTAAACACGCCTATTAGACTGTTTGCGTATTTCATGTCTCCTTTATATCTATTCCCTTATTTCCTCCATTTCCTTCTTTAAACCCAATTCAATATTCTTCTCAATTGCACAGACCCGATTTATTATTATTAATATTCTACTATTATTGCTCAAAAAATTTTTTTAATGGAAAGTAGAATGCTGACATTATTGAAAATTGTGTATTATTGCATTTTTTTGAAGAAACCCGAAATGGTATCTTCACAACACTTATGTACCCATAAGATGTTTGTGAATAATAATAATAATAGTAATAGTAACAGTAATAATAACAAGATATCTCAGTGGTGCTTAAAATGGCACTCGGAGCTTAATACGGCTAAATGTGGATGGATATGCTTCTGTGATACATCACTCAACCTAGACATTACCATAAATGGAGAAGTGCTATCTATGTTACATACAGTAGCAGACTTAGGACTTAGATACTCCCAAGACTTGTCGTTTACAGAACAGATACTAAAACAGACCTCTAAGTCTCAAAGTCCGGTAAGTTACATAACTCGAAACCTTCGTAACAATGAGTCACGTGTTTCGATGTACAAAGTTTGTGTTCGACCACTTCCAGAATATTGCATGTCTATTCTTAGCAGTGCGCGCATAAAGGATAAATTAAGGCTGGAATCAGTACAGAGACTATTTACACTTCCTATTCTTGGAGCTGATTGTACTTTAACTTATAATTCCAGATGTAATAAACTCGGGCTAGACCCTTTATGGAAGAGGAAACTCAAACTAGGTCTTGTCTCCTTCAAACTACTTAATAAACTATCCTTTACATCCAATCACGTGATTCAATATGCAGAAACTCTTCACTATGACATCCGTAACTCCATGTCACTAGTGAAACAAACTTATCCTAAATCATCTCTTTATATGAATTACTTCACCCGTAAATTTTCTAGACTATGGAATAATCTACCACAACCCATCCGTACCATAAAATCACTCCCATTATTCGTTCGCTGTATTGATGCATATTATCCGGAACTCATACGACGGACTACAGTGCAAAGTAGTGCATGGAGGACAACTGACAGATGCATTCCAAGCAAGGACCGGAGTCAGACAAGGCTGTTTACTCTCTCCCTTCCTCTTTCTTCTGGTGGTCGACTGGATTATGAGGACCTCGACATCTGAAAGAAAACACGGAATACAATGGACAGCTCAGAATCAATTAGACGATTTGGACTTCGCAGACGACCTAGCCCTCCTATCACGTATACACGAACAGATGCAGACAAAGACAGCCAGTGTAGCAGCAGTCTCTGCATCAGTAGGCCTCAGCATACACAAAGGGGAAAACCAAGGTCCTCAAATATAACACGGAGAACAGCAATCCAATCACTCTTGATGGCGAAACTCTGGAAGATGTAGAGTCCTTCACATACCTAGGAAGCATCATGGATGAACAAGGAGGTTCAGATGCAGACGTAAAGGCGAGGATCCGTAAAGCAAGGGTCCCATTCCTACAATTGAAGAACATATGGAACTCAAAACAACTTTCAACCAATATCAAAGTGAGAATCTTCAATACGAACGTCAAGGCAGTTCTACTGTATGGAGCTGAAACTTGGAGAACTACAACAACCACAATCAAGAAAGTACAAGTATATATAAATAGCTGCCTACGCAAGATACTCAACATCCATTGGCCGGATACCATCAGCAATAGCCTTCTGTGGGAGAGAACAAACCAACTTCCAGCTGAAGAGGAAATTAGGAAAAGACGATGGAAATGGATAGGACATACATTACGCAAATCGTCAAACTGCATCACGAGGCAAGCCCTAACTTGGAATTCTGAAGGGAAGAGAAAAAGAGGAAGGCCAAAGAACACATTGCGTCGGATTATAGAAGCAGATATGAAAACGATGAATTACAACTGGACGGAGCTAGAAAGGATTGCCCAGGCCAGGGTTGGATGGAGAATGCTGGTGAGCGGCCTATGCTCCTTCACGAGGAGTAACAGGCGTAAGTAAGTAAGTAAGTAAGTATCGATGCATACTGCTCTTTTAAAAATGCTTTGAATGTTCTGGCACCTGTATGTGTATCTCATTACACAAGTGTTATTATAGTAACTTTAATTGTTTAGCCATTTTTATTAGTGCATTTCCTAAGTAGAACCACCTACTTGTTGTCACTTTATGTTAACACCATCCCTAGCAAGTTTAACTAATTCGAATAACATCAACAGTATATCACTGTGTCACATGACACACGCATTTTGGTAGGCCTGATTGACATATTTTGATAATTACTGCTTTGTTGTTCCGTGCTATCTGTTTCCGTTTTAATTTCTCCAGTTGTAGATAATTATCATTAATTCGATCTGGCACACTAAATGACCTTAATTACTCCGTTCATAAATCAGCAGGCTGTCCATTTGAGGAACATTAAAAGTTCTCAGCTGATCTATTGCATTGTTTTAAAATACATGTACTACCCAAACAATTACTGAACTAGTATACTTAAAACTTCCTTCTATCACACTTTGATCTCTACATCTAATACTACTATTTATATCAAATTGATCATGCCTGTAAACTAGCGACAATTTTGTAATTATTATTTTCAGAACATATATAATATTATTATTTTGCGATTTTAATCTCTCTTACGTTTGTAGTAAGTATGAAATATTGCTTTAATCGAAACCCATAGTTGGAATACACTATCTCTACTAGTTCCATTTTACAAGCAAATCAGATGGCTAAAACATTCGTATTATGGGTTAGACATCCATTTAGTATATCACACTGCTATGAAGATAACTAATGGTATAGGCCAAAAGAGACTGGTCAGATTATATGTCGTTAAGAGATGGTAAGGACTAATAGCAAACCAAAGGATATTAAAGAGTATAAGATGGTAAAATTTACAGGGTAAGAAAAATAAACACTGTGCAATTTACAAGAATTCGGCATATTATGAGCTTCTTATGATCGGCCTTAGTTGATCAGCATTCATAAGATTAGTGAGTTACATGTCTACTGATTTGAGTGTCTGAACATTATTTTTATTTAAGTAATGTTGTAGTTCATAGGGCTGCCTTCCCGCACTTGTTGAGGTTAAATGGTAATTGCCATTTTTTCTCCCCGGACAGTTAGGTTATTGGGGTCGTTCTGAATCAGGGTTACACTTTCACTTAGAGTCTCAGGCTAATAGCTGTATACAACTTTGAGATCATCAGCATATGAGTATGGTTCCCGGGAATGCCATCTGGTCCATCATTGTGGGAGTGTTTCAAATTAACTAATTGCCTTAGAGACATTTTGTACATTGAAGTCTACATTGGTAATTTCACAGAGAGGTACTAGGATTGGTTCTCAACCGTTTAGTGGTTTTTCGCTGGTTATTGAGAAACAAATGTGTTTACTAGATAGTTCCGCAACAAGTTTAGGATCTTTGTATACTTGTTATCTTTTAATGAATATGTCCCCTCTCGATTAAGAACGTTCAAGTTTACTTTGAAAGAGTATGGTGAGTGCAGAGGAGTTATTGTTAAATTCGACAGCATGGATTTCCTGTGCGACTGTTTTTTTGTATGTATTGCCTCTGTTCGGACAAGTATTTCTGTCATCGTTACTAAAGAGGAAAAGTCATTTAAGTTGTGGAATCGAGTACAATGTCTTTGAAGACGTCTTCATGTAATAATAATAATAATAATAATTTATTCTCAAATAACAGTTTGTTACATGAAGCATGCCAGTTTATAGGCAAGATTAAATTGATACAAATGATACAATATAATAATAATAATAATAATTTATTCTCAAATAACAGTTTGTTACATGAAGCATGCCAGTTTACAGGCAAGATCAAATTGATACAAATGATACAATATCCAATGTAGTAAATTACATAGCTGGGTTGATAATTTATAAGATATGAATGTAGATGGTTTTAAGCAGTTCTACAGTTAGCGCGCTTCATGAAAGTTGCGTTGCGAATGTGCGACTGATGGTCAAGGATAGGTCCATTGAAGGTATGAGCTTCTAGAAATCGCAACCTTATGTCCCTTTGGAATATCCAAGGCTTTAAGGATGGTGCAGGATGAAGTCACCTGTTCCATATCTCAAGGGGCTGAAAGAGGGAGCAAGTAAAAGAAAACACGAGAGGCAGAGTAGCCAATATTCTTGAAGGAATGTTAAGGTATGATTACTCAGTCTAATTTTCTTTTATTAAGGTATTTGTTAAGAAAGAGCATTTTAATAGGTTAAAGAAAATAAGTGTTAACAAGGTGTGAGTGGACATACAACTGACAAATGGAGGCGATTCGGAAAGGAGCTGAGAGTATGGGATTATGTGTGATTATAAAATAAAATATATAGTGCTAGAAACAGTATTGTGATATACAATTGGCTATCTTCCTTTTATTATCGAAGCTATTAGAGCCCCTTTCGTTTTTTTTTACCCAGGTATTATAGGGTCTTGAGTAGGCTTCGTATATTAGCGAATTGTCTAGTTTGCTTGTAATAGGATTTCTGGGTAGGAAGTGAAACCAATTCAACGTTCGTAACACGATTTAAAGAGGTATTTTGCGTGATAAATCAGCTTAAATACCATAAGTTCGTGACATCCCACTAAACCATAAGGAGCCGTAATTAAACAAAATGTTCTGCCCTACAGACATGGGTGGATTGAAGTTATCTCCCCACCTTCATGTTTGCTGGTCAGTAACGCCACCCTCCCTCCTTTTGTGATGTTAGGCTCTCTTACGTTTGTGGTAAGTATGATTAATGCTTTAATCAAAGCCCATAGTTGGAATACACTGTCTCTACTAGGTCCATGTTACAAGCAAATCAGATAGTTGAAAAGTCTTTTATGGGTTAGATGTCCATATAGTATATCACACTGCTATGAAAATAACTAATGGTTTAAAGAAGTAAGGACTAATAGCAAATCAAAAGATATGAGAGGGTATAAAATTGTAGAAAGAAAAAAAAAAAAAAAGATTTCAGGGTAAGACAAATAAAACATTGAGAAACTCACAAGACTTTGTGACTGATTTTGAGCTTTGTATGATCGGCCTTAGTAGATCAGCATCCATAAGATTGAGCTATCTGTCTACTTGCAGTAGAAAAAAAAGCATGACTTTTAGGAAGAATAATGTACATTTAACCTGTAGAGATTTGGGGACTGAAAGCTAGGGTTAGGAGCATGAAGTCATGATTAATAAACAATGAATAATAGGAAAGGATAAGCCATATATTCTGTGATTTGGTTATATTCATATTAGTAACAGTCGAACTTGTTATAATTTTGTTCTTTCTAGATACTAGGCGGTCCGTAATAAAGTGCCTCATTGGTGGGCGGGAGTTCAAGGAAATGTTGAAGCTCTTTGGAGTCTAGAAATAGGGTTATTAGCTTTTTGAATCTGGTAAACGTATCACAGTTACGGATAGGCATTGGCAGCCTGTTCCACAATAAACTGTACCGTACTGTAAAAACTTACAACGCATTTGTTTTTGGTGTTTTACGGTAAGTAGTGTATATGCGTTGTTTCTAAGTCTATAGGCTGGGTCGTGGGTGATAGTCGGGCAGGAGGTTAGAAAGGAGAGCCCATATATCGCTTTGTAGAGAAATATTAAATTGTTTTTTAGCCTACGGTGCCATAAAGGTTCTAAAGATAGATGCTTACATCTGTCTGTGTAATCGAGATTCGAGTTACATCCTAGTAGTTGACGTGTGAAACGTCTTTGAACATCTTCTACTCTTATCTTGTCTGCGATATTCATATTAGAGAAGACAAAAGAGCAGTATTCAAGGGAGGGTCGTACACATATTTTGTAGAGAGTAAGTTTACCCTCTGTTGTGAAAAAGTTTTTCATTATAAAACCAATTAGCCGTCTAGATTTAGAAATAATAGAGGAGGCATGTTCTTCAAAGTTTAGGCTTCCTGTGTAATTAATTCCTAAATCGTGTACTGATTCGAGTGTTTGGACTCTACATTCATTTAAGTGAAGTCGCGGTTTATAGGGATGCTTTCCAAAGTGCATGATCCCGCACTTGTTGAGGTTAAATGGTAATTGCCATTTTTCACTCCATATAGTTAAGTTATTGAGGTCCTTTTGGATCTGGGATACACTTTCGCTTAGTGTCTCAGGCTTATAGCTGTATACTATTTTGAGATCATCAGCATATAAGTACGGTTTCCCAAATTCTATGGTGTTACACATGTAGTGGCACTGGACCATGACCACAGAATTTTCGAAGCTGAACACAACACTACTCAGAAAATAGATATTCAATATTTAACGCGGAGAAATACCTAACGATGGAATAGGCGGGAACAGTTGATTGAATGAATAGGAGTCAATCGAGTGGCATGGCTCGGTCATGCAGGCGTGGTCTCTGCTGAATGTGACCTTATATCTTCTATTCATATTAAATATATTGTTCCTTCTCTAGCCTAACCTTGTTCTACATCATGTATTGGTAATTGATACGATACAGTGAGTTGGTTTAGTCGATGGTGTGACTTCCACGTAAGATCTTATAGATCAGGCAGTTAAATCATGACAAATCTACAAATTTAGGATTAGGTCTATTATTAGAGCAGTACTAATATCATAGTAGACCATAGTTCTACACATATATCGTTTATATACATTAGAAACAAAAGTGGACTTAATAGGCTTCCCTGAATGACTCCACTGGTGATTGGTCTAGGGGACGAGAGACAGTCATTGTACTTTACCATCTGTGTACGTTCTGTTAAGAACGAAGCAAACCATGAGTACAGTGGGTTGTGTATTCCGAAGGACTTTAGTTTGATGAGTAGCCTTTTGTGTGGAACCTTATCAAAGGCTTTCTTAAAGTCTAGGAATAGGACTGATACAAGGAGTCCGCTGTCTCGTTTCAGAGTTATATCATTCAGGTAGTCTACTAGGCATGTATCGCATGATCTGGACCTAAGAAATCCATGCTGGGAGGTCGAGATGAGATTATTAGTTAGTAGATGTTGGACTACAGCCGCCTTAACTACTTTTTCCATCATTCTGGATACCACTGAATTTATGTTTATAGGCCGGTAATTTTCAACGTTTGCTTCAGGTCCTGTTTTAATTTTGGGAATGATATGTGTAGTTTCCCAGGCAGTAGGGTAACACGCTGAAGAGAGTGATATCGCGAATAGTTTGAGAAGCAAAACACACATATCATCACCTCCACGTTTTAGCATGCTAGATGGGATACCATCTGGTCCATCAGTGTAGGAGTGTTTCAATGTACTGATTGCCTTGGAGATATTTTGTACACTGAATTCCACATTAGTAATTTCACAGGGAGTTACTGGGATTGGTTCTGAATCATTAAATGGTTTTTCGTTAGTTAGTGAGAAACAAAAATGTTCACTAAATAATTCTGTGATAAGTTTGGGATCTTCGTATACTTGTTTGCTTTTAATGAATATACTCCCTCTCGATTTAGAGCGTTTAAGTTTATTTTGGAGTAGTATGGTGAATGCAGAGTAGTTATTATTAAGCCGAGCAGTTAGGTAACGAAAGTCGACGGCTTTAATACAATCCACACCGAATCCTTCAGTTTGTTTAGTTCAGGCATATCACATAGCAGTGAGTTTAGGCTAGAGTGAGCGTAAATAAGGCATCCTCCGCCTCGTCCATTCAATCTATCGCTTCTATATAGGGAATAGTTATCAAGAGATATACTTCGGTCGGAAATATTACTGTTAGTCCATGCTTCAGATATCATAATAACTGATGGTTGATATATGGATACAAACAGGGCTAAATCCGTCTTTTTGTTGCAGATCGATCGAGCGTTGATAAGACATATATTAAGCAAGTGGCCTACTAAGTTAAAATGGGTGAGGGTATCTCGGATAAAATCGTCGTAACCCTCGCGGGTGTGAGATGAGTTTGATGTGAGGGATTGGATGTTCTTCATTAGCTCGGTATTTTGATAGCTAGACTTATTGGGAGATGTATCAAATGAGCTGGTGAAGTTGATTGGGGAGTTTACCCAGGAGGAAAGGGTGGGAGTACTCTGTGATGGAAACTGTACGGAGGAAACAAATTTATGGTTTGCATGTGGTTTGAAATAACCTGGGCTATATGCTTCAACAGAGGTGTCACTAGGGGTCTTATTCCAAAAAAATCTTGTACAGGCCTACTGTGAAGTGTATGGTTATTTACAAAATAGTCTTGATGGTTAGACTCGTAGCCCCTGTTATGGCTATTTAGGTTAGCGTGAGAGGGGTCTGCTACGCGTAACTGGGAGGAGTTGCGACTGCTGTTATACATGGGAGCCGTTGTTATGTGATGGGTCGGTACTAAAGGGTGTGAGAAGTTTTCTTTCTGAGAGTAATTACAGTTGCGATCCTGGGGAATGTAGGTAGGGTGTGGAGTGAGAAACCTATTATTACCATTCTTATTCATGGTTTTAGGCTTCAGGGGGTGATTTGGGTGGCCAGTTCTCTGGTAGTTTTCGTTAGTCTGCGTGTAAGAAGGCTTGCTACGTTGAAGCCCACCACCCTTTTTGCAACTTGGAGGTGTTGAAGGCAAGTTATACGATAGCAGCGGGGAGAACCTGTTCACTGTTCTTGGGATACCTATAGAGCAGTTGGGTTCAATCTTACGTGTTTCCCTATTCGGTATCATGAGTTTTGTCTTCCCACCCTTTATTTTCAGAGCTGGATTCTTTCGTTGTCTTTGTGAGATGAACTTACGTTCATTCAAGTCTACTTGTGGAATATCTTTAGGAGGACAAATTTTCAAGTGTATAGGTTTAGTTGGATGTGTGTTGTTACACGACTCACATTTTAGTACATTACTGAACGAACAGCTGGGATTAGTCATGTCGTTATGGTTTTTGGTGTCAGTTGGGGTCCGTATCTTATCCAAAGGTTTCTGATCTGTAGACTCATCTAGATCAACAGAGTGATCAGCCGTATGTGGAGTGGTGTCATGCTTATTGTTCGTGTGTTTTAAACTATTTGCTGTGTTGCAAACTGTCTCTGGCTGATTATTAACTGTAACACTCCCATTCAATTCTATCGCTTCGCGTCTTCTTACACGACGTTGACAGGGCGTAAGGTCTGGAGTGACTTTTATATTCTTGTATGGAATTAGTGAGCTAATGTTTTTGCTCAAATCAATAAACTGCTTAGCATCGTTACAACAGCCAAACATAAACAAGAGGGGGCAAGTCGATCTGTCTGACTTTTTTCTAAGGCGGATGACTTTGCAGTTAACGTTCGGCATACCGCATGCTCTAAGGCAAATATCCCTTAACTTAGATGGGTGTGTGCGGTCGGGGAGGTTGTACACAACTGCATTGAAGGAGGACATCACTCTCTTCGTCACTTCTTCAGCCACAAACTCCAAAATACACTCAGCTTTAGTGAGTTGCTCAAGATTTCTGTCTGTATCAAGGCCCCATATATGAGTGAGGGGTGCTAATTGCTCAAGTTTGCCGTTAATTTCGGATAGAGAGTTTTGTAGCTGTCGGATGTCATTACTATATCTATCAGTATTTTGGTGTGTATGAGGTGGACCATTGGACTCTTTAGTTTTTGAAATTTTAGACTTAGGCCTTGGTAGCACATACTGTCTCGTAGACTGTGCTGCCTTTTCGATGCACGTAGGTATAGTGTCTTGTATGTCAACCAGTCTTACCGTTGGCATACTGCACGTAAAGATAGAGGGGCTGCGACATGGAGAATCTGGTGACGATAGAGACATTTGTGTACAATACACATATTTTTCAGTAGTTAAAGGTTCGACATTGTCAAGCACTAAGTCGTCAGTTGTAGGGGTTACAGATTTGGACCTTTTATTTGGCTTAGAAGTTGGTGAAATTCCTCTTTTACTGGAGTTATTGGACATGATATGAAAATAAGTGAGCACAGTGCTCGTTAAATTTTCGCATGTATCGGGGCGAGATGTTCCCGATATTCAGGATAGGATGATAATCACAGTATAATACACCCTACAAAAGAGCAAGTCGAAGAATTCCTAAACCAAGTGAAAAAATGTTACCACTTTCAAAGTTCGCGTATGTACCGACCGGTATATACAGTTCTTTAGAGAACTTAAGTCTCCAGAATTCTAAAGTTGCGATTTTGTTGATGATACTTCTGAAGTTGTGATAAAATATATTGGTTCGTGTGTCGGTATTGTCTGCAGAAAAGAAAGTTCCCCAATCAGTCCGTCTTAGGTAATTGTGGAAGTTATTCTAATCAACCTTGTGACAGTTTTGAAGAATGACACAGGTATTCAGTGTTTGACAACGCTTCTACCAGTAACATCTTCTAATATGATTTGTACCCACCAAGAGAAATCAAAAGACAGAGTCGAGGAGATCGGAAGAGTGCATTTGGCGATAACCAAAAATCGGAATTCTCTGATCTAATCTGGCTAGCGATTGCGGTTGATGTTGAGCACGGCGTTACCACACGTGATCTGGTGCGGATGCATGACCGAGCGCCTTCAGCTAGATGAGTCCACTAAAACATATGGTCAGCATCCAATGTCGAAAAATTAGTGCTATTTATTTTGGGGATTTGTTTACCGCTACAGTTTCTACGAAGTATTACGGTTTTACGTCTACCGGTCTACGTATGACAGTGTTATGGTCACTATCAGGAAACGTTTTTCTAGTATACACAGTTTTGGGGATGAGGCCACTGGTGAAAACCGAGTCCAGTAAATTTTGACGTCTAGTGAGTCTACTGTCATACTGAGTCCACTGTTCAAGCTCTAGACATTCAGTAAATGATTTATAACGTTTCGGCCTCTTGACTGGGAACCAAGAAAGTTCGTGCATGTTGAAATCACGACAAATAAGCTTGCCTGTGAATGGAAGGGATGATGGTAGTGTGAATACCTCCGATAATACTGCTGCTTCAGCTATTGATGCTTTAAGTTGATGGTAGACACAGGCGAACAGTGTGTTTGAAATAAGCGAGTCATATCGCAGAGGCTGAGATTGGTCTCTGGATTTAACTGGTAGGGCTGGGCAGGAAGCAGAACCGTTAAAGACTCTAGACTGCTCGTACGGGTTTCATTCGTCCCTGGTCCGGTTGATAAATTACTGTTCTCTAACTGGCAATATCATTTTGTTATAAATTAATAGGATACAGAGCTCAAGTTATCCAGAATTACCCCATATTATTATATCTATGCACACCTGGTTGAATGTGCTTGTTTACTCATGTGCAGTAGATCACGAATGATTATACTGTTCTGCATATCCCTCACAAATGTTGGCCATTATAGACCTCACTCTTCTCGACATACTGATAGCCTCCCAAGTGTATCTTCGGTCCTCTTCATTTCTGACTTCTGATTTAACTGAGTTGACATACGTCAATTATTATGTTACATGTGGAGGCGCTGTTAAACTCCGAATGCATGAGGCATCTTTAACTGCCTCGTAGTTCACACATGCTGGCTCGATTTCTTGAACTGAACGACTGCATTTCCAAGACAATTTTCATTTTACTTCGAATTGTTTATCCAGCAATCAACCGACCACAAATGGCCCCTAAAATTACACTTCGTGACCAGTTTCTGTATTTCAAACATAAGGTCTTCAGCTTTTGGATCATTCCGTCACATCATTTTGTGAAACTTTGATTCCTCTCTCCGTCTTCAAAGCTAACACAATGCATACGATTAAATAGTAATAACTCGTGATATTCATATGACAAAGAAGTCATTTTCTCTGAAGAGCCAAATAATTCAGCAGGTTATAAGCTTCTTTGCCGATTAGTGTCGAGAAATAACATGTGAATTTGCCATCTTCAATATCCTTTCTAGTCGTGCGCTAGTTTTCAAAGTCAGCCACACTTGAATTATTATCCAACTATCCAAGCTTAAATCCAATGCGCCACTAGTATGATAATTAGTAGTATCTAGATTTATATGCTAGCTAAGAATTCTCGAAATAGTACAACTTATGGCAAGCAGGACCAGATAGTCACACGCGAACGTATTATATTTGGTAGTCCCAATAAGCGCGCAATCAAGTACAAAGAAATCATCAGTTAGTATGAATGACACAAATATATGCAGATTAACGAGTATCAGACAGCAGTCAGAGTGGTTTGAAGATGCCACAGGTATTTCCAGTTTGAGTCGTGCCCATCCAGTAAAATCTAAAGTCAGAAGCGTGGAGGTTTGAAGATATATTTGATAGATTATTAATATATCGAAAACCGACTGGTCTAAACTGGCTGGCGTTCGCAGGGGATGTTGAGCAAGAATTTCCCAATCATGATCGGGTGCCGATGCATGACCGAGCACCTTCAGCTAAGCGAGTAAATTAAAACTAATGTGGTCAGCATCTAATGTCGAAGACTTACAGGGCTATTGATTTTGAGGATTTATTTACTGCTACAGAGTTCTCTCTTCGGATCTAATCCAGTACAGTGAGTGCGTCCGAGAATTATCATTGCGAACCTACTTTTCCGCCAAATCACATAATAACTTACATTTTTGTTAATCTACGCCATTGTTATTCAAGGTATAGAAGACGACCCTGAAGCTATATAAACTTCATAAGTTCTTTCCGTGCAACCTTTCGAATATGGCATCTTTAAGCTGCGGTTATAAGTGTCTGCAGATTCTTTTAGTGATATTTAATATCCTTGTTTTTGTAAGTTAGATAACATATGGTGAAATACGTTTTTCCTGAAAGGCATGTGGAATTGCTTTGATAGTGATTGGGAGTCTCTCTCAAGTCGCTATTAATAACTACTCTTCTGGGATCGATTCAAGCATTAAAGGTCTCGTAATCTTCGTGATAGTACTCGGATGCTTCCTATTTTTGCTTGGATTTCTCGGATTTTGTGGGGCATGTACAAAAAATACTTGTTGTCTAATCTTGGTAAATTGCTACATACATTTATTTTAAAAATAAAGTACGCAATTCTTCTGTCAATCATGGTTGCGGCTGAAATAGCGGCAGGAATAACGGCTGCTGTGCTGAGAGACGAAGTAAAATCTCAGTTCCTATCTTTGGTTAAAAGCTCCGTCAATGAATATAGCAAGAATCCGGACTTTAAGGATTTCTTAGACAAGATACAACAAGAGGTATACCATTACAAACTGTAGTTTATTTTGTAGTTTCAATGTTGCGGCTCTGAATCGTCAAGTGACTACACATCATCTGGACAAACCGTCCCTGACTCATGTAAAGATACAAAAACTAAGGCTATATACTCAGATGTAAGTTGAGAGAAATTTTGTTTTGGCTTCAAAATATCTACTTAAGTTTTATATTTTTTCAAAAATCTATCAGATGTGATGCGGAATGTTCCATTATTTCAATACGTCTCTTATATCACTATTTAAAGGATGTTTAAACTTATAAAATATGTTGAAATAATAACGAGCAACGGAAAAGTGAAAATTACAATCTTTGTGCATGAGTGAAAAATAATCTATCAAATCTCAACGGTAAACTGTTTTGAATGTTTGTACAAGCTTGGAATCTCGATTAAATACTTTATGAAATGCCTATTAACAGTCAATTTTAAAGTACTACTATCTTCAGCCAACGTGACTACTCAGGACTTACTGTTTCCTGGAGTTGTGAACATGATCTTCTGTTTGCTTTCTTCAGTGATACGAATAGGATAGGAGGTTTTTTGACCTACGCCGCGAGATTTCAGACTCAGGAAGTACCTTAGGATGATTGCAGTCAAATAAACCTAATCCTAAAGTAACTATTAATTTACACAGAACCACATGAAGATTGCAAATGTCTACGCAACTTTTGGGATATTCAACTTATCACTAATGTGTAGATATTAGAACCATCACTAATTAATTTAAAACACGCTAAAAATCTTTGATATTCGGCTTTGCTTACAGTTTGGAAATTTTCTTAATACTCAGGTGCTAAGAGTAATCACTTCATTAAACTTTCAGGATCACACTTCAAAATTCAAACAATTCAAGCCACATCTAAATCTGATGGTTCATATTTATACGTTAAGACTTTTGGCCTAATGTTGTCCATAGACTTGATGAGCATTGCACACTGACTTTGTGTGGCGGGTTAAGTTAGTGATCATAGTTGTAGAGATCTGCTTTTCAAGTGAATCATGTCTGATCACATCCCTACTAAGTGGCATTGTTACTTGAGTCAGCAGTTAATAAAGGGTAATGATTGCACACTGGATAAAATTATTAGTACGACGACAAATATGTTTGATCGTTATTGGTATGGTTCAACTCACCCTTTTACTTTCACAGAAGTGGATAGATAATCTTGACCATTGAGGTTCGCATTTGTCTGAAGAGCACATCAAATCACAAATGTTTTCCTTGCTTGCTTGCTTGCTACTAGAGTACGCTGTTTCTGGGTGAGGCATGGTATAAACATAGGTGATTATTTAAACTGATGACCAACACTCTGGGTCAGCAATGGATATCGCACACTATCTCCGGTCATTTTGAAAACACAGACCATGTTTCCAGGATACCACCTACCCGATGTTAAAAGATTTTGACCTCTAACATCAGAAATAGGGCAATTATTTCCTGAAACTTAATCTCTATTTTAGTCGAACGTAATAATGTTCTTTTTAATTTCAGGGTTGTTCATACAAAGTAATCTCCTTCTTTGAAAAGTATATTGTCGCCGTTTTAGTAGCGGCATTTGTGTTCGCTATCCTTCAATTATTGTGTATTGTTTTCGCTATCTGTGTTATACGAGCTATCAAATCTGGCGATTCTGACTGAGATTAAAATTATTGAAGGTTTAAACACTAAATTTGATTTTCCAAAAGCCTTTAAACTTATATAATTAAATCTCTTTCTCTTCATATTTTTATTTTATTGTCATTTATTAAACAAATAATGGAATCTTTTATTATGTTCAAAAAACATTAAAAAAGAACATGAATAACCAAAGGTTACTGGACTTAATATTGTAATATCAACAGAAAATATAAAATCTAAGTAATGTTTTCAAGACGTATCTTTTCATTTGCCTTTATTGGTTGTTTAAATGAATTAAACTGACACAATGCTTCTTACCAAATGTGGAGTTATGTCAGCAAAGTGTATAGACACTTCACATTCTACTACTTCTGTAACTTCACATTTGACAAACAATAAACATAGATTAGAAGGATCCGAACTAGTTCTAAATAAAACGACTTATTGACAAATAGTGTTACGATAATGTCAGTAATTTTGATTATTTTACTCATTAAAACTCCGATCATCTTAAAGATTTGGAACTCACTCGAATAGCTAAGAATTAGGACTGAAACACTGGAATATATCAAATAAACAGGTTTGGATAGAGTGAGAGAAAACAGTGTCCGTAATTTAAAACCACTCTACTTGTATAACGAGATAAATGTACGTCTGTGTATGAGACCAAATGTCTGGTGTTTGGTGACCAGTGGACGAGCACTGCTAAGGAGTCACATGTCTGTACGGAACAGATACCGAGTGCTTACTGATTTTCAATAGTTATTTAACTACAACAAATCTGTAATGATGGTCATGAAAAAACCTCTGTTTATGAATCCAAGCGTTTTGTTCCTATTCCTTAGCTTTAGAGAAAAACATGATGAGCGGCGGTAGTATACTGCCATTTGATGCACATTTTGCTAATAGTATTCGACAGTGCAAATCTCAACCATCACGACTCCTAAAACTCCTTTATCCAATTAGCCGTGAGAGTGAGTTCAAATATGAGAGATAGCAAACTGTGTCTAGCTGGAAATTTCTCTGAAAACTGTTGATCGCTAAACAGATGTTGTGTTCTAGTTTGACTTTTCAAGAACATTCACATATTAATTTACCAGGGACGCAATTAAATGACATGGTGGATGGGTTACTTTTTACACAGTGGGCTCAAGTCATGTCTTTAAATTCCTGTCAACCCGTGATATGATTGATCAATCATTCAAGGTCATAAAACATTCAATATGGTTGAATTCAATCAGTTGTGTCTACTCAATAGAGTTTCTTGAAAATATCTCGAAGTCAGAGATTATTTTAGAGTTTTTGCAGCTGTGTAAACATTTCTGGTTGTGGTGAAGTGTTTTACAATTGCTCATCTTGTTTTAGCTTCCATATACTACACGGTTTCCTAAAACATTCTTTTGCAAAGATTACAGTGACTTTCTATCCATCCTCATTTCTTGTCACAATAGTTTTGGAAATTCCGCTGAATTTCGTGATGGTCATTTTCTTGTTTTTGGTGTGGTTTTAAATTAGGCAAAGGGCTGAAAAACGTTGATAAAAATCTATTCTAAAGTCATTTTGTTTATTTGGATTAGCCAATCTTAGCCCGTAACATTTATGTTTGCCAAATGGATTTGAGAGATTTGAGTTTTGTTCGAGTTAACCGTCATTTATCCTTTTCTCTCTGGGTGTTAGGGTTATTTTAGAAGATGTACGATGAAAATGTACAAACCTCCTCTGTAATTCAGTCTACAACAGCAAAATTGAAGTTTCTCATCAGAGATCAACTTTGTCTATGCAGCCGACAAAAAACCAAAAAGTGTGTGTAATTACAGTGAGATCTTAATTCAGAAATTCATTAACGGAATATACATCATTTACTATTCAATTTCCTTTTAAAATAGGAACAGTATGTTTATTTCAATTAATTGACAATCAAATTTTAACATGATTAAGAAAATGGATTCGATCTGTGGCACTTAGTTTTAATGAAATTATGTCGGTCTTTCGAAGCGACATAGTAACAGAAATAGTACGTAATGGGTATATTTAACTATATAAGTATACGAATGTTGTCAGAGTATGAAATTCTTGCGAATTAGTGCTTAACCGCCTATATTTCTTTAAAATTTAGAATAATGAAACCACTTGTAACAACCTCAATGACAACGTGAAAAGCCGATGACTGATTGACCATTCGTTTTAAGAATAGGCAGTGTATAAGAATATACTGTTGGTGAAAGCTGTTTATTACGGAACAGAGTATAACATGGTATTGGATCACTGAGAGTGGTAGTCACATAGGGCTCGACCATCACAACAAGATTAGAGAAACATGATGGCGGTTACTTAAGAACGATCAATCAATGTTGATATCTTAGTCCTATAGGAGAAAACCAGTAGTCCAAATAGCCTCGAAGAAGTCTCTGACTCGGACGCTGGATAGAGTAAGTTTGAGTTGAATCATGTGTAAAGATTTCGACAAAGATTTATAGGGAACCTTGCTGGTTAGTTCAAACTAGATAAAGATATGTAGATTTACAGCTTATTGCTCAAGTCTTAAACTTAATAACGCGTCATGTAAGAGGGCACTGAAATGCCTAAATATCATATTTTGATCACTTCTCAGTGGTCTTGAGCTCCCTTTGTATGAATGGCTAGCCGATAACTGTTGACAGTCATTCTGTGACTAACAATCTGGAACCTGGAACGAATGCACGTCAGATCCTAGTGTGAGCATGCAGACAGGAAATTACCAAGATATGTGTGTTAACAGGTTATTGTTTATAAATCTATTCGATTCGGAATAACGGCTTATCCTTACCTCGTAAGTTACTGCATCACTCTTAGTTAGCTTACAGACATAGGCTATAATTCCTTACTTAAACGTTCGCTCAAGCTATTTGTAGGCTAATCACTACTTAAAATATGATGATTATCACTGTAAAGTCAATTTATGCATCTTGCTCTCTTGATAATTTCGAAGAAAACGAAGACAACAAACGATGTTTGGAATCAAATAAACCCGTTTTACAGAGACAATTATCATCATGCTATTTGGACCAGATGCTTATGCATCGAAAGGACATATGATGTAATGCTTATAGACTTGTATGAAGTCACCTCCCTTTTTTTAATCACCTACTGGTGTTTACTCCATTATACTGCTTGATTACATAACCACTTATTTCAAAGCAATGAAACAAGCTCATTGAGTCAATCAATAGAATAAATGCTATTCATAGAAGGAAGTTCAACTTATCGTTTAAGTCACTTACTTGACCTATTCAGTCATATTTATGGTCACTTTTAACACATAGTAGTCGATAATGGCAAGAAATCGAGTCCGTTAACAAAGTTATGATAATTATCAGAAGGGGCTTTGTGGAGATTGTAGTAATTTCAATAGTTAAGATCATGAGTCAGTTGAAGCTAAACCACCATTGAAAACCTGGAAGTACTAGATGGCCGTTTCGTCGTATTGTGGGACTCCTTGGCAGTGGTAAAGTATCGAAAAATTTTCACTAGTGAATATAGGTTGCGTAAGAGTCTTCAGCTCAAAGACAATTATTTACTTGGAAAATATGGACAATTTATGAAGAAAAAGTGAATAAGTTGCAAATAGACTTATAAAATTAGTAGGGGCTAATACGGGTCATTGTGAATTAAGATATTGTACATGTCTGTCTTAAGTGAATGAACTGTTATTGGTTCAGCCGTGCAAAAATTTTCTACGGAAACCCCGTTTGACTTAGTTATTTTGAATTAATAGATAATGAAGCAAAACGATGGCATCTTTACATAGAAATTTTTCCTTACGGCGACGTTGTTCACCGCAAAAATCTCTCATTTAGATAAGTTTAGAGTTGTATTTCTCAACAGTTGGTTAATACATGGATGTATACACGATAAAATTTGACTTTGGGCCACCTCAAAGTTTATTCAGCATAGTTATTGAAAAGTGAATGAGACTCAGACAACAGCTGTATTACTGAACAACTATTATATATATCTCCTTCAGAATACTCATTCGAAACTATTCACGGAGTAAAACACACTGGTTCCAAGAGTAGCTGAATTCGAAACTTATACATAACAAAGAGTTTGGAAATTCATCAATTCAACCCTGATCTTTATCATGTTTTTGAAGCTGTATGTCCAGTTTCTTCGTTAAAACAATGGTCACAACACCCTTTCATATTTTGCTAGTAACTGTTTACTGTTTGTTTGTTTTATTATCTTCATCTTGCTGTATTCTTCAAGTGGACCGCTATTTTGGGTCTAGTGGTTAAGCGCTCGTGCGCGAGACTGATAGGTCCTGGATCCGAATCACGCGGGGAGGAGACTCTTGGATGCACGCTACTGAGGAGTTCCATACTAGGACGAAACAGCTGTCCAGCGCTTCCAGGTTTTCCATGGTGGTCTAGTTTCAATTGACTCATCCTTTCAACTATTGAAATTATTTGTTCATATTTTTATCTTCCCCATAATCGTTTAGTGAATAATCTTTCATATCTCGTTTCTATATGTCGTTTCATTCTTATTAACTTTAAATTACAGTTGGCTTTTAATACTTCTGTGAATGACGTAATAATTCCTTATTATTATTATTATTATTATTATTATTATTATTATTATTATTATTATATGTAATGAAAACGACTAAATACTATTGTACAGCTGTGTTAAATGACATCATGGAAAACGTGGAAGCACTGGACAACCGATTCGTCTTGGTTCATTGAACATGTACCCAGATGGCTTAAAAACCAATTGGTGTCAAATGATCCGATCAACGTGGGAGGTAGAAAACCATATAATTGAAACGGGGTACAAAATTGACAATAATACAGATTTTAAAACGTACAGAAATTATGAAGGACGAATTCCCAAGTTTATTGAAGCCTTGGCTATTCGTAAATTTAAACCTCCCTTATGTGTACAAAAACAATTTGTGGTAACCTTGAATTTACCTTGGTAATCCTTAAGTCATTCTATGGCCTAGGATAACGCAACAATTTCTTACTCTATCTATACAATGGAAAATTGTTTCTCTACCCTTTGTTACTTTTTCTACTTGAATTTTTATTTAATTGACCTTTATTAATTTTTATATAAAATGCCCTGACAAGTATATGTGTGTGACCAGATTGTTCGAAATGTATAACGCGAATACATCACATGTTTCAGATCAACTCCGTCTTCTCATTGTTCTATCAAAATGAATGACATCAATCCAAAAATTTCCCTCCACTGAAATGTCTTAGTTTTAGTGACAATACCATGTATTCACCTTTAATTAGCTATTGATTTTAGTGCTCAAAAATGGAATTGGAAAATGTACGCCCTGTGTGATCAATATACTGTGCTTTACAATGGTAACTGAACTGATTTTCATACATTTAGATGGTTCAATATGTTTCTTTCTTTCAAATGAAGTACCTACTACTGATATACTACTGAATAACAAATATTTTTCATAGAGTTTGACATTCGTTATTTCTGTATTTATGTGATCCTATCCCTATTGAATTCAATGCTCATGAATCAAATCTTCTTCAGTACTGATGGAGTTTATTGACATGATATGTTGATAATTAATTATTGTCAGTGTAACTTCGAGGAAAATCATTATTACGTAACTTATAATGGACATTTGAAAGAATTTAATACCTTATATTTTCTAAATAAAAATGACATAACACTTATCTGCCTTATTGCAAAATAATAGTTCACTATGAATATGATCATGCACCTTAGTTACTGATAGTCATTAATGTAATCTTTCATTGTTGAATCGTCATCAATATTTCATGAATCATTCATTTGACAGTTTGTACCCATTGTAACATGACATCAACCCTAGTTTCATTAAAACATCATACTGAATACAATATTGCGTATGTTATACTTTGTTCCTAAGATTTCCTGGTATATACTGAACATCAGTCAAAATTTTCACAACTAAAGTATACAGTCTGATGTTAATCATAATGATTTATATTTGTATCTCTTTAACTGATTAGAAAATATTACAGTAGAATAATAAATTCGTACTTTGTTTAAATTGTAATAAATTTTTGATAAAACTTAATAATTAATGTTATGTTTGCATCAGGATCGGCAAAGCAAGAGCAGCATATTTAAAAATGAACAACATCTGAAACTGAAAACAACAGTCTGACAACCAACACCGAAGTCACAATTTTCAAGACAGTTCTACTGTATGAAGCGGAAACCTGGAGAACTACGAAAGCAATCATCCAAAAGATACAAGTGTTTATTAACAGTTGTCTACGCAAAATACTTCAGATTCGTTGACCAGACACTATTAGCAACAACCTACTATATGGGAGAACAAACCAGATCCCAGTGAAGGAAGAAATCACGAAGAAGTTCTGGAAGTGGATAGGACATACATTGAGGAAATCACTCAACTGCGTCACAAGGTAAGCCCTCACCTGGAATCTTCAAGGCCAGGGGAGGCGGAGGAGGAGGGGGAGGAGAGGAAGACCAAAGAGCATACTACTCCAATAAATGGAGACAGACATGAGAAGAATGAAAAATAATTGAATAGACCTAGAAAGGAATGTGCAAGACAGTATGGGTTGGATAATGCTGATCGGTTGCCTATCCTCCATTGGGAGTAACGCGTAAGTAGTAGTAGTAGTAGTATGTTCGCGCGCAAAACGGATAGGTTCTGAGTTCAAATCTCAAGGGGTGGGATCGTGGATGCGCACTACTAAGGAGTCCTACACTAGGATAAATCGGCCGTCCAGTACTTCCAGGTTTTCCATGGTAATCTACCTTCAAATGATTCATGTATTGAATTATTAAATGCCTATAATCTTCACAAAACCCCCTCTATAATAATAAATATTATCATAAACAGATATTAAATCAAGAACAAAATTGTAACTATATTTAACACGTATTACTTTAAGCTGTACTACATTATAAGCACTTAGATTAATTTGACAAAAATTAAGATTATTCAGTATTTAATAGAGTAAATTATATTCTCTTAAATCAATAAAAACACCCATATTGAAATGTGTCTAACTTGAATTTGATATGACCTTATATTAATGTATCTTGAAGAAAAGTATAGAAAAAATAAAAGTGAACTACTTAATACTTAAATCTATAAAGATGATTGATATATATGTATATAGAGAATAATTGACTAGAAAGTACTCTTTATTACTTATCAACATGTATATGTATTTATTTAAACACATAGACATTGGTACAAGGAGACACCAAATGGATATGTGACACAAAAATCATTCGGTTCGAGTAAGAGCTGGGTTACTGCCCAGGTGTCCAAACTGGAGCAGGTGGTTTACATAGGGGACCACACCTCGAGCCTTTCATCTAAAGGTCCAATCCACAAGGCAGTAGAGCAAAGTCAGGAGATGCAGTCCCATGGTAGTCGGTGACCAATAATTGGTTCATATGCCATTTGTTCCCTAAGGATCCTGGAGACTATGTGGAGCATTGGTTTGAAATCAGGGCTTTCAAACTCCCCTAGGTGGATCCTCTGTGATGGATATTCGCTTTTCGTCCTCTCAATTTCGTAAACACCTCCCCTACTGTGAGAAGGGAGTGAGTAGGACTTTCTTGTCAGTGGTTGTATGCACGTGGCCATTATGAGATCATTTCGAGAGGGAGAGCGGACTCTCTTCACTCTCAGTCGTGCCAGGGCATTTAGGGGCATGTGTAAGTTATAATAAGCATGTACTGATATGTGAATTATTATTAAAGGAACAAATATTGTAAAATAAGAAAATGTATTCATCAAATAACTGATTTCTATTATACGCATAATTTTAAGCTTCAGTCTATTCTACATGGAACTCTGTTTTTTTAAAAAAAAGAGTAAAACTAATAACAAGTAATCAATCTGCTTACAAATTACTAAGTTGAGAAAACGGATTTATCTATGTTTCGATCACTGTATGTATACGTTATGAATACTTACTTACTTACGCCTGTTACTCCTCGTGAAGGGGCATAGGCCGCTCACCAGAATTCGCCATCCAACCCCCTTCCAGTTGTTGTTCATCCTTTTCATATCTGCTTCTATTTCCCGACGTAATGTGTTCTTTGGCCTTCCTCTTTTCTGCCTTCCTTCAGGATTCCAAGTTAGGGCTTGTCTCGTGATGCAGTTTGACGAGTTGCGTAGTGTATGTCCTATCCACGTCCATCGTCTTTTCCTAATTTCTTCTTCAACTGAAAACTGGTTTGTTGTCCCCCACAGAAAGCTGTTGTGATGGTATCCGGCCAATGGATGTTGAGTATCTTGCGTAGACAACCATTTATAAATACTTGGTTGTTGTAGTTGTCCAAGTTTCAGCTCCGTACAGTAGAACCGACTGCCTTGTCGTTCGTATTGAAGATTCTCACTTTGATATTGGTTGAAAGTTGTTTTGAGTTGCATATGTTCTTCAGTTGTAGGAATGCGGCACTTGCTTTGCCAAATGTTATGGATAACTTCATGGGGAATGAATTACGTCATCTATAATCATTGGTTAGTTAGTTTTCTAAGGGACGGATTCGTTAACCCCATGCTCAACCCTCCTCTTTTATCCGATCTTGAAACTGGCAGCAGCCTAAGTAGGGCTCCAGGGGGAGTTATTTGTAACGATATGTACAATATAATGTTGTTTGTTGAATAAAATAAAAAGTTGTGGTCTTATGATGAACAGACATTTTGTATAACATGATATTCGTGTATTCAATTGACCTGAACTATACTTACTTTACTCACTCCTCTTACTCCCAGTATAGCATAGGCCACCGACCACCATTCTCCAACCCACTCTGTCCTAGCCCTTCGTTTCTAGTTCCATCCAATTCTTGTTCATTTTTCTCACGTCTATTTCCATTTCCCGGCGTAATGTGTTCTTTGGTCTTCCTCTTTTCCTTTGTCCTTGAGGATTCCATGAAAGGGCTTGTATTGTGACGCAGTTGGATGATTTCCTCAATGTGTGTTCTGTCCAAAAAACCAAAAGGAAACATTACGTTGCAGAATAGAAGAAGATATGAAAAGAATGAATAACAACTGGAAAGAACTGAAAAGGATTGACCACGACAGTGTTGGATAGAGAGTGCTGATGGGCCGCCTATGTTCCTCCACGAGGAGTAATAGGCGTAAGTAAGTAATTTAATTTATTGATATTACACGTCAACAGTAGCAACCTTAAATGCTTTTAGAGAGATATTTACAAGATCTTCTATACTTGTGAATAACTGATGATCACTCCAACGAAAACGTTTAGTCCTTATTCTTTTAAATATCTACATATATATTCTTGTATATACACGTACACAGCCAATATTAGTGATGAAGTGTAATTCAAAATATTTACATGAGTATATATTCTTCGACGTTGTCGACTTACATAAAACGTCTCGTTGGCATATTACATAATAATAAGCTGGGTTCAGCAAGCAACAATAGTAATGGTCATTTGAGCAAAACAATTACTATAATCTCTCCTATTATAAACGAGTAATAACCAATTAACTAATGAAAGAGATTAGATTCCTCTGTTTCTATAAGAGCACAAACAGTTCATGACTTGAAGACTAAAGTCAAACAAACATTCTTTTTAGTATAAATATTATGAATCATAAAGAAACAAACAAACTGGAAAGGTATCCAAAGTATGTGCAATTCATCTTTTGTTATTTTAAATGGTTACCTCTTAAAAAGGCGATCCATGTAATTGATTTTATACTTTGTCAACGAAATATCCAAATATAGATTTAGATCAGTGGGAAAGTTATTAAACATTAGTATGATAATCAGCATGAGAATTTGTGGAGATTTTATTTATTTTAATAGTTGAATTTATGAGTTGATCTAAACTAGACCACCACCTTGTACGTGAATCCTGGATTCCAGTTACACATCTTCCAAATTTTCTCCGTCGATTGTGATTGTATTGGTGCATGCTGTGTTATATCGGAGAATCTTGCTTTTCCTTTTGTGTATATTGAAACCTACTGCTGCTACACTGGTCGTCTTCTCCTGCATTTGTTGTTCTGTGTGCGATAGAAGAGCCAGATCATCTGTGAAGTCTAGATCATCCAGCTGCATCTTAGTTGTCCACTGTATTCCATGATTCCCTTCAGATGCTGACATCTTAATGATCCAGTCGATTACTAGGAGGAAGAGAAAGGGTGCGAGTAAGTAACCTTCCCTAACACCGGTCTTCACTTCGAACGATTTTGTCAACTGTCCTCCATGCACGATTTCGCAGTGTAATCCATCATAGGAATTCTGTATGATATTGACCATCTTCTGAGGTACGCCGTAGTGTCGAAGAAGTTTCCATAGTGTTGTTCTGTCCACGCTCTCAAATGCTTTCTCGTAGTTAATGAACTTGATGTAGAGTGATAAATTCCATCCAACTAATTGTTCCACAATGATCTGTAATGTTGCGATTTGGTCTGTACACGATCGATCCTTATGGAATCCTGCCTGTTGGTCTCGAATTTGGGCGTCTTCAGAGTCCTTCATCCTGTTTAACAATATCCTGTTGAAGACTTTTCCCGGTATTGAGAGAAGAGTGATGCCCCTGTAGTTATCACAGTTGCTGAGATCTCCTTTCTTCGGTATTTTGACCAGAAGTCCTTCTTTCCATTCTGTTGGTACTTGTTCCTCATCCCAAATCTTATTGAAGAGAATGTGGAGTATCCTTGCAGTTACTGCTACGTCTGCTTTCAGTGCCTCTGCTGGAATGTTGTCTGGTCCTGCTGCTTTGCCACTCTTGATTTGTCTGATGGCCATGCTGATTTCTTCAATTGTTGGTGGGCCAACATTGATTGGGAGGTCCGTGTGTGCTACTTCGATATTGGGTGGGTTCAGTGGAGCTGACCGGTCCAAGATTTTTGTGGAGTGTTCTACCCACCTGTTTCGTTGTTTGTCAATGTTGGTAATCACTTTGCCTTCCTTGCTTTTCACTGGTCGTTCTGGTTTGCGGCGATTTCCAGAGAGTTTCTTTGTTATGTCATACAATTGTTTCATGTTTCCTTCTCTTGCAGCCTTTTCCGCCGTCGTTGCTAAATCTTCCACATATTTACGTTTGTCGGTTCTGATGCTCCTCTTCACTTGTTTGTTTACTTCTGTGTATTCAGCTTGTGCCTTGGCTTTTTCTGCTCTTGTTCGACTGGTATTGATTGCTGCCTTCTTGTTCCTCCTTTCTTGAATCTTATCCAGTGTATCAACAGTGATCCATTCCTTGTGATGGTGCTTCTTGTGACCCAGGACCTCATGACATGTTGAAGTGATTGCCTCTTTGATCCCCTTCCAGTTGCTCTCCACAGTAGTTCCTTCTCCATTGAGTAGATCATGAAAGGCCTGGAACTTGTTGCTGAGGACTATCTTGAATTTGTTGAGTTTGTTAGTATCCTGAAGAAAGGCCGTATTGAACTTTTGTGATATTGTCCGCCCCATTGTCCAGTGCTTCTTGAGTTTCAATTTCATCTTGGCGACCAGCAAGTGATGATCTGATGCTATATCAGCTCCTCTCTTGGTTCTCACGTCCTCTATAGTCCTCCTGAACGTTTTGTTGATGCAAATATGGTCGATTTGGTTTTGTGATGTGATCCGGTGAAGTCCATGTGGTTTTGTGTATGCGTTTATGTGGGAATATGGTGCCGCCTATGACCAGTTTATTGAAGGCACATAGGTTTGCAAATCTCTCACCATTTTCGTTCCTTTCTCCCAGTCCGTGTCGTCCCATGATGTCTTCATATCCAGTGTTGTCCGTTCCAACCTTGGCGTTGAAATCTCCCATCAGAATGGTCAGGTCCTTTGTTGGGCACTTCTCGACGATTGACTGCAGCCTATTGTAGAATTGATCTTTAGCGTCTTCATTGTAGTCGTTGGTAGGCGCATAGCATTGGATGATGTTCATTGAAATACCCTCTTTCTTTGTTTTGAACGAGGCTTTGATGATCCTTGGTCCATGAGATTCCCATCCTATAAGCGCATTTTGCGCTTGTTTGGACAGCATCAATGCAACTCCTTGTGTATGTGGTGCATTTTCTTCTTCATGGCCGGAGTATAACAGGAGCTCTCCTGAAGTTAGTCGTTGTTGTCCAACTTGCGTCCAATGTGTTTCACTGATCCCAAGTACCTCTAGGTTGTATCTCCTCATTTCTGCAGCAATTTGGAAGGCTCTCCCGGTGTCCCACATTGTACGAACATTCCATGTACCTAAATAAATGGTTGCTCTGGTTGTCGGAAGGAGCATCGGTTTCGTGACTTCCGAAGGAACTTGGCCTTCATCATGAGGCTTCATAACTCTTTTTAATGAAACCCTTCTGACTCCCATAGCAGATTTCAAAAGGTTCGAGTAATTTTTCTGGTTAGCGTTTTTTTAGCGAGTTAGTTTTCTACAGGATGGGGTCGCCAACCCCATGCCCAACCCTCCTCCTTTGTCCGGGCTTGGGAACGGCAGAAGCCCCCGAAGAGACTCCAGGAGGAGTTGACCTGAACAGCATATCATTTGTTATAACCCTTAGTATTTTTCATATATGTGCTTTTATTCTAATTATCAATTTTAAAAAAATGGGTGTATTAATCAATATATAAATGAGCATATTTCGGACTAGGGTCGTCGTCGTTGTTATCGTGCTTTGGGGGTTAATAAATCTTCACTTACTTCAGTCTTTTTGTTCTTACTTTCGCATTGTGGGATTTGCATAGGTCCCTCGTTTCGAATATAAGTAATAAACGTTTCCGACACAACAATTAGCGACGATCAAATATAACAAGTAGAGTTCAATCGACAAGATATAAGAATGAAAACACTTGTAGAAAACAAGGAATGCATTATTTATTTTGAGGTTTTTCATCAAATGAGAATAGACTATACGCATAGAAAGAATAATATGATTTAAAATATAGATTTGAGATACGTTGGTTAGAGAAATCGAGATGGGTGTTTGAAATCGGACAAAAAACGTCGCAATTGGAAGAAAGTACACTATATGACATTTAACACATAATATTAAACATTGTAGTTAACTTTGATACTATTATAACTTGTGGCCTTGTGCTCTTATCAATGTATAACATAATGATATCGCCAATTAGAGAACAGTAATTTATCGACTGAACCAATCACGCGTAAAACCCTACGAATTAGAATAAAACCTACTGGACCTGAATTGGGTATAAAAAATAATTTTAAAAAATCTGAAAAGTCTAAATCTCCATTTTTTCAATTGCTCATGACTGTATATCCATGATCCTAAAACGAATCGAATTATGTACATTCAGGTCTTATGGTGATAGCCATCAAACTTGTAGGTGATTAATCTGTAGTCTTTACTCCTGACTTTTAAAACCAACTTAGTATATAACTACTATGCGTTCAATAGTGACTTGAATATAAAACTAATAGCTGTTTTATGGTGGTCTTGACCTATACAAAAATCCTCATTAAAGAATCGTTCTTAAGATTAAAATAAGTTACTCATGGTAGGCATGAAGTTAGATTAAAGCAAATACACCTGTCTCAAATAATTGTTTTCTTAATAAAGCCCAATATCTTTAATGTTACGTTTGTTACGACTGGTCGTCAATTATTATGACTTCGTCACCATATGTTATATCTGGCCGTCGCTATTTATTATATCTGAATCGCTTATTACTTATACTTGTAAAATAAAACCCACCGCAATCCCCACGACGCGAAGTATGAACACCAAGACTTGTATAAATGGAGATTTATTAAACCACAAAACACAATCACAACCTTACTCGAAAATACACTCATTTATACATTGATTCGTACACTCATTTTTCTTATTATATTAAGATAAAATCACATATATCAAAAATATCCAGAAATATAACAAATCACATGCCGAATTTAATTTTCAATACAAGTGTCAAGACAGTTCTAGTGTATGGGGCAGAAACTTCGAGAACTACGAAAGCCATCATACACAAGATACAAGTGTTTGTTAACAGCTGTCGGATCCGCTGGCCAGACACTATTAGCAACAATCTACTATTGGAGAGAACAAACCAGATGTCAGAGAAGGAAGAAATCAGGAAGAAGTGCTGGAAGTGTATAGGACACACATTGAGGAAAGCACCCAACTACGCCAGAAGGTATGCCCCCAGTTGGAATCCTCAAGGCCAGAGGGGGCGGAGGAAGAGGAGAGGAAGACCAAAGAACACACTACTCCAATAAATGGAGACAGACATGAGAAGAATGAAAAATAATTGAATAGACCTAGAAAGGAATGTGCAAGACAGTATGGGTTGGATAATGCTGGTCAGTGGCCTATCCTCCATTGGAAGTAATAGGCGTAAGTAATTAAGTAAGTAAGTAATACCGAATATCGTGCTAAGTCTAGTTCACATTAATAAAACACAAGTATATCCGATCTTGAACAAACATTTCACTTAAATAAATCCATGTTATTACACTAAGTATAATGTGACCCTATAAAATAATACAAATATTACCCTTTTGTAATTAATTACATTAAATGAAAGCGGTATGAATGTCAAATAGAAATTATAATAAATAATAAACATATAATCTTATTATATTATATATTTGATATAAATTCAATAAATATCAAATATTCCGCCTAATAAATATTGAATTCATTAAAACAATTACAAAACGATTTAAAAGAAAAGAAAAGACTTGATTATTGTAAAATAAACATTTTGTTTTGTTTTGTTTTGAAGGTATATTATATCTTCATGAACTGTATGAAGATTTCATCGTCTTTCTAGACAAAATCATCATCATCATCATCATACACTTTAGAAAGAAGTAAGCAATTAAAATGTTTTCATTATGAAATAAATTTAACTCCGCCTGGAGTCCCTCCGGGGCTACTGCCGGTCCCAAGCCCGGATAAAGGAGGAGGGTTGGGCATGGGGTTAACGTCTCCATCCCGTAGAAAACTAACTCGCTAAAAAACGCTAACCAGAAAAATGAAATAAATTGAAAAAGGCTTAAAGATATAGAAATTTAATGGTTTATTAGTTTAATTCATGAGTCAATTAAAGGTAGACAGTCATGAAAAACCTAGAAACACTAGATGACCGTCTCATCCTATTGTGGAACTCCTCAGCAAGGCGCATCCAAGACCTTGCTTCGTGACATTCGAAGCCAGGCGGATGCATATTATTGGATCCGTAATTACTAACACGTCATAAAAGACCAAAAGATGAAACTAAAAAGGATAATCACATCAGAACATTTAGAAATAGTGACAATAGCCATCGAAATATCATAAAAACAACACAGAGGATAAAAAAGAAACACTTCAAAGAAGAAACTAATCAAGAACTCAAAATTATTCATGAAAGAAAACACAAACAACTGAGTGGTCAATCTGTCAAAACAACGAAAAAAATATAAAAAAATTTCGCTTAATTTCGTTTACAATATTGTAATTTATTTAAGTTTAGAAGAACATTTGGTCGAAGATTTAATGTGAAGAACATTGAAAATCTAAATAATTAAAACTAAACTACTGAGGAGTCCCACAATAGGACGAAACAACCGTCCAGTGCTTCCAGATTTTCCATGGTGGTCTAGCTTCAATTGACTCATGATCTCAACCATCGAAATCACTATAGTATCCACAAAACCCTTCTGATAACAATCATCATATACTCATTAGTGACTGGCTTCAAGAGGTATTTCCTGGAGTTCTAGTGAGAAACAGTGACCAGTGGAGTTTAACCGGGTCAGCTGTGAGATAATAACTCAGTAAAGACAATAGTGGATTTGTCGCTGAATTTTGTGGATTGGTTGAAGTGAGACATTAACAGTGTTGGATGCCGTCCGGCTCATTGTTCTTGTGGTTAAGTGCTCGCGCTCAAGACTGATAGGCCTGGCTTCGAATGTCGCGAGGCGAGGTCGTGGATGCGTCCTGCTGAGTAGTTCCACAATAGGATGAGACGGTCGTCTAGTGTTTCTAGGTTTTTCATGACTGTCTACTTTTAATTGACTCATGAATTCAACTATTAAATTGTTATACCCCTCTCTGATATTATAGTAATTTGTCAACAATAATTCATAAGATTAGTTTACTTAATTAACTTTTGTAGATTAATAATAATAAGTAATCGAACTGAAGTAAATTCACTTCATTTCATACGTTTTTATGATTCTATATGGTCAGTAAATAGTATAAATAAAATGTCTTATAAATTCATTTTGTATGAATTAGTATAGACATTTAGTAAGTTCATATGTCTTAAGTTTGTAGACATTTAGGGTATTCAAAATCTTATACTATGCAATTCTAGTTTCGATTAGATCATTTTTAACTGTTCTTGATTGTTTTCATTATTAAATGTTAATGAATTCTATGTGCTTAACCAGTCATCTTCTCACTTCCTCTCTTTTGTTCTATACTATTTTAGGTTCTTCTACATACTGTTACTCATACTCCTCTCTGAACATTAAGTAACTTCAAGCTCGAAATAAACCGACCGAAGGTTGAGCGCTTAAGACAAGCAGAATAAGCAGGAGAGTTAAACAAAACATGCACAAATGGTTATCATTATCAGAATGGGTTTTGTGGAGAGTTTTAGAAATTTCACAAGTTGAAATCATGAGTCAGTTGAAGCTAGACCACCATTGAAAACCTGGAAGCACTGGACGGCCGTTTCGTCCCGGTATGGGACTCCTCAGCAGTGCGCATCCACGATCCCGCACCACGCGGGGCTCGGACCCAGGACCTACTGGCTTCGCGCGCGAGCGTTTGACCTTTTTATTTATTTGCTTATCAATCTTGACTGATTTTACATGAGCGCGTAGGTGTGTGTACATTTCTTATCCCATTACTCATCACATGTCTGTAAATTATTTTTGTGTAACTATAACTATTGATTAACGCTTGGTTTAAATGGGAGTTGGCTTACCGTCCATCTCGACCGCGCGTCGTTCCTCTTCTCTCTATTCCATTCACTTTATATGCAAGATATATGTATTGAAAAGTCCATTCTCGTTATTTAACTTATCTAAATCCGTTATTGACTAACTTGATTTAAGTCTATGATTATATACGAGGATAGGGGACATATATATTTCAACAACAATCATCATTACGATCTCCTTGGAGTCAGATGTCGGGCCACTAAAGTGGAGAGCCCTTTCGACAATATCGTCCGATCTAAAGGACGACAAAATAAAGGGCCCCACAAAACAATGTTCATCCCGTAAATTGAACTCAATATCGTTCACTTCAAACTCCATCTTGTTATCTATTTAGCTGCTGAGTCCATATAACCGGTGGATTGTTAAGTGGAGTGAATTTCAATTCATCTGTATTGTTTGTTTAAATCTTCTCATTGACGTTCGGGACTGTAATTAATTAATTTGATCATCAGTGGGAGGATTCAAACAACCAATACATACGAATCAAAGATATACTATCTAGGTATTACTAACTAGCTATTTATCTGAATAATCGTTAGTTAATCACTTCTATCGTTATATTGGTCGAAGTCCTAGGAATTTATATTTTCATGCTCGCGAACACCTCCCAGCGTGGCTAAGCAAAGGCTTGGTGAAGAAAGTGAACAGCTTGATATTGGTCCATTTAGTGCAAACTGATCATAGTGCTAGTATAAACCAATCCTTTTCAATTATTTATCGGGTCAGTAATTTTTTGCCAAAGCTAGTCAGACTTAAAGTCATTCAAACGGCTGAAGCAATACGGATGAAGAAACTGGAGATATGAGTACAAAAGAAATATCTTTAACCACTTCTCCCCCGGCCAACTTCAAGGCCAATTAATCAATAGTAATCCTAGTTATTGAGTGACCTAATTTGACTATTGTGCTTACGACCTTTCGTAGTCAAATGTAATTATCTCTGTTATCTTTATTCATAAATCTTTGTATTTTTATTATTATTATTATTATTATTATTATTATTATTATTATTGATACTGATTAAACACCATTATTAATCTCCCCAATACCCAATTCATTTACTTCATATTCATCCCTCCTAATATTCCACTAAACATTTGATCGGACCGTAATTACACCATTATTTCTCTCACCCTATCTGATCCATATTTATTCTGATCACGGATCATAAAATTTTCACTTAATATACAAGCTGATTCAAATTAGCATTCCATGTGAGTCATATCAATAATAACAATGTCATTCTATTTTGTTTGACAATCCCAAATTCACATGCTCTCACTATAAACGATGTATTTTGTCCTTGACCTGACCAATTTTTGGATTAATAATCTGGATATATCGAATTATCAGAATGAGTTTTGGGGAGATTTTAGTAAATTTCACAGGTTGAAATCATGAGTCGGCTTAGTGGTCTAATGGTTAAGTGCTCGCGCGCGAAGCCAGTAGGTCCTGGGTTTGAATCCCGCAGGGGGCGGGTTCGTGGATGCGCACTGCTGAGGAGTCCCATACTAGGACGAAACGGCCGTCCAGTGCTTCCAGGTTTTCAATGGTGGTCTAGCTTTAACTGACTCATGACTTCAACCTGTGAAATATATTGAATTGTTGAACCTGTAGAGAACTGATCTTAAAGAATATCCTTTGTTCAATATGCTGGTCTTTTAATATGATAGAGATCTTCAAATAATTAAAATAAAAACAAATTATCAGTACTGGAATGTTTCAGTTTCAGTTTGGAAAGGACAGTATGCTTAATGGGTTGTGTTAGTCTTGCCAATGATGATCTCTCAGTTGATCAAACTTTCTTTTGAAAGAGTCAACGAATGAAGCCTCAACCACATACTGAGTTAATGAATTCCACTTGTTGATGATTCGATGGAAAAGTCGATGATTTGCTAACAAGTAGAGATTGTAGTATTTTTCACATATGAATAGTCTCATATTAAAACAAAACAGCCATCTAATGCTTAAAGGTTTTCAATGTTAATCTAGTTTAAATCAATTCATAAATTCAAGAATGAAAAGAAAACAAATAACTGAAATATAAAACATTCTATTTCTAAATTCCCTTGGTGTTGCTTTACTTGTACTTCCACATTGTTATTTAGGACTGCAATTGAACAGTCTCATGTTGGCATATATGCATCCTGTGCGGATGCCTCGTTATAGACTTAAGTCACAAACTATCTGTAAGCAATGATGGATAGTGTCTGGCAGTGGAATCCAGGACGTGCGTTTCGTCCCATTTGGGACTCGTCAGCTGAGTGTACCTGCATCTCAGAGTTCATGCACACTCTGGGACTCGAACCCAGTACCATTCGCTTCAAACGCCATCGCGTTATCCACTCAGCTACTGAGTCCTGATAGCCACCTGCTAATGCAGTGGGGTGAAGTTTAAATTCATTTTGTATTATTTTACATGTATCTTCCCATTGTTATTTAGGACTGCAATTGGTCAGTCTCTTTCTAATCTAATTTATTCCATTAAGAAGAGAAATGTTTCCTAATTATAAGTTCATTAGTTTTTCACATATATATTGATATAATTATAGTAATACAATTCTTTGTATATTGAATCAAGTAAAGACAAAAATCAAACTTTGTATTATTCACAAATTTACTTAGTTACTTACTTACTCCTGTTACTCCTAATTGAGCATAGGACACCGACAAACATTATCCAACATACTCTCTCCTGTACCTTCATTTCTAGTTCTACCAAATTCGTGTTCATTATTCCCATGCCTGTCTCCATTTCTCGCCGTGATGCGTTCTTTCGTCTTCCTATTCTCTTCATTCGGTCTTGAGAATTACAAGTGAGAAATCGCCTTGTGATGCAGTTGAGTGATTTCCTCAATGTGTGTCCTATACACTTCCAGCACTTCTTCCTGATTTCTTCCTCCTCTGACATCTCGTTTGTTCTCTCACATAGTAGATTGTTGCTGATAGTGTCCGGCCAACGGATCTGAAGTATTTTGCATAGACAGCTGTTAATAAACACTTATATCTTCTGTATGATGGCTCTATTAGTTCTCCAGGTTTCTGTCGCATACATTAAAGCTGTCTTGTTATTTGTATTGAAAATTGTGACTTTGGTGTTGGCTTACAGACAGTTGTTTTGAGTTGCAGATGTTGTTCATTTTTAAATATGCTTCTCTTGCTTTACCGATCGGCGCCTTCACAACTGCATCAGATCCACCTTATTCGCCAGTGATGCCATTTTAATGGTTTATGTATTTATTTATTTTGAGATTACAAACCGATTAATGTTAGAAAACTATTGCAAAGCTGAAAGTACTAAGTAGACATTTCATCTTGGTATGAAACTCTTCAATAATGTGTATTAACCATTCCGCAACTGAGAATTGAACTCAAGATCTTCTACCATGCTTAACCTAAAGATCACTCAACTGGGATCCCATGGCTCAAGAGTTTAACTTCAGCTAATTCGTTAGTTTGTTTGGATGATGGAGATAGTTATTAAGAATAAACTTTAAAATCCGTATTTGTTCTAGTTTTGGAATCATTGGCAGTCATTAGTTAAGATGATATAACCACCTACGTTCCTTATTTTTCAGTGTATTTTTATGGTTGATATCAGTCTATGGTATCAAATTTGCTTTCCTTTTATTTTATATAAGGTTTTTTCGTTTACATGTGTCAGATTATTTCTAAGTTAACAATTTAGCTTTAATAGTCAATAACAATTGTTTTATTTACTTGATCGTGCTGATGATTTCGACTTTGATGTCGGCTGACATGTGATTTGAGTTCTTTATGTTCTTCCCCTGTGAGAATGCTGTTCACACTTTGTCAATCCTTGAATGTATATCTACATCAAACCTCTCTTCTTTATTGACGGTGTTGCCCATGTACGTGAAACATTTCATATCCTCCAGAGCTTCCCCACCAATTGCGACTGGGTTGGTGTTCTCCGTGTTGTATTTCAGGATTTCGTTTTATCCCATCTGTATGTTGAGACCTACTGCTGCAAAGGCTTTTGCTATACTAGTTGTCTTCATCTGCATTAGTTGGTGTGTATGGGATAGAAAGGCCAGGTCATCTGCAAAGTTCAAATCGTCTAGTTGCATCCAACCTGTCCATTCTGTTCCGTGCTTCCCTTCCGATGTTGGGGCCTTCACAATCCAGTAAACCACCAGAAGAAACAGAAAGGGGAAAAGTAAGCAGCTTTGTCTGACTTCGGTCCTCATTTGAAATGAGTCTGTCATCCGTCCTCACGACTTTGCAGTGTAGTCCGTCTTATGAATTCCGTATGATATTGACAATCTTTTCAGCTACTCACTCCATAGTGTCAAGGGAAGTTCCGAAATGTTTTCCTATCCACACTGTCAAATGATTTCTCGTAATCAAAGGAGTTAATGTATAGTGACGAATCCCACTCATTCGACAACTCAATGGTCAGTCGCATCAGTTTTATCTACTTATAAGAATTGATCGATCGTCCCTTCATACTTTGCCCCCAAATGCCCTGGTACGACCGAGAGTGGGGAGAGTCCGCGCTCCCTCTCTCTTAATGCTCTCACATGGACACGCGTATATAGCCTCTGGCAGAGAAGTCCTACTCATTGCCTTCTCGTGGCGGGGGTGTTGTTTACGAAAATGAGAGGACGAAAAGCGAATGTCCGGCGCTTTAACCGGATTCCAAATCAATGGTGCACATGGGCTCCAGTGTCCTGCGGGAACAAATGGCGTATGAACCAATTGTTGGCCACTGGCTTCCATGGGACTGCATCTCCTTACGATGTTCCACCGCCTTGTGGATCAGACCTTCAGGTCGAAGACTCCGGGTGTGGCCCCTTAAGAAAACCACCTGCCTTGGTTTGGGAACCCGAGCAGTATCAGAGTCCTCACAACTATCAAATGAGATTTGTATTGCGCATATTTATTTGGTGCCTTCTTATACCATTATCTATGTGTTAAAATAAAACAATAAAATAACTGTTATTAATTTCTACATAGATTTGGACTACAAGCAGTTGAAGACTTTGGATAACATTTCTCGGAATAATTTACAATGGTACAGATTCATTCACTCTGTATTTTTCTTTAGATCCTGATTCCTGAGATTTCTTTAGACTGTTTTTTTCTTATCCCAATACTTAGTCTTCCCCACTACCGCTGATACTATTGCTACTACTACTAATAGTATGGGATTTGTCTTGATAATTTTATTTCTCTATGCTAACACATTATAGCTGCAAGTTAGAGTTTATGTGACTTCAACATAATCTTCAAATGACCTCTTTCATGTAAGTCATTTAAACCCATTATGTAATTATGATTTTAAATATCATATGCTGTAAGCAGCTGATGAGAACCAAACGAAATAATATGAATTCATGCTATTCTGTTAGAATCTTTGTCAGTGTTTTTGGTTTGAAATTAGTCCAAACGATTATTTAAGGATTAAATTCCCAGACTAGATATATATCAATGAATAGAACTTAATGAAATTGATTCTAAATTTTGTAAATTCATTACCAAATAGAATTCAATGGATAGACAGTTTGTTGTTGGATTTGTGAATTCATACATTTGTATTCTTCTTATTAAGTTGGAAGAAACAAAGAAATCATATACAATCTTGCGAATTATGAGTTACTAGACGGCTGTTTCGTCCTTTTGTGAGGCTTCTCAGCGGTGAGCATCCACGACCTCGCCCCCTGAGAGACTCGAACCTGGGACCACTGAGCCGGCATCCAACGGTGTTCATTTCTAACTTCAACTAATCCACGAAATTGAGCGGCACATCCACTATTGTCTTCACTGAGTTATTATCTCACAACAGACCTGGTTGAACTCCACTGGTCACTGTTTCTCACTAGAACTCCAGGATATACCTATTCGATGCGCACTGCTGAGGAGTCCCACAATAGGACGAAACAGCCATCCAGTGCTTCAAGGTTTTCCATGGTGATCTAGCTTCAACTGACTTATAATCTTAACCATTGAAATTACTATATTATCCACAAAACCCACCTGATATTAATTATGAATTAATTAATTTCAAAACTGTAATAAAACAGCATGAAGATGCTCTAAAACACAAATGTTGGAAACTCATAAGTTTCAAGTGAAAGAATATGCCAAAATTACGATGACCTAACATTAATAAATATGAAATATACATTGATAGCATATTACAAAGTGAGCAATCTGTTGGATACTACTACTGCCACTCCTACTTCCATTACAACAGCAACAACTACTACTGGCAAACAATAGTGTGGTATATGCTACTTATGTTCAAGGATATTAGTAGTTCTTATTTATTTTACTTGAAAACATAAACATTGGCACAAGAGGGCACCAAATAGATATGTGCCACACAATAACAATGAGGTTGTTACCAGTTATCACTGCTTTTTGTGAGGATTGTCATACTGCCCGAGTGTTCAGACCGAAATAGGTGGTTTCCATAGGCGGCCATACCTGGAACCTTTCACTTAAAGCTCTAATTCACAAGGCAGTGGAGTAACGTTAGTAGATGCAGTCCCATGGTGGCCAGTGATGAACAAAAGGTACTGGAACCCATGTGCTTCATTGGTTGGGGATCAGGGTTTTCCAACTGCCCTAGGTAGACCCTCCATGTCCACCAACCCGGTTAAAGCGCCGGACATTCGATTTTCGTCCTCTCAATTTCGTAAACAACACCCACGCCGCGAGAAGGCAGTGAGTAGGACTTCCTTATAAATGGCTGGATATGCGTGGCCATGTGAGAGTATTTCAAGAGGGAGAGTTGACTCTCCTCACCCTCAGCTGTACCATGGCGTTTGGGGGCTAAATACCAACACGGTCCAACGTTGCTTGGATTCAGTGATTGAACGAGAACCGGTGTTTTCAATGTGGTATGTAACTCCGATCAAAAATGGAATGCTTGTCAAAATAAGACTGAGAAGATTTAACTGGATAGAACAGAAAGGAATTGGAATAATAACAGAATTGGATTAATCATGAAGAATGTACACGACAACCGAAAAAGAAGCTAGTTATGTATCTGATTTTTTATTTTCACATTTTAGTAAAGCACTTTGTGATTATGCATTAAACAGTTAAATTGGTCGTTCCCATCTGAGGTCTCGTTTACTACAGTAGTTGTAATAATACTTTTTGATTTTTCGGTGTACTCGATTGGGTGATTTTGCCAGAGTGTATAATGAACAAAGCATTTTATATGAATAAGTGACTCGCAGATCCTTGTTTGTTAAAAGACTTAAATAAACTCAATAAGATATACAAAATGACTTAGAACATCATCCAGAGTATATATTATCTTTATACCGGAAAACATCGCCAAAGTGATTGAAATCATTGTATCCTAAAAAGATACTTGTTAAAATATTTCAGATATATGTACTTCATAAAGCAGAACTACAGAAAAACTGACGAGTTATGCAATATGTATTATGTCAGTGTAGATTGGAATTCATATCACATGAACAACGATATCAAATATTCTGGAACTTACATAACCGAGAACATTCCCAGAATTCTATTGAACGTTTTTTGATCATTCTATCTTATTTTACTTACATAATTGATATTAAACTAAAAACAAATGAAATCATAACTTAAATTCATTCAAACGACTTAAAATTGTATTTAAATTACGTAAATGTCAAGTTGACAATATGTTAAAACATATTTCCATTTGTAAACAAAGATCACTCGCGTTTCTTCCTGTTTTGGACTCAACAGTTAAATGTACCTGTACCCCATGACTCGAACACAATATCTATCACTTTAAACATCATCGTGTTGTCGACTTAGCTACAGAGTCCTGAAAAGAATGTTAATAAAAGTCTCTTAACCTCTTAACACGATTGCGCTAGCTATATCCAATTGTTCATTTTTCTAATTTCAATCAATTCAAATTATTGATGAACCACAAAATTCCTTAAATTAAATAATCTTTTCAAATCTCCTAACCGAATATTAATTAATTATTGACTAACAGTAAATTATAAGAACCATTTCGAATTTCCAAATAACTGAAGAATGACAGGTTAAATTCAATTATTTTGAGAGAGACAGTCATTACTTAAAGCAATGGACAACAATTAAGACATATATACATATATATTACTTACGCCTGTTACCCCCAATGAAGCAGCATAGACCACTCACCAGCACTCTCCATTCAACCACGTCCTGAACAATCATTTCCACTTCTCTCTAGTTCCCATTCATCCCTTTCATATCTACTTCCAACTCACAACATAATGTGTTCTTCGATCATCCGCTTTTCCGATTCCCTTCAGCATTCCAAATTACCTCTTGCTTCGTGATGCAGTTTGGTGATCACCTCAATGTGTGTTCTATCCACTACCAACGTCCTTTCCTGATTTCCCATTCAGCTGAATGCTGGTTTGTTCTCTCCCACGAAACGCTGTTGCTGCTAGTATCCAACTAACCGATATTGAATATCTTACGTAGACAACCATTTATAAATACTTCTACCTTCTTGATGATGGTTGTTGTATTTGTCCAAGTTTCAGCTCCGTACAGTAGAACCGACTGTCTTGACGTTCGTATTGAAAATTCTGACTTTCATATTGATTGCCAGACAGTTATTTTGAATTCCATATGTTGTTCGATTGTAGGAATGTGGCCCTTGCTTTGCCAATCCTCTCCTGTACGTCTTCATCTGATCCTCTTTGCTCATCGATGATGCTTCGCAGGTATGTGAGGGATTCCACATCTTCCAGAGTTTCGCCATCAAGTGTTATTGGATTGACGTTTTCCGTGTTGTATTTGAGGATAATATATACGTAAACATATTTGAAGACAGAATAAATTAAAACGCTTATAAATTGGGCGACCAAAAGTGAAATTATTTCATGGGATTAAAGACGTTAAAAATAAAAAAAATAACCATGTACTGACAATAACATCATTCTCTTGAGTCATTTTGATATTATTCTTCAAAATGTAGAAATAAAATAATCCATATTCGGCTTTTCATAACACATTACCTTTAAACAATATGATACGCTTAAAGTAACTTATAGTTTATAGTCATCAGATGTTTCTTAATAAACATTCGATTTACAAATAGATAACAAAACAAGCTATTTCACTGGGCCTATCCATTTTACTTAATCTAACTAATATTCTGTAACCTGATTTCTGAGAACTCAGTCAGTCAGCAACAACGAAGAAATTCATATGTACATACATCATTTCAAGT
Organism: Schistosoma mattheei; assembly: GCA_944470405.2. Taxonomy (NCBI): domain Eukaryota; kingdom Metazoa; phylum Platyhelminthes; class Trematoda; order Strigeidida; family Schistosomatidae; genus Schistosoma; species Schistosoma mattheei. The sequence goes on along the minus strand of OX103947.1, from coordinate 87,688,484 downwards.
TGCCATACCACATTACCACACAGAAACAGTTGTCGATTCAAATGCCATAGTGATACGGGTAGTAAAAGTATAAGAAGTAATCGGAAACATTAGGGTTTGAAGATATTATTCAAGGAGTATAATTCAATGAAATAAATTTGGAAAGTGAAAAACAAAAAAGGGGCGATGGAGACATAAAGATTTCAATAGATTAGAACTATATTGTTTACAAGAAGTTTTACTGGAAATATTTAGACAATTATAGGTATAGGTATAGGAGTAGGAGTAGGTAGGTTGGATGAATGGTAGGGGCGGCCAAAAGTCACTGATAAATGGACTGCGTGAGCCATGTTGGTAGATGTAGACTACCTGTTTGGAATCTGTGAGAAGATAGCAACGGATAGTTCATGACCTTGAATGACGTGGCTCAAAATCGTTTGCGATGGCGCAGGTGCATCCACTCTTTGTGTTTTCTCAAATTCTAATCTGAATTCTTCATTTCCCTTTTTGTCCCTTTCCAAATTTATCTCACTGGACTATAATCTTTGAATGGCATCTTCAAACACTGATGTTTTTTATTACTGCTTATACTCTTACCACCTCTACCACTATGGGATTTGAATGGACAACTGCATCTTTGTGCTAATGTGGTGTGGCAACTCGAACTTATGTACGTACGTACGAAGTTCTACGTTGTTACTGACTGACTGAATGACTAACTGAGACAATTATGGTTCACTAGTTATTCTAGAATAATCATGAATATAAATATTTTAAGCTCAATAGGCAGTTGTATTTTGAAAATTTAGAGATTATAGCAGTTTACTAATTCAATATTAATAAACTCGTAAACCACGTGTTTCTTCAAAATTTTACCATGACCCAACGTTTCCTGTGATCAACTTATGTGATTAACGATTAGAATTATCATGTGCTAGGTAATTTGTTCTGTTTTTTTTCTTTCTTTCTATCAAACAAGCAATCGTATCTTATGTAATATATAAATACATGAATAAACTCGATCTCAATCTATTCTGTACCTTTCGATAGGCTTTTTATTAGAATTTGAATCAATATGATATAAAAACACATTTGATAGTGTGTACAGGACAACACTATGGAAACTTCTTCGACACTACGGTGTACCTGAGAAAGAGAGTCAATATCATACGGAATTCCTATGATGGACTAAACTGCAAAATCGTGCATGAAGGACAATTGACAGACTCGTTCGAGGTAAAGACCAGTGTCGGGAAAGTTTGCTTACTCTCACCCTTTCTCTTCCTTCTAGTAATCGACTGGATCATGAAGATGTCAACATCTGAAGGGAGGAACGGGATAGAATGGACATCTAGGATGCAGTTGGACGATTTAGACTTCGCAGATGATCTGGCCCTTCTACCGCACACGCAACAACAAATGCAGGAGACGACCAGTGTAGCATCAGTCTCATTAGCAGCAGTTGGTCTCAATATACACAAAGGGAAAAGCAAGATTCTGAATATTAACCATCTTAGTTGATCAACGGAGAAGACTGAATAATAAAAATCTCTATTTTGACACATTTGATAGATATTAGTCACCATCCTGATAGAAAATTAGCTTTCATATTTATTTATAGACTCGTATTGAACTTACGGAATATGTCCAAATTTCATCTTTTACACACAATAAAAGTCACAATTATACACATCAACAAACCTAATATCTGTGTATAGAAAACATTTACCACCACCATCACTATCTTCACTGTCATGACTACGTTTCTCAACATTTTTCACTTATATTCGATTTCAGTGTAAAACTTCATTTTACGTGATTTATCTATCTATCAATCAAACTTAACAATCGGATTATTTAACAACTTTATATTACTCATTTTTACTAACAACATCAAACATTTCTTATTCAAATGCTTCATTTCATACTTACTCACTCTTATGGAATTGTTATGTGACGAGTTCATGTAACTACTCGATTACATATACTTATCTTCAGAACTGTTACATTATTTACGTCTACTGAATAGCTAACTGGTTACAGTCACAACTGGTTGATCATTGGCTAATGATCAGTGTTATGTGTGTCAAGTCCTTCTTAGTGTAGATCGAATGCAATTGACCAAGTTGCAATGTGACCATTAGTCTAGGTGATTCGATATTGCGTGTACTGTATATTGAGATTAGATGGTGGTTGGAGGTAGTCAACAGGAAACCCTGGACACGGATTTCATGCTAGACTAGTGACCGTATTACAACTTGGTCGATAGTATTCGATCTGTATTAATAAGCACTTGACACACATGACATTGATCATTATCCAGTGATCAGTCAGTTGTGATTACATCTCAGTCCTACAGGAGGTCGGTCGCAGCCCGGATAGTCCAGTAGTAACGTCTCTGACAGTGAAGCTGAGTGACACGAGATCAAATCCGTTAGGGAGCATCAGTTTCCTCAAGATTACATGTATACTTTGCTGACGAGTGCGAAGTAGCACGAAATTCGGGTCCAAGGTTTCCTGTTGACTACCTCCAACCACCATGTTAACTGGTTATTGTTTTAGAGAAAACATTGTTGAATTGATTGACTACCATTTAATATTTAATAGTGATTTTAATCTTAACTGCAAAAGTATTGATTAGTGATGAATCTTAAAATGTGGTACTAAATTAAAAGTAATAGTTCTTTGTCTAATATACATAAATATCCTTGATTAGAAAATATTAGCATCCGCGGTTAAAACCTTTCCCTTGAGCATTTATATGAATGATTTTATGAAATTTTAAGTCAATTCTAGACTAATTTTTCATCATAATCGTAAACTTTAGATGCTAGTTATTCATAAACAAATGTGATTTTCATCAGAACATTTGAACAAACAAGTCATGAACCATAAGTTTTTCTAAAAAGCACATCATTATAGCAGCTCACATGTAATTGAGTTTGTTCACATTCAGTTTGGTTAAACCCTTTTGTTAACTTATTTAACGGATAGAGTCATTCATACAATAACAACTTATCTATATTATTGTACGTTTCTTATTGTTGCACTTGTATGAATACAGTATACTTGAGAATTGTTTACTGCCTACGTATATATTCATTCTGCTAACCTTACTAGTAGTCTCTTAACTGATTTGATGATTCATTCATTTCACTACGTATATATATGTACATTTTAATCCTGTTCAATCACTTGCTAGCACAGACCAAATTGCAATACTACGGATCATCGTCGAACAATCAGTTGAGTGGAACTCATCACTATACATCAACTTCATTGATTATGAAAAGACATTTGACAGTGTGTATAGGAGGATGCTATGGAAACTTCTTCAACACTACGGAGTTCCTGAGAAGATTGTCAATATTACCCGGAACTCATACGACGGACTACAGTTCAAGGTCGTGCATAGAGGACAGCTGACAGATGCATTCCAAGTAAGGACCGGAGTCAGACAAGGCTGTCTACTCTCTCCCTTCGTCTTTCTTCTGGTGGTCGACTGGATTATGAAAACCTCGACATCTGAAAGAAAACATGGAATACAATGGACAGCTCAGAACCAATCAAACGATTTGGACTTCGTAGGTGACCTGGCCCTTCTATACCATACACACGAACAGATGCAGATAAAGACAGCCAGTGTAGCAGCAGCCTCTGCATCAGTAGGCCTCAGCATACACAAGAGGAAAACCAAGGTCCTCAAATATAACACGGAAAACGTCAATCCAATAACACTTGATGGCGAAACTCTGGAAGATGTGGAATCCCTCACATACGTGGGAAGCATCATCAATGAGCAAAGAGGATCAGATGAAGACGTACAGGAGAGGATTGGCAAAGCAAGGGCCACATTCCTACAATCGAACAACATATGGAATTCAAAATAACTGTCTGGCAATCAATATGAAAGTCAGAATTTTCAATACGAACGTCAAGACAGTCGGTTCTACTGTACGGAGCTGAAACTTGGACAAATACAACAACCATCATCAAGAAGGTAAAAGTATTTATAAATGGTTGTCTACGTAAGATATTCAATATCGGTTAGTTGGATACTAGCAGCAACAGCGTTTCGTGGGAGAGAACAAACCAGCATTCAACTGAATGGGAAATCAGGAAAAGACGTTGGTAGTGGATAGAACACACATTGAGTAGATCACCAAACTGCATCACGAAGCAAGAGGTAATTTGGAATGCTGAAGGGAATCGGAAAAGCGGATGATCGAAGAACACATTATGTTGTGAGTTTGAAGTAGATATGAAAGGGATGAATGGGAACTAGATAGAAGTGGAAATGATTGTTCAGGACGTGGTTGAGTATAGAGTGCTGGTGAGTGGTCTATGTTTCTTCACGAGGAGTAACTGGCGTAGGTAAGTAAGTAACAACTCACTCGCTTACCAGCTTGCTTTTCTGCACTTCTCTTTCATGCTTGCTTAGCGTACCTGTAATTTTGATGATCTATGCGCGGTAATGTATTCATCAATGCTGAATATAATTTATTCAAAAAAGGTTATATTTTCTTGTAAATGTGTTTCACTTTTCATCCATTGACAATGGATTTGAGAATATGAACACTGATATACATCTACATTCATTCGAAAAGTCCCAAAAAAATTAGGACAAAGCAAGATATCTGGATTTCACTTTTTCAGCGTTACAATAGTTGGTTGATTTACCAACAAAAAAAATTACCTAAACGAAAGTCTAACTAATCAGACTAAACATTGCAGTTATTCCATATGTATATGTTATGTCCCGATAACAATAATGAGTGGTAATTTTGGGATCCATTTATGCACCAATACTATGAGTACATTTTTATCGTATAATTGATAATTAACTAAACTATTCATATTCATATTCCTCTTATATAAAGCTTTATTTTAACCTATGAACTATTATTATACGAGTTACCATTCTTGAATTATGCCCTGTCTATTAATCACTACCTCCCTCATTCACAGACACATTTGGCTAATTCTTGTACAAATGCTGTTTCCTATTTTATGGTACGATGTTGTCTGTTTGGTTAAAACATAAACCCAGTATGTTTGAAATACATGATTTATATCGCTGAGATTGATGTTCTGAACTCAACTGGCTAGGCAAGGCGGAAAGCAGGACCAATCAGGACTTTAGACTGCTCATACTTGTTTTACGCGTCATTGATCCGATCGATAAGTCACTCCTCCCTAATTGGCCGTATTGTTACGTTATACATTAACAGGGCACACAGGTCATAAGTTATAACAATATATATAGTTACCACCAAACCTTTATATTACGGCAGTATTGATATCATTATAAATAATAATCATTTCGCATGATCACAAATGCTTATGCTGTTATTTTAAAGATTTATTTTTATCATTATTCCACTTTTATTTTGATTAAGATCATGAATCGATCGATGTTAGCCTACCATTGAAAACCTGGGATTACTGAATAACCGTTTCGTCCTAATATGAGACTTCTTAGCAATACGCATCTACCATCGTGCACGCGTAATTCGAACTCAAGACCTTCCGTTTTGTACGCTAATGCTTAACCACTAGACCATCGAGCCGGAATCGATCAGTTTATGATCTTATTTATTCAGTTATTATTTATTTATTTGAGCACATAACTACTGGTACAAAGGGGCACCAGATACATATGTGCCACACAAATCTCATTTGATAGTTGTGAGGGCTGTGATACTGCTCGGGTGCGCAAACCGAAACAGGTGGTTTTCTTAGGAGGCCATACCCGGAGCCTTCGACCTAAAGGTCTAATCCAAAAAGTAGTGGAGCATCGTAAGGAGATGCATTCCCATGGTAGCTGGTGACCAGCAATAGGTTCATAGGTCATTTGTTTCCTTGAGATCATGGGGCCCATGTACACCATTAGTTTGGAATCAGGGTTTTCCAACGCCCCTAGGTGGACTCTCCGTGTCCACCAACTAGGTTAAAGCTGCAGACATTCGCTTTTCGTCCTCTCAATTTTGTAAACAACACCCACACCACGAGAAGTCAGTGAGTAGAATTTCTCTGGCAGTGGCTATATACGCGTGGTCATGTGAAAGCATTTGGAGAGGGTGAGCGAACTCTCCCCACTCTCGCCATACCAGTGCATTTGGGGGCATTCATGATCTTGATCAAAAACTTAACAATCTCTACAATTTCATACTGATAATTCTACTTTTACTTCGATTATCAAATGGTAAATAAGATTACAATTAAGGTTATTATCATCATTATTAATGTAATGAAGGGTAGTAATTAATTGAAAACTACTCACTTCCGTTTGAAGTGGTATTTAATCTTAGATTTTTATTATATTATTCATATATGCACTCACACACACACACAAATACAGAGTAAGCAAATATATTAACGAATATATCTTGATAAAGTTTTATTCTCTAGTTCATCAATTAATTCAATTGTTGTGAATAACTGTTTTTGGTGAATTATCTTCTTGATATTCGTTTTAAAAAGGGGATAAATTATTGATTGAGAAATGTGGAATTATTCTTTTGAATCTACTTTATTCTTGTAGAGAATTGTTCATGTTTAATGATTTTGATAAAGTTTAATTCTTAGAAGGGGTTTGTGAAGATTTTAGAAATTTCACAGATTGAAATCATAAGTCAATTGAAGCTAGACCACCATGGAAAACCTGGAAGCACTGGATGGCCGTTTTTTCCTAGTGTGCGACTCCTCAGCAGCGCGCGTCCACGATCCCACACCCCGCCGGATTCGAACCCATTAGACCACTGAGGTTAAGTGCTCGTGAAAGTTTAATTCTCTAAATTGGATGGTTTAGTCGTGGAGCTTTCACTGATAATTCTGTTATCAGTAACAAATTGTAAACATGAGAAAATACAACACAATGAACAGTGATACATATTGTATAAAATGCAGTTATACAAAATGTCTAATGAATTAATAATCTCAGTATAAATTTGTGAAAATTATTGAGTTTAGATTGATATCATGAATGGAACGATTTTAAAACACGATTAAAAACCTGAAACCACTGGACAGCTATTTCGTATTAGTACGGGACTCCCCAACAGTGTGCACTCATGATCCCGAATGTGGGACTCTATCCTAGGAACTTCGTTGTCGAACGCTAACACTTAACCTCTGGACCACTGAGCTGGCATACAACGGGATTAATATCTAACTTCAACCAATACACGATATTGCGTGACTATCCACCATTGCCTTCACAACAAACACGGTTGAACTCCATTGATCACAGCTTCTCATTAGAACTCCAGGAAATACCTTTTGAAGCCAGTCACTAGTTAGCACATGATGATTATTATCAGAAAGGAGGTTTTGTGGAGATTGGTGAGTCTTGAGTTCCAGTCCCATGTGTAGGATCGTGAGAGCACATTGTTGAGGAGCCTCACATTAAGATGAAACAGCAATCCAGTGCTTTCAGGTTTTCACTGGTGGTCTAATATTATTCCATTCCTAATATCAATCTAATTAATTTTCTTTGACTAAAAATATTAGCTTCTCTCAATACAATTGAAATCATGTTATTACAGTGACCAATTTTCATTATTGAACAAATCATATAAGTTACAACAGTGTTTCGAGTCACCATGGAAATACTCCCTCCCCTTCCTTATTTATTTGAATAAAAATGCTTTTATTTGAATTGTTGATCAAATTAAGTCAACAATTACACATACACACACACACACAGAATTACAGTTTAACACCATAAACATAAATATGAAATAATGTGACTAGAAAAAAATATTTTCCCCCAAAAAAATATTTTGTTTCCACAAGAATCCAATGAATATTGAATATGAAATAAACAAGTTTCTCATCATTTTTTTCTTCTTCTAAAAATAGAATTTTTTATTTGGTTAACATTTAAGAGAGCTAAATAAAAATTAATGAATATGGATGTGAATATATCAGTCAATTTTGTGAATTAGTTGAAGTTAGACATTAGCATCGTTGGATGCCGGCCGACTCAGTGGTCTAGTGGTTAAGCACTCATGCGTATGAGACTAATACATCCTGGGTTCGAATCTGGTGGGACGGGATTTTGGATGCGTACTACTGATCAGTCACACAATAAGACGGAATGGCCATTCGCTGTTTCGAGGTGATCTTCCAGTGGTCTAGCTTCAATTGACTCATGATTTCAACTACTGAAATTACCAGAAGGGGTTTGTGGAGATTTTAGAAATTTCAGATTGAAATCATGAGTCATGAGTGATGTGCACTGTTGAGGAGTCCCATACTAGATGAAACGGCCGTCCAGTGCTTCCAGGTTTTCCATGGTGGTCTAGCTTCAATTGACTCATGATTTCAATCTGTGATATTGAAATTACTATAATATTCACAAAACACCCCTTCTGATATGAATTGAATATGAAAATATTTATTTATTTATTTTTCATTTTGTTTACACATTTATTGTTTACTCAACTATATAGGAAATCGAAACAGAGATCACTGTAATCACCAATATAAAAACGCATAACATATTCATAACTAAGTATACCTACCTATATATGGCTGATATTTATAAATAAACATGCAATTTGTATAAATGAATAATAAACACGTGAATTATTTTGTTAGAAAATGTCTATCATAAATCATAGAACAAACACATAAGAATGTTGTTTTCAATTAGATCTTTAGGTGAGACAATAATTTATGGATGATGTTTGAGCGATGTTAAAGTGACTTTGAGAGTGTCTACCTATTGACTAGGGCTAAATGAGGATTATAAAGCAATTTGAAGAATAAGGATTATGATTTACAGTTGATGGTTAGTTAGGGTTCGGAATTAGATTTAGAGTTTTCATCACGAACTGACATCATCTATAATGCCAGGATTCTTTATTTAGCCAAATGGGTAAATAAATTTCATACCAAAATCTAAGACTTGTTATCGTAAATCTGATTGATTCGTCCATAAATTATAGTCTCGTCGATCTTTATCAGACTTTGGATGGTTGTTGGAGGTAGTCAACAGGAAACCTTGGACCCGAGTTTCGTGCTACTTCGCACTCGTCAGCAAAGTATACATGTAATCTTGAGGAAACTGATGCTCCCTAACGGATTTGATCCCGTGTCACCCAGCTTCACTGTCAGAGACGTTACTACTGGGCTATCCGGGCCGCGACCGACCTCCTGTAGGACTGAGATGTAATCACAACTGATTGATCACTGGGTAGTGATCAATGTCATGTGTGTCACGTGCTTATTAATACAGATCGAATACTATCGACCATGTTGCAATATGGCCACCAGACTAGGTGACTCGACACTATGTGCACTATTGTGAGATTAGATGGTGGTTGGAGGTAGTCGACAGTTTCATTTGATTTCTATGGTGAACTACAGATGAGAAGTTATTATTATTATTATTAAAACTGATTTGTACTTTTTATCCATTACGTGTAGTTACGTAACACAATTTTAGTGTAATCATGGATACAAATATGACCGTGATTGATTTTAAATAATTTCATATCTCCATGTAACTATACCAGTATATAAGAGTAAAATTATGATAATAATCTAACTTAGAACACTATAGTTCCCTCGTATGTGTTATGTTAATCGTTTGATTTACTTAAGCATGTGATATTGAGTGAATTATTTTCGTTTGCTTACAATTAAAGTTAAAGGTATTTATTTATTATTGTATGATAAAATCATTATTATTAACTCAATGGAGGAACATACATTTACATTTAATAATCCTTTAAAATAATTCACGAGTAAATATTTTCCAAATTTATCACATTTTATGAAATTTATCTCTATCATGAGACTTAAATAGGAATTATGTATTTAATAGAATATTATAGATTGATGAACATGATGGATCTGATACAGATGAAAAGGTACCGATCGATAAAACAAGAGAAGCATATGTACAAATGAACAATATCTGGAACTCAAAACAACTGTCTGTAAGCCAACACCAAAGTCACAATTTTCAATACAAATAACAAGACAGCTTTAATGTATGCGACAGAAACTTGGAGAACTAATAGAGCCATCATACAGAAGATATAAGTGTTTATTAACAGCTGTCTATGCAAAATACTTCAGATTCGTTGGCCGGACACTATCAGCAACAATCTACTATGTGAGAGAACAAACGAGATGTCAGAGGAGGAAGAAATCAGGAAGAAGTGCTGGAAGTGTATAGGACACACATTGAGGAAATCACCCAACTGCTTCACAAGACAAGCTTTCACTTAGAATCCTCAAGGCCAAAGGAGGAGGAGGAGAGGAAGATCAAAGAACGCATCACGCCGACAAATGGAGACAGACGTGAGAAGAATGAACGAAAATTGGATAGAACTCGAAAGGCGGGAAGAGTGGGAAAGATTGGGTTGGAGAATAATAGTTGGTGGATTATGCTCTATTAGGAGTAACAGGCGTAAGTAAGTAAGTAAGTAAGTAAGTAAGTAAGTAAGTAAGTAAGTAAGTAAGTAAGTAAGTAAGTAAGTAAGTAAGTAAGTAAGTAAGTAAGTAAGTAAGTAAGTAAGTAAGTAAGTAAGTAAGTAAGTAAGTAAGTAAGTAAGTAAGTAAGTAAGTAAGTAAGTAAGTAAGTAAGTAAGTAAGTAAGTAAGTAAGTAAGTAAGTAAGTAAGTAAGTAAGTAAGTAAGTAAGTAAGTAAGTAAGTAAGTAAGTAAGTAAGTAAGTAAGTAAGTAAGTAAGTAAGTAAGTAAGTAAGTAAGTAAGTAAGTAAGTAAGTAAGTAAGTAAGTAAGTAAGTAAGTAAGTAAGTAAGTAAGTAAGTAAGTAAGTAAATAAGTAAGTAAGTAAGTAAGTAAGCAAGTAAGTAAGTAAGTAAGTAAGTAAGTAAGTAAGTAAGTAAGTAAGTAAGTAAGTAAGTAAGTAAGTAAGTAAGTAAGTAAGTAAGTAAGTAAGTAAGTAAGTAAGTAAGTAAGTAAGTAAGTAAGTAAGTAAGTAAGTAAGTAAGTAAGTAAGTAAGTAAGTAAGTAAGTAAGTAAGTAAGTAAGTAAGTAAGTAAGTAAGTAAGTAAGTAAGTAAGTAAGTAAGTAAGTAAGTAAGTAAGTAAGTAAGTAAGTAAGTAAGTAAGTAAGTAAGTAAGTAAGTAAGTAAGTAAGTAAGTAAGTAAGTAAGTAAGTAAGTAAGTAAGTAAGTAAGTAAGTAAGTAAGTAAGTAAGTAAGTAAGTAAGTAAGTAAGTAAGTAAGTAAGTAAGTAAGTAAGTAAGTAAGTAAGTAAGTAAGTAAGTAAGTAAGTAAGTAAGTAAGTAAGTAAGTAAGTAAGTAAGTAAGTAAGTAAGTAAGTAAGTAAGTAAGTAAGTAAGTAAGTAAGTAAGTAAGTAAGTAAGTAAGTAAGTAAGTAAGTAAGTAAGTAAGTAAGTAAGTAAGTAAGTAAGTAAGTAAGTAAGTAAGTAAGTAAGTAAGTAAGTAAGTAAGTAAGTAGGTAAGTAAGTAAGTAAGTAAGTAAGTAAGTAAGTAAGTAAGTAGAATATTATAGTTATTCAAGGAGTATAACACAGTAAATTAATTTGGAAAGAGGTAAAAAGACAAGGAGGATTCAGAAGATTAGAATTTGGGAGAACACAAATAGTGGATGCACATGCGCCATTGAAAACGATTTTGAGCCATATCATTCAAGGTCTCTAACCATCGGTTGCTATCATCTCGCGGTCCCCAATCAGGTAGTCTACACCTACCAACATGACTCAGTCCACTTGTCAGTAACTTCATGGACTTGTGCCATGTTTTGGTCTGACGGCTCCTACCTTTCTTCCAACCTACTCCTACACCATAAAACATCGCACGTCGAGGCAGTCGGTGGTTGAGCATATGTAACACGTGTCCCAGCCATCTCAAGTGATGAAGTTTCACTACTTCATCAACTAGTTTGTCATCTTCATATAATACCCGTCTTCTGTAGACCTTGATCTTAATTGGTTGTCGTTGACCTTTAACCTGTAATTATTAACTTTATTATTTTGATTGTATCTCTCATTGATTTGATTCTTGGTCCCATATTTATCCATGATTTTTTCTGATTAGATGATAGATTGGATCAATTTTGCCGATTAACCTTATTGCTAAACTCTTAGAAATCCTTTGGTACTTTAAGTATTTCCCCTATCTAAGATCTTAATATTTTCCCAATCAAATGTATGTCCACAGTTATCCCTATGCATTGATATAAGTAAGGATATATCATGGAGTTTGAAGTTTCTGCTGATAATGTCATTCAGAAGAACAATGAATGTTTCACAACCAAACCAACCAGCTCAGAGAATAAAACTCCGTCTAAATTATTTATCTGAGATGCCATCTCAAATTCATATCATTATTTGATGTGGCTGAAGAGAACTTAAGAAATCGAAACTCATTTATCTATATTTCTCTATCTTTTACTTTATTCAAATAGGGGAAAAATTGTATACAATGTAAATTCCAATTGAACATATATGAATTGAACTATTCGATTAAATATTCTATGATAAAAAAATGTTCTCTGATTGTATAAACATCACAACAACAACAACAAATGGTAACCAATTAATCAATAATCAAATGAAATCAATAATTTGTCCATATTTATTATTATTCTAATAAACAATAATAATAATAGTAACAATAATAATAATAATAATAGCAATCTTGGCGTAAACAATAATGTACATATTGTTTATTATATATAGTGATAGATGTAATCTTAGTAATGAGCATAGTATTAGTATAAACATTCCCACTATATATATATATATATATATATATATATATATATATATATATATATATATATATATATATATATATATATATTAGAGAGAGAGAGAGGGGGGAGGAGAGATAGAAAGAGAGAGATAAATATATAGATAGATAGTTATAGATATAATGACCTATGGTGCATCAGTTATTTTCTTTCTTTTCTTCTCATACTTATCATGTCATTTATTCGATAAACAATAAAAATAATCGATCAATATATTGATCATGACCAAAAATGTTTTAATTTCATGTGAAATATTGATAACTCATCATTATGATATTTTACAATACTTCTAGTTAAGTTACTTACTAACATACTTACATCTGTTACTCTCAATGGAGCATAGGCCACTGACAAACATTATCCAACCCATTATGTCCTAAGCCTTCTTTTCTAGTTCCATCCAATTCTTGTTAATTCTCATGTCTATCTCCATTTCCCGGCGTAATGTGTTCTTTGATCTTCCTTTTCTCTTCATTCGGTCTTGAGGATTACAAGTGAGGAATTGCCTTGTGAGGCAGTTGGGTGCTTTCCTCAGTGTGTGTTCTATACACTTCCAGCACTTCTTCCTGATTTCTTCCTCCACTGAGATCTGATTTGTCATCTCCCAGAGTAGATTGTTGCCGATAGTGTCTGATCAACGGATCTGAAGTATTTTGCATAGACAACTGTTAATAAACACTTTTATCTTCTGGATGATGGCTTTCGTAGTTCTACAGGTTTCTGCCCCATGCAGTAGAACTGTTTTGATATTTGTATTGAAAATTGTGACCCTGGTGTTGATTGACAGACATTTGTTTTGAGTTACAGATGTTCCTCAGTTGTAAATATGCTGCTCTTGCTTTGCCGATCCGCGCCTTCTCATCTGTATCAGATCCACTCTGTTCATCAATGATATTGCAAGAATATGTAAAGGCTTTTGCATCTTCCAAATCTTCTCCATCAATTGTGCTTGGATTGGTGCATGCTGTGTTGTATCGGGGAATCTTGCTTTTCCCTTTGTGTATATTGAGACCTAATGCTGTTGAGACTACCGCTGCTCTGGTCGTCTTCTCCTGCATTTGATGTTGCGTGTGAGATAGAAGAGCCAGGACATCTGCGAAGTCTAGATCGTTCAGTTGCATCCCATCTGTTCACTGTATCCTGTGCTTCTCTCCAGATGCTGACATCTTCATGATCCGGTCGATCACTGGGAGGAAGAGAAAGGGTGAGAGTAAGCAATTTTACCTGATTCTGGTTAAGTGAATAACAATTATTATTATTATGATAAGTGGTTAACACTAAAGTTTATCAGTTAATCAGTCAGCTACAACATAGGATCAGGCACATATATGAAGCGTTCCAAGTTGCCACAAATCATTAGCACAACAAGATGAACACCGAATTCATAGAAGTGGTTAATTCGTATGAAACTGTTCATCAGTGTGCATCCATTATCCCACTGATCTAAATCCATATTTGGATATTTCATTGACAAAGTAGGAAATCAATTACATGAATCGCCTTTCGAAGAGGTGCCCATTTAAAAAAAAACACAACGAATTGCACATACTTTGAATACCTTTCCAGTTTGTTTGTTTCTTCATGATTCATAATATTTATACTAAAAAGAATGTTTGTTTGACTTTATTCTTCAACTCATGAACTATTTGTGCTCTTATAGAAACAGAGGAATCTAATCTCTTTCATTAGTTAACTGGTTATTACTCGTTTATAATAGGAGAGATTATAGTAATTGTTTTGTTCAAATGACCATTACTATTGTTGCTTGCTGAACCCAGCTTATTGTTATGTAATATGCTAACGAGACGTTTTATGTAAGTCGACAACGTCGAAGAATATATACTCATGTAAATATTTTGAATTACACTTCATCACTAATATTGGCTGTGTACGTGTATATACAAGAATATATATGTAGATATTTAAAAGAATAAGGACTAAACGTTTTCGTTGAAGTGATCATCATTTATTCACAAGTATAGAAGATCTTGTAAATATCTCTCTAAAAGCATTTAAGGTTGCTACTGTTGACGTGTAATATCAATAAATTAAATCACTTACTTACGTCTGTTACTCCTCGTGGAGGAACATAGGCCGCCCACTAGCACTCTCTATTCAACACTGTCGTGGTCAATCCTTTCCAGTTCTTTCCAATTGTTATTCATTCTTTTCATATCTTCTTCTCCTTCTTCGGTCTTCCGCTTTTTCGCTTCTCTTCAGGATTTCAAGTTATGGCTTCCTCGTGATGCAGTTTGGTGATTTGCGTAGTGTATATCCTATCGATTTCCATCGCCTTAAGAAAGTTATAAACTATCAGATTCCGACTGTATGACTAATTGGTATTATTCTCGCATTGAGTATTGAGTTTACTAAAGTATGATCTTGTGATTGTATTCTTATTGTCAGTTCTAATCTAATAATATAAACTATTTTACTGATTTCTGGCGTCAGCCCGGGATGAAATTAATCTTCACACTAGGACGAGTGGAGAAGAAAGTTAAGTGGTTAGAAGCTGTTAGAAGGATATACACGACCTACGTCTCTTGCTATTCAGTACTCTTGAGTAAGATGTACATGTGCTGTATCCTTAATCCCGGCTAATTCTCACGTGGCTTATTCGACAATTGAAATGCAACTCATACAATCTTAGTACTATGTTAAACGGATGATGTTGACCGGTATGAGCAGCCTAGTGTCCTTATTGATCCTTTGTTCTCCTAGCCTGTCCAGTTGAGTCCAGAACGCCAATTACAGCTTCCACTATGCGAATCATTCATTTCAAACATATTTGGTCTATATACCAGCCAAACAGACTGCATCACTCCATAAATAGGAAATAACATTTACACAAGATCAAATCAAAAAGTGGCTGTGAACGTGGGAGACGGCAATTAATAAAGTGAGTATAATCTAAGAATAGGAAATCGTATCATAATAGTGTATAGGTGAAAATTCAGCTTATAATATGGGGAATATGAATATACATAATCTATACAACAAGTATATAGTAGTAGTAGTAGTTGTAGTTGTTGTTGTTGTTGTTGTTGTCGTTGTTGTTGTTGTTGTAGTGATATTCACGAAATATACATACTATGCATTAAAATGAAAATTAATGATATTCCTTTCATAAGCACACTAACATTATGATTCAAGTCGAAGTTTACTATACAGAATATCACGGAAACAGTAATATTTTATGGAAAATTGTTTTGTTTTTTGTATATTTTTCATTTTAGAAAACATCTACACACTAAAACTCATATTGCTGTACTGCATTATCTATCATATGATCATATTATGCAATTGTTTTAATCATATTACACTTGAATAATTTAAACGCTACTATCCAATTGATTGCCCCAATTTTTTATTGAATAACATAATACAATATTGCCTATGGCAAGCTGTTCTCTTTCTTTTTTTATACAATATAAACTCAATTCATTACGGTCATTGTAAGACTTTCATTTGGAATAAAAGGACTGTTTTTTTTTTCGTTACTTGGTGACAGGTATTCTTACTTACTTGCTTACTTACTTACTTACTTACTTACTTACTTGCTTACTTACTTACTTACTTACTTACTTACTTACTTACTTACTTACTTACTTATTTACTTACTTACTTACTTACTTACTTACTTGCTTACTTACTTACTTACTTACTTGCTTACTTACTTACTTACTTGCTTACTTACTTACTTACTTACTTACTTACTTACTTACTTACTTACTTGCTTACTTACTTACTTACTTACTTACTTACTTACTTGCTTACTTACTTACTTACTTACTTACTTACTTACTTATTTACTTACTTACTTACTTACTTACTTGCTTACTTACTTACTTACTTACTTACTTACTTACTTACTTACTTACTTACTTACTTACTTACTTACTTACTTACTTATTTACTTACTTACTTACTTACTTACTTACTTGCTTACTTACTTACTTACTTACTTACTTGCTTACTTACTTACTTACTTACTTACTTACTTACTTACTTACTTACTTACTTACTTACTTGTTTACTTACTTACTTACTTACTTACTTACTTACTTACTTACTTGCTTACTTACTTACTTACTTACTTACTTACTTACTTATTTACTTACTTACTTACTTACTTACTTACTTGCTTGCTTACTTACTTACTTACTTACTTACTTACTCCTGTTACTCCCAATGGAGCATAGGACGTCGACCAGGTTTGAATCATTTTTTTAGGTTAGCGACTTTTTTAGTGAGTTAGTTTTCTACGTGATGGGTTCGCTAACCCATCCTCCCTTATTCGGGCTTGGGATAGGCAGTAGCTGCAGAGCAGCTCCAGGCAGAGTTGGAGACGGATATTCATGATTCATTAATTGGTAGAAATAAAGACAATCATGTTCTTATATCCAGGACTATAAAAAAGAAAAATCTACATTCCTAGGTTATATAAATATGGTCTCATTTCTTCAATGAAAATGTCTTTAATACTGTTGCAGATTATCTTGAGTAAATATAAGTTAGCTTCACAGAAAGAAAGTAAAAAAAACTGACCACCTCTACTTGAAGTTTGTGCTACTGATGATGTCGTTCAGAAGAAGAAGAACAATAAAAGCTCCACGACCAAACCATCCAGTTCAGAGAACAAAATCCCATCAAAATCAACAAACAAACATTAATCATTGAATCACAGTGTTAAATGAAAACTGACAAATATGTTTATTGACATTGTCGCTTAATTATTATTAAACCAAAAGAATAAAACTATTTATCCACTAGATTTACTGGCATGTTGCTCATTTACTTATGATTACTTGGATTTAAACTATACACTAAATGTGAGATAATACGCACAGTTCGCACATATGCCAATAAGAGGCTAATCAATTACACTCTTAAACATCAATGAGAACATTCAAACAAACAATACCAAGTGAGTTTATGTGTACAAGTGTTTAAGAATTGGTAATACTACACTAATATACACAAACTCAGATAGAGTAGAGTTTGAGAGATGATCTTCTATTCTAATCATTAATTTATTCAAATATTATATGATCATACAAGTATTAAAGTGATCTTGTTCAGTTCAGATCAATTTCTTGATTTTATGACAGAATGAATTATACATTTGACTTAAGAATTATGGAGTTTTCATTCTGTTATTTAAACTTATTATGGATAAACATGTTACTAACTGCCCATTTCCAATTAATTATTGAGTTAATATTGTACAGAAATCAGTTAAAATACTGACAATTAACTGATAGGTTTATTTAAATCTATAGATAGAATTGATGAGTTATTGGTTGTCTTACAACTCTGACTTTCATAATTGGTTTTCAATCTTTTTATTGGACAAACGATTGACGAAACATTTTCTGTAAGTATTTGTTGAAATGATACATTTTGATGAGTTTTTGTTCTCTGAGCTGGATGGTTTAGTCGTGAAGTTTTAATCGTTCTTCTGAACGACATTATCAGTCGCACAAACTTTAGGTAGAAGTGAAGTGTTCAAATTTCTCCACATTTGGTTCACAGCTTGTCCTGTATACCTTGATGTTGATTGGTTCTTGTTGAAGAAATTCGAACACTTCACTTCTACCTTAAGT
Organism: Schistosoma mattheei; assembly: GCA_944470405.2. Lineage (NCBI taxonomy): Eukaryota > Metazoa > Platyhelminthes > Trematoda > Strigeidida > Schistosomatidae > Schistosoma > Schistosoma mattheei. The sequence continues at coordinate 87,670,140 of OX103947.1, read as the reverse complement.
TTGTGCTACTGATGATGTCGTTCAGAAGAACTATGAAAGATCTACGACCAAGCCATCCAGTTCAGAGAATAAACCTCCATCAATATCATCCACCAGAGCCACCAATCTTCTCCACCATCTAAAATTATACCTACTAATTAGAGTTCTGAAAATTAAACTGTTGACCAAAGAAAAAGATTCGTTGGAATATATTTCTTGTTTGTTTTATTATACATAACCTGATATTAATAACGCTATTAATACTATTATGGTAAAGCTTTATTTCAGAAAGATATTTTGTGGATATTGTAGTAATTCAATAGTTGAATTCATGAGTCAATTGAAGCTAAACCACCATGGAAAACCTGAAAGCACTGGACAACCGTTTCATCCTAGCATAAGACTCCTCAACAGTGCGCACTCACTATCCTGCATGTAAGACCGGAACGAAGAACCTTCGGCCTTACACGCAAACGCTTAACTTCTAGACCACTGAGCTGGGTCAGTGGAATTCCATATTAAGACATAACGGCCGTTCAGTTCATTCAGTTTTTCCATGGTGCTTTAGCTTTAGTCGACTCATGAATTCAACTGTTAAATTACTACATTATCCACAAACCCCCTTTCTGATAATATACACCATATACTCACTAGCGATTGGCTACAAGAAGTACTTCTTGTAGTTCTAGTGAGAAGCTGTGATCGGTGGAATTCAATCGTGTCTGTTGTGTGACAGTGACTCACTGAAGACAACAGCGGACGGTGGTGAGATATTGTGTATGGGTTGAAGTTAGATTTTAACATCGTTTTATGCCGTCTCAGTGGTCTAGAGATTAAACGTTCCCGTTCATTACCGAATTTCCTGGGTTCGAGTCCCAGGTGTGGGATCGTGAGTGCATACTCTTGAGAAGTACTATACTAATAAGAAATGTCTGTCCAGTGCTTCCAAGTTTTCAGTGGTGGTTTAGCCTAGGTCAACGCATGAGTTCAACAATTAAAATTAACTTGTTGAAATATCTGGAACAGATAGCCCAGATATTTAAACAGGCGACCAATGACCATGACAGATATTGGTTACTTTAATGATTTGTAAAAAAAAAACCAATCGTGATTAACTAAGCGAATAAAAGATTGTAAAACATTTATCTAACTAGAATATCAATTACTAATAACACTCACATCACTTTTTATGTTTTAGTTTAGTGATATCATGCTTATTGATAAACTTAAAGCTTTAAGACTTGATCTCTTATTTTACAATACATCCACTTATAACATAGCGCAAACTAAATTGACAAAGAGTCTAATGAATATTATTTTCTGGAATTCTTCAGCTGGTGATAGTTCTTAACAATAAACATTGATTGTTAGTCCAAAGAAATATATCAGGTGATAAAATGAACATGTTGAATGTCGGATTTGTCGTTCAGTGTTTACTCATTCAAGCAAAGAATTTTCCTTTATGGAATTGTTTATTTCAATAGTAAATCTTTCTAATTGACATTCATTCTATTTTATTTATTAGTGCACAAACTATGCATATAATATGGTATTTTCTCTCAATTTAAAATACATTTCAAGACTATAGGATATTAAACATTCCCATCAAAGCATTAAAACCACAAATTGAATGAAAAAATATTGCAATGATGAGAAAGATTTATCGCTCAGGCGGTTAATTTGGTGAAGTTTCGTTCTCTGAGCTAGATGGTTTATTCGTGAAGCTTTCGTTGATCTTCTGAAGAATATGATCAACAAAATATTCAGGTAGAAGTGAACTATTAGAATTTCCGAATATACGACTAACAGCTTGTCTTTTCGACCTTTGAACTTGATTGTCTAATGATGACCTCTAACATTTCATTATCCGCCTATTTATCTTGATTCTTACACTTTACAGATGGGTGGTGGTCTGCATCATACACTTGTTGGGGGAACATGCTGATGAGGACATTCTTGGAGAATGTGAAGTACTTCTCGAGTAGAAGAAATATTGCATTTGACTTAGTACCACATTTTAAGATTCATCACTAATCAATACTTTTGCAGTTAAGATTAAAATCACTATTAAATATTAAATGGTAGTCAATCAATTCAACAATGTTTTCTCTAAAACAATAACCAGTTAACATGGTGGTTGGAGGTAGTCAACAGGAAACCTTGGACCCGAGTTTCGTGTTACTTCGCACTCGTCAGCAAAGTGTACATGTAATCTTGAGGGAACTGATGCTCCCTAACGGATTCGATCCCGTGTCACCCAGCTTCACTGTCAGAGACGTTACTACTGGACTATCCGGGCTGCGACCGACCTCCTGTAGGACTGAGATGTAATCACAACTGATTGATCACTGGGTAGTGATCAATGTCATGTGTGTCAAGTGATTATTAATACAGATCGAATACTATCGACCAAGTTGTAATATGGCCACTACTCTAGCATGAAATCCGTGTCCAGGGTTTCCTGTTGACTACCTCCAACCACCATCTAATCTCAATATACAGTACACGCAATGTCGAATCACGTAGACTAATGGTGACATTGTAACTTGGTCAATTGCATTCGATCTACACTAAGAAGGACTTGACACACATGACATTGATCATTAGCCAATGATCAATCAGTTGTGACTGTAACCAGTTAGCTATTCAGTAGACGTAAATAATGTAACAGTTCTGAAGATAAGTATATGTAATCGAGTAGTTACATAAACTCGTCATATAACAATTCCATAAGAGTGAGTAAGTATGAGATGAAGCATTTGAATAAGAAATGTTTGGTGTTGTTAGTAAAAATGAGTAATATAATGTTGTTAAATAATCCGATTGTTAAGTTTGATTGATAGATAGATAAATCACGTAAAATGAAGTTTTACACTGAAATCGAATATAAGTGAAAAATGTTGAGAATCGTAGTGATAACAGTGAAGATAGTGATGGTGGTGGTAAATGTTTTCTATACACAAATATTAGGTTTGTTGATGTGTATAATTGTGACTTTTATTGTGTGTAAAAGATGAAATTTGGACATATTCCGTAAGTTCAATACGAGTCTATAAATAAATATGAAAGCTAATTTTCTATCAGGATGGTGACTAATATCTACTAAATGTGTCAAAATAGAGATTTTTATTATTCAGTCTTCTCCGTTGATCAACTAAGATGGTTAATATTCAGAAATTCAATGGTGTATTTGATCCAATATAACTGGCTCCACAGGATCAGATGAACTAGTAAATACGCATAGAGGCAGTAGAACTAAGCATTTGTCCTTATTTTATGAACTCATTTTTAGCTGGCTGAAGAAAAAAGGACATATTCTAGCTGCATTAGATGTATATTCTAAGGTTTTGTGTATTCGTGACATCGATATCTGGTTGGTTGTAGTACTTCTGAAATAAATCCTTCTTCAGTATTATAGATGATTTTCCTGTAGGTTCTTATATGAATACATGTTCAGTTAGGAACTTTGATGGGTATCCATTTTTACTCAATGAATCATAGATAACTTCTAGTTCTAGTCTGTATCTACCAACATGGCTCAGACTAGATGTTAATTATTTCAATGACTGATGTCACGTTTCGGTTTGGCCACCCCTAACGGTAATGATGGTGGTAGTAAATTATGGTGTTTAGTAAATGTTTTCTATACACAAATATTAAGTTTGTTGATGTGTATACCTAAAACTTCTGTAACACATAGAATGTGATGAGAAAACATTGTTGAACTGATGGATCATCATTTAGTATTTATGATTGATTTTATTCCTAAATGTGAACTTATTGAATATTGTAGAACCTTGAAATAAAGGGTTTATTAAAAATTAATATATTTTTCTTCGCTCAACTTGTGATTTTAAGATTTAATAAAGTTTTTCTGACGTTTTTTTTTTGTATTTTTAATATCGGAACAAGAAAAAATTTACTCTTAACTGTAAGAAGAAAAACAGCTTAGAGCATATGAATATGGTCTATGTATATCACAAGGCAGTAGAGACAACGGGATCATAATCGTTTTCTTTTTCTCGCTCTCGCTCTCCCTCTCTCTCCCTCTCTTATCATATTACATTTTAGTGACGATCACATGACCGATGTAAATGAAAGAAGAGATAAATTGTTACCTCTTTTTCTTTCATTTTATCTTCAGCTTATAATTCAGTCATTTCTGTATGTGTGTTTAATATATTGAAAGATTTTTGGATAATTCTTGCGGTTTTACAAATCATCGATTACGCAATGGCTTTGAATATATGAATTCTTAAATTAGAATGACAAATCAGTAAAGATCATGGATATGAGATGTAGTTAGCCAAACATGAAGGACAAAATGATACCATAATGAAATTTCAAATACGAATGTAATTGATATTGTCACTTAGTGGTACTGTTGAGGTTGTCAAATTTAAGGATTCACATGGTGAATCGCAACTCTACGGATCATTGTGGAACAATCAATTGAATGGAATTCATCACTCTACATCAACTTCATTGACTACGAAAAGGCATTTGATAGCGTGGATAGGACAACACTATGGAAACTTCTTCGACACTACGGCGTACCTCAGAAGATGGTCAATATCATACGGAGTTCATATGATGGATTACACTGCGAAATCGTGCATGAAGGACAGTTGACAAAATCGTTCGAAGTAAAGACCGGTGTTAGGGAAAGTTGCTGACTCTCACTCTTTCTCTTTCTCATGGTGACCAACTAGATCATTAAGACGTCAACATCTGAGGGGAAGCATGGGATACAGTGGACAGCTAGGATGCAGCTGGACGATCTAGACTTCGCAGATGATCTGGCTCTTCTACCGCAGACGCAACAACAAATGTAGGAGAAGATGACCAGAGTAGCAGCAGTAGGTCTCAATATACACAAAGGGAAAAGCAGGATTTTCCGATACAACACACCATGCACCAATCCAATCAAAATTAACGGAGAAGATTTGGAAGATGTAAAAACCTTTACATATTCTGGCAACATCATTGATGAACATGGTGGATCTGATACAGATGTGAAGGCACCGATCGGCAAAGCAAGAGCGGCATATTTACAAATGAACAACATCTGGAACTCAAAACAGCTGTCTGTCAACCAACACCAGGGTCAGGATTTTCAATACAAATGTCAAGACAGTTCTCTTGTATGTGGTGGAAACCTGTAGAACTACGAAAGCCATCATCCAGAAGATAAAAGTGTTTATTAACAGTTATCTATGCAAAATACTTCAGATCCGTTGACCAGACATTATTAGCAACAACCAATTTTAGGAGAGAACAAATCAGATCGCAGTGGAGAAAGAAATCAGGAAGAAGCGCTGGAATTGGATCAGACACACATTGAGGAAAGCACTCGACTGCGTCACAAGACAAAGCCTCACGTGGAATCCTGAAGGCCAAAGGAAAAGAGGAAGACCAAAGAACACATTACGCCGGGAAATGGAAATAGACATGCGAAAAATGAACTAGAAAAGAAGGCCCAGGACAGAGTGGGTTGGAGAATGCTGGTCAGCAGCCTATGCTCCATTGGGAGTAACAGGTGTAAGTAGTAAAGTAGTAATGGTGAATCGATTATTATTAAACCACCATTGGTTCAAGTACGGGACTTTTGAATAGTATTTATGCATAAACCTACCAACGATCGAACTCAGGTTTCGACGAACAAGTCTTGTACTAAGATGAAACAGCTGTCCAGCTGTGTGATTTTCTATAGTTGAGCAAATAAAGTTAAGTCTCTTATGTAAAAATTACTGCGATTATAAGACTAGGTGAATAGTATCAGTTTAGGAATAGCCCAAATCACTAGGTGACCTCAGTTAGGTAACGAATTTTTTACATTAATTTATAACTATCACAATTTAATGGATAACCACGAAAGTAATTGAACCCAAGATATTTAAGTATCAGAGCAAATATCTTACATTAGTTGCTATCTATTAATTTACATATCTATCTTTAATCAATTCACGGTATTGTGCAATCATTATACATACAGATGTTGTTCCCAACATGTTTAAGGTTGTTTATTTTTTTGAGTACTGATTGAATTCTATCCGAATAACAGACAAAATATGGTGTTTATAAAAGCTATATCAATTTGTAATTGTAATATGATACACTTTAGATTTAATTGATAAATCTTTATGTTAGTTTCATAATTTTGAAAATTCTGAAATTCGATTAAATCAACCTAACGTAGGTACTTCATCTTTGTTTGAATAATTATTTTTTCTAGTTAGCGTTTTTTTAGCGAGTTACTTTTATACGGGATGGTGTCATTAACCCGATGCCCAACCCTCCTCCTTTATCTGGGATTGAGATTGGCAGTAGCCGCAGAGGGGCTCCAGGTGGAGTTCTTCAACTTACTAGCAAAAATCTTGTTTCCTAAACAAACTATGTTACCTTTGAAGATTTGTACTAATTATCAGCAATAATGGTGTGGAGATTGTTGAGTCTTGATTAAAATCATGAATTGATACATGTTAAACCACCATTGAAAACCTGGAAGCACTGGACGGTCATTTCGTCCTAGTACGAAACTCCTCAGTAGTACATATCCAAGACCAAATTCAGGACATTTGGTATTTATGTATATATAATCAGAGATGTTTTGATTCATCACACAGGTCTCTTTCAAAACATTGAATAAAACTGTTTAGATACTTAGAAAGAATGTCATTCTCCTTTAGATATAGATTCGTTTGTCGATTGTATTATGTTAGTTGACCAGTGTCTTTTCAAGTGTTCACATACTCATTACCAACCTTGATAATGCAGTGTAATTTTTTATAAAATAAATATTACTACATTTAATTAAATGAAACTTAGTGTCATATAAATCATGCTTGTTAGTTGAAGATGATAATCACAATTTGTCATTAAGTGAAAACCATTAGGTCACTTGTGAATATCATATTATTGACATAGTAACAAATCCATGGAAATAGAATCCGGTCAATACGGATAATTGATTGTAATTTGAAAGTAGATTACGATATTATAACTTTAAAGTGTCGTAGTTTGAAATGAAATCAAAAGAGCAACGTCTTGATTCTATACAGATTATTGGTTACAGATTAATGAAAAGTCTTAAACTGAGAAAAAGCCAATCCTCTTGTATTGTCAATATCGTTATTTTTAAAGCATTAATGCTTATTTATTCGTTTTTTTCGGGGGGGGGTAAATTACATCACTAAGTGTTAGAATGATAATACTACTAAAAAGATGATTTGTTCATGAATATGAACCAGATTATTGATTTTTTTTGTTGTTAAAGATTGGGGTTTTTCGTTCACTGACTGAGAACAATATGCTTCCTTGTATATTATAAAGTGATAGATAACTGGATCTCTATGTTCAACATTGGTAACAGTATTTTTTTCAAAAAAGAATAAGCACTCTACAGAATAATCGTAATATGCATTAGGAACACTGACTTTCTGTGCCTACGGAATGAAGATGGCTAACAGATCAATTCAAAAACCAGAAAGCTTTTATGGCACTAATTGTCAATATACACAGTTGATTATGATTAAAGTTCAGCAGATAGTTTTTTAGATGTATAAATTTCCCTACCCACATGTATCTTCTCATTTTAAAGTTCAAGAGCGTCAATAACCGTTTCAAAGAAGATAAAACTATTCCTCTCATATTTGTTGTCTTTATACTAAATAACCGAGAAGAGATGAATTAAGTAACAACTTAAATACCAAAACTCTGATAAGCATCTATACCCGTTAACAATACCAGTCAACCTTCCAGGATTGTTAAGAATATGAAAAAAAGAAGTGATGACTGAAAATTTTATTGGAACACTATCAATGGAAAAACAGTATTCGATTTAAATTTATTGTGAAGTATACTCACACAATTCAGCTTTCATGATAATTGTCTGAGTATCTGGATAGGTGTGGAAGCAATACGTTTTACTGGTAACAGAAATTATCTATACAAGTGGCTAAATGGCACTGTCACTGGGATAGATTACACGAAAACAGAGGGCTTATCCATCTATTGAGAATTCTTCTTAGATAGAGCTTGACTTTCTGTGTTATCTTGGTTACAATGTTAACCATAAATGTTGACACTTTTCTCACGCCATCCCTTCTGATAGACTACATATTATGCAAAAACTCCTTCGATAGCCTAGGAAAAGTAACCTTACTGATTGTTGGCGGATACAAAATTGCTTCACACTCACATTGCCTTCAGTAGCTTAAGGAATTAGTCCGTATTAACATAAAACTTTTAATAAGCGCAGCACCCACATGTAAAAATATGACGTCTTAGGACAGCAAGGAACACGTGTCGGTATGGGTAGCGGTATGTTCGGAATGTCCCACAAGTACACTCCCAGGAGATTAGGTCAGCTTCATAAATAGATGATCCGTCAGCATTAAATATATAATTGCATGTTTTATACTCTACACGCTGGTAATTCTTCTTCAAATGACATAAGATGTTGTTAGCAGCAAACTTTGTCAGATTTCTAAACACCCCACTTAGTCTAGTAGGAAAGTTTACTGGGTAGTTTCTGATGGCTGAAAATAATCCTTTCCTTTACTTCCTTTTAGATATCCAACTATTCCATTAACAAACCTTCATCACTGATATATGTAGTGTGTTACTTTTTAAGGTATCTTTTTAGCCGACATTGTTGAAACTCATCTCTGTTGTTTGTAGAATTGCCAAATGTTAATTCATTTACCTTATATGCATCTGACCACATTTCCTTACGGTCTAACCAGTACTGTCGGACATCTGGTGCTACAGGTGATATAACACGTAAATAGTGGTTAAAGCTGTACAGTTACAATAATTTATAGTTTAATGCACACCATGTTCAATTTGCACCAATCGACACAAATAAACACTTACCAAGGGGTCTCGTGACTACGTACAACTGTTAGGCAACAGACCAAATTACATTTATCTTTTACAAAATGCCCGACAAACAAGGATAGAACAGGGCACTATATTGGCCTAAAGAAGAACTTCTAGAACTAGTTAGTCATTTTCTAGGAACGTTGATAGACTTTTAACTAAGACATTTATGGTTCATCATGTGCTTAGGCTTGGAAGAACAATGTATGTATTCGAAAAGAGAGAGTAATAAACCTATTACTACCCTGGTAATCCAACTTTTTTGGTCATTAGTTTTATTTTGTTAATATTTAGTTTGTTTTATATTTCTCTTACGTTATTGAATTCTTAAACCACCCCTTCACTCATACATTTCCACTCACTTGATTCTCTTAAATTATGTGAACTCTTCAAATTCTATTCAATTATTACGTAACCCATCTTATCAGTTTTTAATTCCATGGATCTTATGTAAACCCTTCATTACCTCCTTAATTATCACACAATTTATCTTATCTGTCTCTGAACTCCACTCAACTATTACATCACCCATCCATAATGGCTCCTTGATTCTAACACCATATAATTTGTTACCTGTTCTTGTATATATATAGTTGTTATTGATAACCTTTGTCATTCCAGTTCTTTACATTCAGTTATGTCAGTTGTTCCATACTATTCCTTATCTCAATGTAAAGTTCTAATACATATTTGGTTGTAAGGAGCTGATGAGAAACCACGAAATATAATGAATTCATATTATTCTGCATTAATGTTTGTTCTGGCTTTACTTAAATTCATAAAGGGAACTAATTGCATGAAATAAGAATTAAGATTTTTTTGAAAAGGCTTTTGTTGGAACGGCTTCTGAGAACTACGACGGAGCCCCAGAAGCCCTAGAAGAGCCAAAAAGTTTCATCTAATAAGGACGCAATAAAACTTTCTAGAATATCAACGTGGCATGCTACTATTGGTCAGTAGCATAACATACCTCTTTGTGAATGGTTGTAGAAGATTTGTAACTCAGGTGGATGATTTTGATGAAGTATTGTTCGCTGAGTTGGACGGTTTAGTCGTGGAACTTTCGTCGTTCTTCTGGACGACATCATCAGCACAAACTTCAGGTGTTCGAATTTCTCTACATGTGGTTCACAGCTTGTCCTGTACACCTCGATGTTGATTGGTTCTTGTTAACCTTAAACTTGTCATTGTTTATTTCTTTGTTTTGATTGTATCTCACATGAGTTTCTGTACATTTTGATTCTTGCTCAACAAACACTTTCTCCAGTCTTCTTCTGTCTTCTTATTTGTGATTTGGAGTGTTCATACGCGGTATATTAAGATTCTTAGCTTTAGATAAAACAGTTTTACTTAACAATTTATTTTATCTCTTCTTATTGCCCATAAATGCCCTGGCAAGGCCGAGAGTAAGGAGAGTCAGCTCCCTCTCTCCAAATACTCTCACATGGCCACACATATGCAGCCTCTGCCAGGGAAGTCCTACTCATTGCCTTCTCGTTTTGGTGGTGTTGTTTACGAAATTGAGAGAACGAAAAGCGAATATCTGGAGCTTTACCGGGTTGACGGATATGGAGGGTCCACTTAGGGGAGTTGAAAAACTCTGATTCCAAACTAATGGTGCACATGGGCTCCAGTATCCCGAGGTCACCGATTACCATAGGACTGCATCTCTTTACAATGCTCCACTGCCTTGCGGATCAAATCTTTAGGTCGAAGGCTCTGCGTATGGCCATCTAATAAAACCATCTTCTTCGGTTAGGGCACCCAAGCAGTATCACAGCTCTCACACAAATGAAATGAGATTTGTGTGGCGGATATGTATCTAATGCCCCGTTGTACCAGTATTTATGTTCTCAAATGAATAAATGATAAATAATTATCTTTCTGATGGGTTTTGTGGAGTTTATAGTAACTTCAATGTTTGAGATCATGGGTCAATTGACACTAGATCACCATAGAAAACCTAGAAGCACTGGACGACCATTTCGTCCTAGTGTGTGACTCCCCAACAGGGCGCATTCACGATACCGCCTCGCGAGATTCAAAACCAGGATCTATCAGTCTCGCGCGCGAACGCTTAACCACCAGACCAATGAACTGGCCGGCATCCAACACTGTTAATGTCTAACTTCAACTAATCCACGAAATTGAGCAACACATCCACCATTATCTTCAGTGAGTTACCATTTCACAACAGACCTGGTTGAACTCCACTGGTCACTACTTCTCTCTAGAACTCCAGGAAATACCTCTTAAAGTCAGTCACTAATGAGCATATGTTGATTAGTATCAGATGGGTTTTGTGGATATTATAGTGATTTCAATGGTTAAGATCATGGAGTCAGTTGAAGCACTGCTGAGGAGTCCCACAATAGGACGGAACGACCGTCCAGTGCTTCCAGGCTTTCCATGGTGGTCTAGTTTCAATTGACTCATGATCTTAACCATTGAAATTCTCTTTCTATTGATTCTATGTTATTCGAACAGTTTCAAAATTCAATCTAATTTCAATTATTCATTCTATAGAGAGAGAATCAGTATAAGTTTTATTTATGAGATTGAATAAAAAAATTTTTTATTTTTGTTTATTTATAGAAATGAAAGTTACTTAGTCATTTCTAAAAATAAACAATTTCACATAAATTAAAACTAAACGGGAAATAAACAAAAACAAAGACAAAATCAAAGTTATTTATCACTAACTGGTAAGTAATAAATCAATAAAAGGATTCAGAAGTTTCGAAGATGATCAATCTAAGGTTATCGAACATCATGATCCTGACAACCACCATAAATTAAGTAATCATATTAAGAATATTTCCTTTATTCTTCTAATCAAGATACTTGTTGTAACGTGTGAGAGACTGCAGGTTTTGATAAGCAGTGTTTATATCGATCGATTACAGTGACACGGAAAACACGTACGGACGACCTAGTGCCCTGATTGGCCCTGCTCCGCTGTCTAACCCAGCCAGTTGAGTCAAGAACACAAGTCACAGCCTTTGAGTTATGAATCATTGTATTTCAGACATACTCTATTTATATACCAAACCACATCGTACCATATAATAGAAAACAATATTTACACGATATTTAACAAGTGAAACAAACATCGACCAATGGGAAATGTACATTTAAGGTCCAAGGCCAACATAGACTTAACACGATAATTATTGGCATATTTTTCCGACTATCCTAACAATACTAATAAAACTTAGTTTTATGATAATTGATGTCTTGCGGATTTGAACGCTATATTCTTCTCCTAAGCTATTCTGTAACCCCCAAGCTAGAACTATACAGCGACCTGAACACGAGAGAGAAGACGCAAAGTATGCGAGAAGTAGTTCACTCCAAGGTTCATTTTATCACAGAAAATACAGAGTTTTTATAATATTTTAAATGTCCTTAGGTTGCTTGAAGATTCTGGAATGCTACTAAACATAGTAGCAATATAGCAATCAATCAATCAGAACCTCTACATGTGACGTTTCACTTCCTTGATATTTTTGGCTAAAACTTCAAAAGAACGCTGATTGGATGAAAGGCTTCTTGGTGTTTCCTGATGCTTGCTTGTCTTTTGCAAACAATTTTCTGGATCACCCCAATAATAGTCTAACATGTAACTATTAAAAATGTGTATAAATAGATATTAGAACGTGATTAACTACCATTCAAAATCATTTGAAAATGATTACGAAGTGCTAATGTCATTGATGTCTCATTTTATCATCAAATACATTTAATATATGAATCCTATAATACTCAGTAGTGCGCATCCACGATCTCGCCTCCTGTGGGATCCGAACCCAGGACCCAACAGTCTCGCGCCAGGCGCTTAACCAACTAGACCACTTAGCCGGCATTCAGCGGTGTAAATGTCTAACTTCAACCAGCCGTCCAGTACTTCCAGGTTTTCCACGGTGGTCTAGCTTCAAGTGACTCATGATTTCAATCAGCGAAATTTCTAAAATCTCCACAAACCCCTTCTGATAATTCTTTAATAATTACCTTTTTGTTTCTTCAAAGAACGGTAAGAGAATTGTCGAGTTGATAATTCTGGAGATTCTCAGTGATTAGATCTATAATAGGTTACAAAGTTTTGGCTAAACTGTGAAATTACCTATAGTTGTCAGTACGATTTACACTTTTATTGTAGATAAATACAATGATATACATTGAAAACCAAGAAAATTTGGTCTCTGATATTGTTGTTTAAGATTTATGACCATTTTAGTTAGTGTTACTTATACTTATCAGATGTTCTGCTGTTATCAACTCATGAGTTGATGGGTGATGTTTGTTTAAATTTGAAATATTGACCAACTGTAAAGAAGTATTTGTTTAAAATTTTGTTTTTCAAACTCTAAACACTGTATTTATCTAACCGATAATACAATTTGTCTTGGATCATGACGGCCAACTTTACAGGAATGAATAAAAATCTGCCTTCAACAGCTTTTGTAAAATCTAAGCGGGTTTGAGTCCCGGAGTGAACATCAACTCTGGGATGCAGATACATCCAGCTGACGAGTCTCAAATAGGACGAAACGCGCGTCCTGGATTCCATAGCTAGCCACTATCCATCTTTGATCAAATAAGTACTGTAAAAAAAACCAAGTTAAATCAAATCTGTATAATGTTATGATGATTTTCATGGTACATCTTGATATAATCAGATTACTCCATTTTGTCGATAGACCATTCATGCTTAACCAATAAGCATTGATAAATAACCATTTATCTTTTTTATTGGACTAAAACTGTTTACGTTTAGTATTCAGAGACTAAATGTTATGTAAGTCTTACTTTTAACTCCAACTGCTATAATATATGTGATTCATATAATGTATCATGTATAGTTTATTATATTTTAGTGAGTACCTTTTATTTGGAACAATCTAGTAAATAATTATAGTCAGTGAGGTGTTTTGTGGATATTATAGCAATTTACTAGTTAAATTCCTGAGTCAATAATAGGATTAACATCGTTGGTTGCCGGCTCATTAGTCTAGAGGTTAAGCGTTCGCGCGAGAGACTGATAGCTTCTAGGCTCGAATCTCGTGAGTGCGCACTGCTGAGGAGTTCCATAGTAGGACGAAACGGTCGTCCAGTCCTTCCAGGTTTTCCATGGTCGTCTAGCTTCAATTGACTGATGAATTCAACTAATACATAATTATTCATACAAGTATGTTTAATCTGATTAGACTAACACTTGTAACTAAAAACATGAAATTATTCCTTTTATTACATAGACCTAGAATTTGAATTTTTACGAAGAATTAATGTTTGCTGAACATCAGATGTATCGTATTTTTCGAATTTCATTTTCTAGAAATATATCTACTAACTATTGTATCCGAAGAAGATTAAATTATGGGTAACTTCTAGGAACTATTTATGGACTGTTATATATATAACTATTAAGTAACTAGATTATCTATATTTATATTTCTCTTATTATGAGCTTGTATTTGACCGATTGGTTACTATTCTCATATTATTCACAATCTATTAGTTATAGTCCCTCACATTCGCAATCACTTTTGACTTGATCTTGTATAATTATTATTTTCCAGTTTATGGTGTGGTGCGGTTTGGTCTATTTGTATATAAACCAAGTCTGTCTGAAATGGAAACTGATATTTGTGTTCTAGACTGAATCGGTCTGTGTTAGTCGAGAAGCTACTATACAGAGAACTAATAAAGACCGAGTGGACTCAAGGCTGATTGTGCTGCTTAACGTATCATTGGTTTAGTACAGAGACAAGTTCGTATTAGTCGATGTTCAAATTGGCGATTTTATCACGTGACAGTTAACAGGACATAGGACATAATACCAACATTCGTACTAGCGATACCCAGTTGTTTTGTAAAATAAAGGATCAATATAAGGGGCAAACAGAGAATAGGTGGCATGTGGCTATCATCGGAAAACTAGACGAGAATTTTGTCCTATTTCGGACAATTCCGTTGGACGTAACTGCATCTATGGACTCACAATCTGACTCGACATGATCGAATTATACTGATGTTAATGAATTAAATAAGATAATATACTCCACTATTAAGTACACACCCTATTTATTTCATATATATTCTGTTGAACTATCCCGTTGATAACAACGTAGATATGAGAAGTGAAATACGTAAGTATTTGAGGAAAGTATATTTCAGAGATTTTATAATGAAGAAGAACAACAAAAGACATGAAGAAATTCAGGTGAACTGGAGGGTTAGAAATAATCAACTACATGAGTAATAGATGACTCAGTCTTCATAAATATGAAAGAGATACGATTAAGCATACAGACACATGCGCACATGTATAAGGCGTGATCAATGTTACATGTAAGCGAATAGCAAGTCCAAACATTTGTATGATAGAGAAAATAAAAACATCAAAATAATTTATCTGTCTAAAAGTTAGAACAGATTAGGTCAGTGTGTGATGAACGATATACGCTACACATCCTAGCTAAGTGAATAGAGCGACGACATGTGAAGAGAACGTTGCTAAATGCAAGTCTCCGAGTAAAACTCAACTCGTGTCCTGAATTCCATTGCTGGTCACATTTCATCATTTCTATATAAACTTGGATTATAATAGCTATTTCGAGGTAATTCATATAGGATGTACATATATCAAAACAAAACTGATCAGATTCCAGTCAACATATCAATAACAGGATAATCCAAACCATTTCAAATTGAATAAAAAATAGGCAATACATCTTATTGAATATGATTGCTTCATAGTACAACTTCGATAACTGATTATAACATTAACTCAGACACTGATAGTTCTATATTCTATAGACTATTGAAAATCGACAGCTGAAAATTTCAGTGTGTATGATAACCTGTATTAATGTTGACTTCCAATTTAGGAGGTAGAAATATGGTAGTGAATAGTCAGTTAACAGACAAACAAATAGATAACTGAGCAATTTCAAAGTTTAATGTTCATTATCTAAATATGAATTAAAAAGAACGAACTTAATAATAGGTTTACTCGATTAATATCACGCACTAACCATTTATCTATTTTTATTTATTTAAGCACATAAACATTGGTACAAGGAGTCACCAAATTGATATGCGCCATATAAATCACTCGATTTGTGTGAGGGATGGATTGCTGCCCGGGTACCCGAACCGAAACAGGTGGTTGACATAGGGGACCACACCTCGAGCCTTTCATCTAAAGGTCCAATCCACAAGGCAGTGGAGCAAAGTCAGGAGATGCAGTCCCATGGTAGTCGGTGACCAATAATTGGTTCATATGTCATTTGTTCCCTAAGGATCCTGGAGACTATGTGGAGCATTGGTTTGAAATCAGGGTTTTCAAACTCCCCTAGGTGGATCCTCTGTGCCCATTACCAATCCGTTTAAAGTGCCGGATATTCGCTTTTTGTCCTCTCAATTTCGAAAACACCTCCCTCCCCACGAGAAGGGAGTGAGTAGGAATTCCCTGGCAGTGGTTGTATGTACGTGGCCATTTGAGAGCATTTTGAGAGAAGGAGCTGACTCTCCCCACTCTCGGCCGTATCAGGGAATTTCGGGACTACTATAATATTCTTCATTTTTTTCAAACAGACTATCTAGATTGATTTGAGAATGTATAAAATGTATAAAATCCAAAGTCCAAATACATGATTAAAGAACACTTTGAATAATAAAGAGACAAACATTATTTCAAACTCACTACAGGAAGAACATTAATTCTTTAAATTATTTTCCTTATAAAAGAACATTTGTTATAATTACAATTGATTCAAAGAATAATTTCTGTATTGAAAACAATTGAGGAACAAAATATTTTACATATAAAACACTGATCATGATAAAGTTACGTTCTCTCATACAGATGGTTCAATCATGAGATTTTTTCTTCCGTTTTTCTCTATAATATCATCAGCACAAACTTTAGATTCAAATAAGCTATGAGAGATTTATTTATTATTATTTATTTAAACACATAAATATTGGTACAAGAGGACATCAAATATATATGCGCCACACAAAATAACGAGAATTCGAAGAGAAAAAAAGAAGGTTAGGAGCGTAAAAAAGAGAACAATAACGAATAGATTAGTGTAAGGTAGTGTAATAATAATGCTAATAATAATAATGGGAGCAACGGAAAGGTTCAACCAGAAGAAATCTTTCAGTTGAGAAAGATACAACCATTTTCTATGAAGAAATTAAAAGGTTACAGCAGGATCATCACTGGCTTCTGTTCTGAGCCATATCTGATTACGTCACTAACCACTTTGTTGCACCATCTCTCGAACTCCAGCCAGGGAGTCGTAAAGGACCAACACAAGCCAGCCATTTTCAGCTTTCTTTCATACCACGACACCATTTCATACACTGATCACCTCTCCGCTATTCCTAACCAGTCCCAGAGTCGGCGAATAATGCACGACGTGGAATTCTCTGGGACGATATTCGTAGAACATGTCCAAGCCACCGAGGTCGGTGTTTCAAGATGGTGACACCAATTGCGTTATCGCCTCTGTGCCCGAACACACGATGCCGAACTTCTGCATTACTAACATGGCGCCAAAGATGACCCAGATCGGGATAAGCCGCTCTGGCTTTCACTATGCATGCATTGATCTTATCACTCATGCCCCCAAGGCAATAGCTTGGACGCAATCGGAAGTAGACTTATCTTCGGATAGTTGTTACAGGAACAACGTGGACCCTTTTTAAAGATAGGGACAACTATCGACTCATTCGCTCACACCAGACTTCTTGCTGACAGTGGCTCGGATGAGTTGGAAGAGCTTCCGGTAGTTACCAGATGCAGCTGCTGCTTCCAGCTCATTAGCACGCTCCGACCACCAGGCTTCTCGGTCCTGACGCAAGCTTTGCCCGATTTCATGACGTAATATCCTTCGTTTGTGGTCAAACTCACGGTCACCCGGAGTAGACCGACGGGCTTCGATGAGCTGTAAGGAGCCTGAAGAAACCAACTGCTTATAAGCAGGATGTTTCACGAAGCCGCAAGCGGCTTTACTCGTTTTGATTGTCTTCCCTCTTCACTTTCTTTTTCTGTTATTTATCTAATCTATAATGTTAAAGTTTTCAGGACTCATATTATCGGAATATACGTTAATGAATATTATTAATTTTAATAGTTGAGATCATGAGTAAATTGACACTAGATCACCATAGAAAACCTAGAAGCACTGGACGACCGTTTCGTCCTAGTGTGTGACTCCCCAACAGGACGCATTCACGATACCGCCTCGCGAGATTCAAAACCAGGATCTATCAGCCTCGCGCACGAACGCTTAACCAATAGACCAATGAACTGGCCGGCATCCAACACTGTTAATGTCTAACTACAACTAATCCACGAAATTGAGCGACACATCCACCATTATCTTCAGTGAGTTACTATCTTACAACAGACCTGGTTGAACTCCACTGGTCACTGCTTCTCACTAGAACTCCAGGAAATACCTCTTAAAGTCAGTCACTAATGAACATATGTTGATTAGTATCAGATAGCTTTTGTGGATATTATAGTAATTTTTATAATGGAGATGATGACTCAATTGAAGCTAGACAACCTGGAAGCACAGGACGGCCGTTTCGTTCTATTGTCGAACTCCTTAGTAATGCAATAATCTATCATAATACTGATAGAAATCATATAAAAATACATAACTCAGATTTGAGAAACGTAATGCAAATCAAAGTGAAATGGATTTGAATATTATTAAACGGGAATATTTAACGACTAAACCATTCAGTTAAGAAAGTGAAATTTCACCAAAATCATCCATGTGATCTATAAACCATGCAGCAATTTGATGCAAATAATAAAAATGAAAATTCCGAGTCTTAATTTCATTAATTGGTGAATGAAACTCTAAAATACTTATTATATAACTGCGAAATTCAAAGTGATATATAGCCATGTCCATTTTTTGTGTGTCGCATTTCACATATACACGAGACATGTTATTAAGAAGAAGACATTTTTTGGTTAATTATTTTGAATTTTGATAACTATTCATTTGAGGGCTGCGAGTTATGACAATAATTCCGTATAATAAGCAGTTGCTTACTTACTTACGTCTGTTATTCCCAATGGAGCATAGGCCAACGGCTAGCATTCTCCAACACACTCTGTCATGAGCCTTCCTTTCTAGTTCTACCAAATTCGTGTTCATTATTACCATGCCTGTCTCCATTTCTCGCCGTGATGCGTTCTTTCGTCTTCCTATTCTCTTCATTCGGTTTTGAGGTTTACAAGTGAGAAATTGCCTTGTGATGCAGTTCAGTGATTTACTCAATGTGTGTCCTATACACTTCCATCACTTCTTCCTGAGTTCTCCCTCCACTGGAATCTGATTTGTTCTCTCACATAGTAGACTGTTGCTGACAGTGTCTGGTCAACGGATCCGAAGTATTTTGCATGGACAACTGTTAATAAACACTTGTACCTTCTGGATGATGGTATTCGTAGTTCTTCAGGTTTCTGTCCCATACATTAGAACTGTCTTGTTATTTGTATTGAAAATCGTGACTTTGGTGTTGGCTTACAAGCAGTTGTTTTGAGTTCCAGATGTTGTTCATTTGTAAATATGCTTCTCTTACTTTACCGATCGGCGCCTTCACATCTGCATCAGATTCTTGCTTAATTACTTACGCCTGTTACTCCTCGTAAAGGAGCATAGGCCGCTCACCAGCATTCTCCATCCAACCCTGGCCTGGGCAATCCTTTCTAGCTCCGTCCAGTTGTAATTCATCCTTTTCGTATCTGCTTCTATTATCCAACACAATGTGTTATTTGACCTACCTCTTTTCCGTTTCCCTTCAGGATTCCAAGTTAGTGATTGCCTCGTGATGTAGTTTGATGATTTGCGTAATGTATGTCCTATCCATTTTCAACGTCTTTTCCTAATTTCATCCCCAGCTCAAAGCTGGTTTGTTCTCTCCCACAGAAGGCTATTGCTGATGGTATCCGGCCAAGTGATGTTGAGTATCTTGCGTAGGCAGCTATTTATAAATACTTGTACTTTCTTGATTGTGGTTGTTGTAGTTCTCCAAGTTTCAGCTCCATACAGTAGAACTGCCTTGACGTTCGTATTGAAGATTCTCACTTTGATATTGGTTGAAAGTTGTTTTGAGTCCCATATGTTCTTCAATTGTAGGAATGCGACCCTTGCTTTGCCAATCCTTGACTTTACGTCTGCATCTGAGCCTCCTTGTTCATCGATGATGCTTCCCACGTATGTGAAGGACTCTACATCTTCCAGAGTTTCGCCATCAATTGTTATTGGATTGCTGTTCTCCGTGTTATATTTGAGGACCTTGGTTTTTCCCTTTGTGTATGCTGAGGCCTACTGATGCAGAGACTGCTGCCACATTGGCAGTCTTTATCTGCATCTGTTCGTGTGTACGCGATAGGAGGGCTAGGTCATCTGCGAAGTCCAAATCGTCTAATTGATTTTGAGCCGTCCATTGTATTCCGTGTTTTCCTTCAGATGTCGAGGTCCTCATAATCCATTCGACCACCAGAAGAAAGAGGAAGGGAGAGAGTAAACAGCCTTGTCTGAATCCGGTCCTTACTTGGAATGCATCTGTCAGCTGTCCTGTATGCACGACCTTGCACTGTAGTCCGTCGTATGAGTTCCGGATAATATTGACAATCCTCTCAGGAACTCCGTAGTGTCGAAGAAGTTTCCATAACGACCTCATATCCACACTGTCAAATGCCTTTTCATAATCAATGAAGTTGATGTACAGTGTTGAGTCCCACTCAATTGATTGTTCGGCGATGATCCGTAGTGTTGCGATTTGGTCTGTGCACGACCGATCCTTACGGAATCCAGCTTGTTGATATCGAAGTTGGGCGTCTACTGCATCTTTCATCCGGTTCAGCAACACTCTGTTGAAGATCTTCCCTGGTATTGGCAGTAGTGTAATGCCTCTGTAGTTTTCACATTTGCTCAGATCTCCTTTCTTTGGAATCTTGATGAGGTGTCCTTCTTTCCAGTTCATCGGCACTTGTTCCTCCTCCCAAATCTTTTTGAATAGACGGTAAAGCATGTTTGTAGTTACTTCGATGTCTGACTTCAGTGCTTCAGCTGGTATGTTGTCGGGTCCCGCTGCTTTCCCGTTCTTGATTTGTCTGACGGCCATTCTGATTTCTTCTTTCGTCGGTGGGTTGACGTCTATGGGAAGATCTGTGTGTGCTGCTTCGATGTCCGGTGGATTCACATCTTCCATTGTCCTTCGAAACTTTTTGTTGATGCATATATGATCTATCTGGTTCTCTGTAGTGTGGTCCGGTGAGATCCATGTAGCCTTGTTTATACGTTTGTGTGGAAATATTGTGCCTCCTATGACCAATTTGTTGAATGCACACAAATTTGCAAATCTTTCCTCATTTTCGTTTCTTTCTCCCAGTCCATGTTGTCCCATAATATCTTCATATCCGGTGTTGTCTATTCCGACTTTGGCATTTAGATCTCCCATCAGAATGGTCAGGTACTTTCTTGGGCATTTCTCTATGATTGACTCCAGTCGCTCGTAGAATTGATCTTTAATGTCGTCGTTGTTATCATTGGTGGGTGCATAACATTGGATAATATTCATGGTGATTCCCTCCTTCTTTGTTTTGAATGATGCTTTGATGATTCTGGATCCGTGAGATTCCCATCCTACAAGTGCATTTCGTGCTACTTTGGACAGCATCAGAGCAACTCCCTGAGTGTGTGGAACATTTTCTACTTCGTGACCAGAGTATAGCAGCATCTCTCCCGTATTTAGTCTTTGTTGTCCAGCTTGGGTCCAATAAGTTTCGCTGATTCCAAGTAATGCCAAGTTGTATCTCCTCATTTCCGTTGCTATTTGACTGGTCTTCCCGGTCTCCCACATTGTTCGAACGTTCCATGTACGTACAAAAATTTTTGTTGTGGTTGTTAGAAGGGGCATCGGCCCCGTGGCTTCCGAAGGAACTCGGCTTTCACCATGAAGCGTCATAAGTCTTCCATGCCCAACCCTCCTCCTTTACCCGGGCTTGGGACTGACAGTAGCTCTAGAAGAGCTACAGGCGGAGTTCTGCATCAGATTCACCGTTCATCATTGTTATCTCTGTTTGTTGTGACTCATTGACAAGTAATCTATACATCATTTCAATCATATCAAAGCTCTCTTCCGTTTCATCATTATCAAAACATAAGACTAACCATACACTACACAACCAATACTCGAACTCTTAATCCTAACCTATGGTATTACCATTCAATCAAAAAGGAAATATTTACATCATACAAATATATTATTTATCCACACTACTTATAAGTAACATTTATACCATAAGAGAAAATAATTAGAAATCTTTTATACGTTGATCTTATTTATTTAATTGATTTTCCAGAATTGAATTTCATATTCTAAACGTTTCATTAATTTATTTAGCACATATGAGATTTCTCGAAGGTCTCAGAGATTACAGGCTTAACATAATCTATTCTTAGGACAGATTAACTCGTATTATAAGTTATGATTTCATAAGAACAAATCATTTATCGACTATCGCACATAAAATTCATCATCAAAGAAGGATTCATCGATCAGTCGTCTCACATGATTGTATAAAAGTATAAAGGAATATATAGTTTACAAAAATGATCAATTTTTCTTTATTTCTTTATTAGAATCACTAATTTCTAGAACACGTAATAACTCAAAGGTGTAATAATCCATCATTATACTGAAAGGAATCATAATGAAAAAAAAACATATATAAATGAGATTTGAGAAATGTAATGCAAATCAAAGTGAAATGGATTTGAAACTTAAAAGTTGAAGAGAAAATAGTGCGAAGTTGATCTAAATCTAAAAAAGTAAAACAGTATCATAAGATGGTTAGCAGTAAAATCCAGGACACGCGTTTCGTCATATTTGGGACTCATCAGCTGGATGTACCTGCATCTCAGAGTTGATGTTCACTCCGTGACTCGAACCCAGTACCATGCGTCCTAGATTCCACTGCTGGCCAATAAGAAATCGCAATTACTCTGTGCATAGGAACCAGAGTAAACTGATCTCTCATGTTTGCAAACAACAAAATGATAAACAGATTTCATGTCTAACGATTGCCGTATTTAGTCACTTTTTGACTATGAACGATGGTAACTAGGTATGTATAACATGTCATTCTATTATCTCAATTGATGGATTTATAGAGATGCTACGATAAATCACACGATATTTATTCTTCTTGAGAGATTTAAGATATATTCAAGATACTTTACATTACGGATTGAAATCATCTAGCGATCCATTAGAAATTATTGGAGCACAGGTAAGCTATTTTGTCTTGGTTCTCAGTAGTACGTATGTACAATCTTACAAGAGATTACAACTATAAACTGAAGCTTTCGCACTAAAGTATATTAGAAAGAGGTCAGATTTTCAACTTTGGTAAGTTGACAACATAACATAATGCACATTCAAGTTACCTGTGATTCTTGTCCCACTTCCAACAACATCAATCAGGACATCTCACGAAAAATTCAAAAATCCTTAAAAACAACAAGATATATGACAAACTTCAAACTAAAACAATATCTAATAGAGAAAGCCTGAACAGATCACATACAGTCTCAAGACTATATGATAGATGAGGTGGGAAAATGTGGTAGATTTTTATCAATAAATAAATTACTTATCAACTCAAGGTCATTAACACAAACCCAAAATATCCACTTTTCATTTAATTATAAAATTTACTCATCGTGAATATACCGGACAGAAAACTTCAAGTTATACATCAATCATGTTTCCAGTTATCTAACACTCATATTAACTACTCAAATAAATATTTCATAATACCTTATTTCTATTCAAAATTTCATGGATATCTATTATTCACTGACCAGAAAAATTTTTGGCGAGACTATAATTTATGGACGAACCAGTCACATATAAGATAACATGTCTCGGATTTTGACACGTTATTCACTCATCCATTTGGTTAAATAAAGTTTTGGCATTATAGCTGATATCAGTCAGTCAGTCAGCTACAACGTAGGACCAGGCACATATATGCATCGGCCCAGGTTGCCATACCTCATTCGCACAACAAGATGAACACCAGATTCATAGTAGTTAATGCAGTGGTGGTAATATATAGAAGAAAGATTGCATATAAGGATATAGTACAGGAAGAAAGAATTAGTTCGTAGAAAGAAAGATATGAAGCGATTTTAATCTCATAGTTTAAGGGAAGATAGAGAGTGTATACACCGACGCCATTGTGATCGATTCTGAGCCATGTCACCAAGAGTCTCCAACCATTGGTTACGATAGTTACTCGGACCCCAACCAAGTAGTTTGCATCTACCAACATGGCTCAGACTAGAAGTTAGTGATTTCAAGCACTGAGGCCACGTTTTGGTTTGGCCGCCCCTAACTTTCTTCAAACCATCTCCAATACCGGGTAGCATTGCACGTCGTGGTAATCGGTGTTCAGGAATACGTAACACGTGGCCCAACCATTTCAGTCGATGAAGATTCATAACCTCATCAACTGATTTACCATCATTCCCTAATACCCTTTGTTTAACCTCATTATTACGCCAGCAATATTTCTAAGGCATCTGTGGTCAAGTACTAGTAGCTTACGAGTGTCTTCTACTCTTATTGGCCATGTTTCGCTGCCGTAAAGTAAAACCGAACGGACTGCCGCGCAGTATACTCGGATGCCCTGGTACGGCCGAGAGTGGGGAGACTCCGCTCTCCCTCTCGAAATACTCTCACACGGCCACGCGTATACAGCCTCTGCCAGGGAAGTCCTACTCATTGCCTTCTCGTGGCGGGGGTGTTGTTTACGAAAATAAGAGGACGAAAAGCGAATATCCGGCGCTTTAACCGGATTCCAAACCAATGGTGCACATGTGAACCAATCGTTGGTCACCGGCTACCATGGGATTGCATCTCCTTACGATGCTCCACTGCCTTGTGGGTTAGACCTTTAGGTCAAAGGCTCGGGGTGTGGCCCCCTAAGATAACCACCTGCTTCGGTTTGGGCACCCGGGCAGTATCACAGCCCACACACAAATGATGAACTCTTTATGTCTATGGAAATTACTTTTCTCGCTTTGAAAAACAATCAATTGATTCAAATTATTATCATTACAATTATTGTCATTATTAATAATATTATTATTACTATTACTGTATTATTATTATTGTTATTATTATTATTATTAATTTTATTATTATTATTATTTTCCACATTATTCACCCTCTTTTATACTTATACAGCGGCTCGTCTTTGGTGGAAATTCGACTGTATCTAAACGTTCTCGAGTCACTGTCCGGTTGAAAATTGTATGTTACCACCGAATACGAGGACTGAAGCAGTTTTTCTGAAACCACGTGCACCATTCAAACTGGCTGCCTTCAACGTTCGCACATTTATGCAGGTCGGACAACAGATAGGGCTGGCTATGTCTTTGGAAAGTCTTAATATCGATGTTTGTGTCTATCCGAGACCCGTATTCAAGACTCTGGCGAAGTACTACAAATTCGATCTCCATCTGTCGCTTCGAAAAGCTTGTTTTACGTGCGCTTATCCGGGGACCCTGTGGCATCTTCGTCTGGTCTTGCTGGCGTTGGTGTCGCACTAAGCGCTAGAGCTGAGGCAGCACTAGTCGATTGGATCCCCATTAACAGTCGGTTATGTGCTGTTAGATTAGAAAGTTCCATCAAAGTGAGAAGAAATCGGCGTGAGAAACGATGTCTTTTCGTCATCTCCGCCTATGCCCCGACAGATTGCAGCCCGGATGCAATCAAGGATGAGTTTTACCACCAGTTATCTGTTCTTCTCCAGAAAGTGCGTTCGACAGATATTGTAGTACTAGCCGGAGACTTGAATGCTCAGGTCGGGCGTCTAGGCACAGAAGAGAGTCGTTTAGGTGGCCGATGGGGACTCGTTGGTCGCAGGTCAGATAACGGGGACCGTCTACTGCAACTTTGCACAGACCACAACCTGTTTCTGGCTAGCACTAACTTTCGGCACAGTCATCGCCGATGTGCCACCTGGCGTCCTCCCTCTGCATCTCAAGCCTGGACTCAGATTGATCACATCGCGATCAGCTACCGCTGGCGTGGTTGTGTACAAGACTGCCGCTCCTTTTGGAGTACCTATCTGGACTCTGACCATGCCTTGGTCTGCGCCAATCTTGCCTTACTTTTCAGTGGACAACGAAGTGACGCCATCAACGGATTGATGTTAGCAAGCTGGTTGCAACTTCTGTTGCAAGTAAGTATCGAACCGAGCTAGCCTCTAGGCTAGCTACCACTCCACCGAAAAGTATAGATGAGCATTGGTTGCAATTGCATGACGCCATGAAAATGGCGGGAACAGTCAGTTGTGGGTTTGCGAAACGTCCCGCTTTTAAGCACTGGGTTTCTTCTGGTTCCTTACAACTCATTGAAGCCCGTCGGTCTACTCCGGGTGACCGTGAGTTTGACCATAAACGAAGGATGTTACGTAAGGAAATTGGGCAAAGCTTGCGTAAGGACCGAGAAGCCTGGTGGTCGATGCGTGCTAATGAGCTGGAAGCAGCAGCTGCATCTGGTAACTACCGGAAGCTCTTCCAGCTCATCCGAGCCACTGGCAGCAAGAAGTCTGGTGTGAGTGAAACAATCTGCGAGGATGATGGGATGCCAATCACTAACATCCATCGACGTCTTGGACGATGGGCAGAATTTTTCGAAGGGCAGTTCAACTGGCCTGCTGCTCCGGCAACATCGGTCAGACTGTCCTGCCCTCCATGGCCGGTGACGACTGATCCACCAAATGAGGAGGAAGTCCGCAAGGAACTCCAACTCTTGAAGCGTTACAAATCACCTGGCCCAGATGACTTACCTCCGGCTCTTTTTAAAGATGGTGGTGACTTTTTGACTAAGGAATTGACGACGTTGTTTACAAAGGTTTGGGAACTAGAGTGTGTACCAACGTCATGGAATGAGTCGATAGTTGTCCCTATCTTTAAAAAGGGTTCACGTCGTTCCTGTAACAACTATCGGGGGATAAGTCTACTTCCGATTGCGTCCAAGCTATTGGCTTCCGTCATTCTTCGTAGGTTGTTCAAAACCCGAGAAAGATTGACTCGCGAGGAGCAGGCTGGGTTTCGTTCTGGTCGAGGATGTATTGATCATATCTTCACCCTCCGCCAAATGTTAGAACACCGCCATACTTTTCAAAGGCCAACAATCGTAGTGTTTCTTGACATCAGGGCTGCCTTCGATTCGTTGGACAGGACTGTTCTCTGGGATTGTCTATTGAAGAAGGGTGTGCCTGAGAAGTTTATTAACATCCTAAAAGCCCTATATAAAAACACCTCAGGCAGAGTGAGGGCATACAACCACCTCTCTCCATTGTTCCATTCGAGCAGTGGGGTTAGGCAGGGTTGCCCAATCTCACCATTCCTCTTCAACTTTGCCATCGATGACATTCTGGAAACAGCTCTGATGAATGTAAGTAATGGTGGTGTGGATCTGTTGCCTGGAGAAAGACTTCTCGACCTTGAGTATGCGGACGATATTGTCTTACTGTGCGATAATGCCCAAGGCATGCAATCCGCACTTAATCAGTTGGCAATCAGTGTCCGTAGGTATGGTATGTGCTTTGCACCTTCGAAGTGCAAAGTACTTCTACAAGACTGGCAGGATTCTAATCCTGTACTCACCCTGGATGGTGAGCAGATAGACGTAGTTGAGAAGTTCGTGTATCTGGGTAGCTGCATAAGTGCTGGTGGGGGTGTGAGTGATGAGATCAATGCACGAATAGTGAAAGCCAGAGCGGCTTATGCCAATCTGGGCCACCTTTGGCGCCTTCGTGATGTTAGTCTGGCTGTAAAAGGTCGGATCTACAACGCGTCGGTGAGAGCAGTTTTGCTCTATGCTTGTGAAACCTGGCCTCTCCGAGTTGAGGACGTTAGACGACTCTCTGTGTTCGATCATCGCTGTCTCCGAAGGATTGCTGACATTCAGTGGCAACACCATGTCAGTAATGCAGAGGTTCGGCATCGTGTGTTCGGGCACAGAGATGATAATTCAATTGGTGTCACCATCTTGAAACACCGACTTCGGTGGCTTGGACATGTTCTCCGAATGTCGTCCCAGAGAATTCCACGTCGTGCATTATTTGCCGACTCTGGGACTGGTTGGAAGAAGCGGAGAGGTGGTCAGTGCATGACATGGTGTCGTGGCATGAAAGAAAGCTGCAAAGGACTGGCTTGTGTTGGTCCTTCACGACTCCCTGGTTGGGGTCCGAGAGATGGTGCTACACAGTGGCTAGAGACGTTATCAGATATGGCTCAGAATAGAAGCCAGTGGCGATCCTGCTGTAACCTTCTTTTACTTTCTTCATAAAAAGTGGTTGTGTCTCCTTTACCTGAAAGATTTCTTCTGATTGTACCTTTTCGTTCCGTCGTTACTACCACACTACCTTACACCAATCTCTTCGTTATTGTTCTCTTTTTCTTTTGCGCTCCTTAGTTTTTTTCTTTCTATTTCTCTTCGAATTCTCATTGTTTTGTGTGGCGCATATATATTGGCGCTCTCTTGTACCAATATTCATGTGTTCAAATAAATAAATAAATAAATACAGTATACTCGTCCTTTTATTGATAGACGGATATCTCGCCTCCGCCAAAGGTGACGTAAGTTGGCAAAAGCCAAGCGAGCTTTTGGAATCCGTGTTGAGATTTGGTCAGACACCAACCCATTGAGGCTGATCAGACTTCCAAGATAAGTGAAGTTGTCAACGCGTTCGACTACTTCATTCCCTATCCTTAGTTCAGGTGTTGACGCAGATCAGTCCTGAAGCAACAACTTGTATTTAGAGAGGGAGAAACGCATCCCAAACATTCTGGTATTGTTGCTTGGTGCTACCAAAAGACTCTACATTTTATCAGCGTCTTCACCAAACACGACTATATCATCTGCGTATTCTAAGTCGATAAGTGGACCTCGTAGAAGGAAATCAATGCCCGAGAATTCAATCGACGAGAATGTTATTTCCATCAATAGATCTATAATGAAGTTAAACAAAAATGGAGAAAGTCGATAACCTGTAAATCATAATTCTTATTTCTCACACAAATTTATAACCCTCATTTGGTCTTAGTTATTAGGTGGGTAATCTCCAAGTCAGTTTATAGCGTCGTTCATAAATTGTAGTCTTACCAAATTTTTTTTATTATAATGTAATCATATAATCTAAATATACTATATGGGAATATCAGTTTTTGTCCATTTATTTTCCTTGTATATATATTTCCTATAGAATTTTATTTTTAATATTACCATATTATACTACTGTTATACATTTCAATATTCGAGTCATATGATTAAACTAATAAGTTCATAATAATATTGTATACAATTCAATAAACAATGTCACTCAAACAAACTACATGTGTATATCTCTTTATTAGAGCATAGTCGTAGTAGTAGTAGTAGTAGTAGTAGTAGTAGTAGTAGTAGTAGTAGTATACTCTGTCAATTAAACAATAAATTAAGTATAGAAATAGGCATTTTGTTATATGAATCGACATACATAACTATTCTTCTATTCTAGTTTGTGTAATTAACATATTTCTGTAAAAAATAAAAAAAGAAGAAATCCTATATTCAAATGAATAAAGAAGAATGTACAATACTAAGTAAAAAAGAATAATACATTTTGGTTTAGATATTTTATGAATGTTGGAAATGTATTGACATTTTGTAATCCTTAAATAGTCACGAAACTGATACTCTTTCTGACAACTAGAGCAACCATAAATTTAGATATATGGAATTGTCGTACAATGTGGGAGATGCCGGGAATGTCATCCAAATTGTTGCAGAAATGAAGAGATACAATTTGGAAGTGTTTAAATAGTATACAGAAGAAAAAAAACTACAAAATATTGTACTTTGGACACTCATAGCTTGAATAGAGTATGGTACAATTCATTAAAAAAGAGGAGATCTTAGTAAGTGTGAGAACTAGAGAGGAATCCGCTTTACTATTAGTACCAAGGAACGTTTTTAACAGAAAACGTATTAATACCAAAGTTGAACATGATAGTTTCAAGTAAAGGAAGTTATTACTTTCACTATTATTTCCTTGATTATTATTTCAACAATGTTATTGAACTGAATAAGAGATTAAGTAGACGACTAAATTCGATAACAACATGCAAGGCTAGGTAAAAATCCACCATGTACTGATCAAGTCGCAATACTACAAATCATTGTTAAACAATCAATTCAGTGGAACGCATCGCTATGACAAAAAATTTTTACAGTGATATAAAGAATTCACGTACCTTCATAGATACTATGGTACACTTGACAAGATTGTCAACATCATACAGAATTCATACGATGGGTTACACTACGAAATCGTGTATGGATGACAGCTGATATATTCATTTTAAGTGAAGAGCGGTGTCAGAAAAGGCTGATTACTTTCGCCTCTTCTCTGTCTCCTGGTGATCGGCTGGATAATAAAGGCCTCAACATCTCTGAGGAAGCCTGGATGACATAGGACAACTTGGATGAAGCTAGATGATTTGGGCTTCGCAGATAACCTGGCCATTCTATCCCATAATTAGCAATAAATGCAGGGGAATACAGTCAGTATAGTAGCAATGCACCCCAATACATACACGGGGAAAAGAAATATTCTGAAATATAACATTTGCTGGAGAAGTTCTGGAAGAGGTGGAACAGAATCACTGATAACCAAGGACGATCTGATGTAGATGCAAAGACACAGATTAGCAAAACACAAGCGACATTTCTGCAGTCGAAGAATATCTGGAACTCAAAAGAACTGCCATCAACGTTATAGTGAGGAATTTCAATACGAACGTCAAGACGATTCTGTTGTACGGAATTGAGACTTAGAGAACGGCTACAACCACCACCAGATATGTAAAGGTATTCATAAACAGCTGTCTATACAAAATACTCTAGATCCGTTGATCGGACATTATCAGCAACAAACGTCTGTGGCAGGGGAAAAATCAGCTTCCAGCTGAAGAGGAAACTAGGATAAGATGTCTGACATCGACAGGATACGCGAAAAAAGCTCTAACTTGAAATCCTTAAGATTGAAATGAAAAGAGGAATATCAAAGAACATATTGTGACAGGAATTGGAGGTGGTTGTCTAGAAAATGAATATTACTTGGCATGTACCGAAAGGAGAGCCCGGAACAGAGTAGGTTAGAGATTCCCGGTCGGCGGTCTGTGCTGCACGAGGAGTAACAGGCGCAAGTATGGTAATATTCGGTCTGAACATCAGATTATAATGATTGACACTTCCTAATATCAGTCATTTTATTATGCAATTTGATTCATATATAATGAACTCTTCGATCTGAGTTGGACTACGGAAAAAAGTTATCTTCAATTTACATAGTCCGATATATAGTAAATCAGCAAATTTATTAACAATTCATTCCTTAATAGGCTAAAAATCGATGTTTGAAATCTTTGGCTGCGAAATCCGACCTACTAAGGCAATCAATAGTGGATTTATTAACACATAAATTTAGATAATGATTGTGGTATATCAAAATGACTAAAGAAGTAATCTAACTCGCTTAAAATCTATAGATCTAGGTACCTTGTCCAAACAGCTTGCATACAGGGGACTAGCACCACTAACAAAGTAAGAAAATAAATATTTCAGATCTACAGCCCAACGTTCAAATGATTGCTTTAACTACTGAAGTTCAAAACCTGGTGGTTCAGCGTTTAAATGTTCTAGTTTAAGATAAATCATTTACCCTCTTTTCGTTGAACCTCAGCACAATCAATCTCGGCAGTTAGACTAAGATGTAAGGAATGTGGTAAGATAAATTCTGTAAAACGTCATTATTTTCATAACTTTTTCGGAACAGAATGAAAATGGGGTTACAAAAATGACTTCTAGCCAAATATTTTAACCTACATATATAAACTACTCATTGCGGTGTAAGTAGACAATATTTTTAGAAAACACGTGCTTTTTATCAAAACCTATTTTAACATCTGCTAAAGAAAACCGAAAACCTCCATATCCCATTGTGAGCACAATACTATTTAGCAGTGATCTAAATCACTCCAGTCAATTTGTTGTGTAACCTATCATCATCATACAAACTCATAATTAGACATCCACTTATTTGGTTCTATAAAAGAACAGTTTCTTGTTTGAAATCCAGAATACCGCTCTTAAGTAATTCATTAATAGACATAACCATTATTCAACTGCGTGTTTGTAGAGATTTCTATGATATGAAGACGAATTTCATATCTAAGAAACTCATTTTTTGGGTAGTGGAAATAAGATGTTGGGATATTCAGAAAAATATCCCAAAAATTATCCTGTTAAGTCCAACGCTATCCTTGGACTTGAGATGGTGTCATTTTCTTATTGGCCAATATTTATTTCATGTGTCGTCTTCCTACTGATCAATATTGTACAATGTTATTTTCTATTTTATGGTACGATGTGGTCTACTTGATTGGTATATAAGCAGAGTATATTTGAAATACAATGATTCATATCTCAGGGGCTGTGACTTGCGTTCTAGACTCAACTGGCTGGGCTAGACAGGGAAGCAGGGCCAATCAGGACTCTAGGTCGTTCTTACGTGTTTTACGCGTCTTTGCTTCGG
Organism: Schistosoma mattheei; assembly: GCA_944470405.2. Lineage (NCBI taxonomy): Eukaryota > Metazoa > Platyhelminthes > Trematoda > Strigeidida > Schistosomatidae > Schistosoma > Schistosoma mattheei. Next base: position 87,637,571 of record OX103947.1, on the reverse strand, counting down.
TCGATAATTTGCTGCGCTCTAATCTGCTGCACACAGTTACAACATAAGTCTCGACGTAAGATATGTTACACCTTTTTACTGTTTGCAGAAGTTAAACATCTCATGACACAACCCACCCTCATAATTAGATTCAGAAGAGTAGATGACAAGAAAAAACAGTTTACGATCACTTATCGTTTTATTTCACAAGTAAAAGACATGATCAAAACCTACCATATTTACTAAATCTCGATAACACCATAACTATAATATATTCGCTTCAAAAATGTATGATACAAGTCAAGTTATCATGTACGGGGTTTCCGGAGATTGCTAAGCCTCATATTTTATATCAAAAAATAAATATTTAGAATCGTCCTGTCATAATGAGGGACTCCTCACCAGAGCCCATCGATGACCCACCTGGGGATAGAACCCAAGATCTTTAGGTTTGACGGAGAGCGCTTAATATCTAGATTACTGAGTTCAGATTCATTGGTTTACACACTATAAATTTCATAACAAATGAATAAATGTACCCAAGGGTCTCCTCAAAGTAATTCAGATAACAATTATTTGACACAATATCATCTAAGATCATTAAAGACGGATTTATTCCAACCATATAATCCAACTCTGAAACCAAGTGGATTTGTCCGACCTAGTTTTGTTACTTATAAGTAACTAAGATCTTATCACGAAATTTTGTCACTTGTAATTTATTGGCTAATCAGAACCGGTTACTGGTTTACGAAATAACTAATTTGTCATACTAATCTGAATGATTTTCACTTTATCATTCATCAACGTTTACTGAAGAATGTAAACTTGTAAAATCACACATACATCCATAATTATCGATCACCAGCAACTAAAGGAAAACAAATTAATTTATCTTTTTAAAATTATCATTAACATAAAATGTTTTTGGTTAGCTTCTCTTTAGCAAGGTTCTTTTCTATAGGAAGGGATTGCTAACCCCATAACCAACCCTTCCCCTTTATCCAAACTTCAGACTAACAGTAACTCTAAGAGAGCCGCAGGCGGAATAAGAGGATTCTAGTCGGCGTCCTAAGTATCATGAAAGGTAACAGAAGTGTAATATCAAATCTATTGTACACAAATATTTAATTTTTCAAATGATACATCAGATTAACACTTGGATATGATGGAGAATATCTGCAATTTAGGACGCTTATATTGAAGGCATTGTGTTCTCTGAGTTGTATGGTTTAGTTGTGAAGCTTTCATTATCTCTCTAGTCAACATCGTCAGCATGTACTTCAATGAAAAGTAGCATTTCACCATAAGGAGTTATTCCATTTACTTTCTAACTTGTCTTCAAGGTGTAATGGGCAAAACCCAATCAAGTAGTCTGTATCTAACAAAATGGCTTTGACTAACAGTGAGTGAATGTATGGACTGATTTTGGTTATCTTTCACTTTCATTGAACCTACTGCTATCCCAATCAACATCATGTATCCAAGTAGACAGTAGCGATAGTAAACGATAGTAATTTTCACATTGACATAGTAAAGACAAAATTGACACAATTGCATAGATTTTTATCGGAGACTCCTACTCAAATATAAAAAGAACTACGCCTAAATTACACAACTTTTATAAATGATATAACCACACACTCAAATAAATACTACTGTCGTTAATTTATTATCATAAAAGAGGCGAAAATTAAATGATATTTAAAACACAAAATATCCTATTATAAACAATGACAATTCTGGGATATTACAATAGAATTATCCCAATAATTGTGCATATATTAAGAAACCAACGGTGTATTAATCACAGAATTATTATTGAAATTAATAAATGTTATACCTACATGGGTATATGTGTATTCAAAACAAAGAAAGATACTGTCACCAACGAAATGTACACTGAATTAACCAATCAAACACATTGTAGACGAAACAAGAAAACTCACATAATTGAATCAATTATTATTGTTGTATAGTTCTGTTTTTAATCCATAATAAATCATAATTTACAAGATGGCACACATACATACACACACACACAGAAAGAGAGTTTACTTTAGTTTATTTTTTACTTTTTCTGGTTAGATTTCTTATGTATTTTGTTCGCTGCTTCCAATGGTAATGTTGATGCCGACGATAACATCTGCTAATGTTGTAATGAGAGTGTGTGTGTATATGTGTTTATTTAGGTGATTAATCATTATGAGAGGGTGAGCTAGTTCTGAAAGGCGGGGTACAGAGGCGAAATAAACACATGAAATGCTTTACAATAAAAATGGTACCGTAATAATAATTATTACTATAAATCATAATTTACATAACAAGAGAATTTTGCACTGAAGGAATAGTAGAATGGGAAGATACGGATATGAAGGCACTCGATGCTTTTATGATGAAGTGGATGACGACGACGAAGGTGATGACGAAGAATCTGAGGAAGACGAGGATGACGATGACGATGATGAAGAAGAAGAGCAAGAAGTAGTTTCTGAGTCTGAAGAAGTATCATGAGGATAACGGAGTTCTTTTGCTAAAAAACTAGATATTCTTGATGAAATACCACATTCATCCGAACTATGTTCATTTGAACCTTCTTCACGATCTCTTGAGGCTAAAGTCTCTTCACTTCGTTTAGCACCACTACCACTTCCACATCGTCCAAGCGCAAGAACAGATCGAACAATATCAATACCACCACGTGAATGATTTGACTGACTGGAACTACTACTACTACTACTGCTATTTGATTCCAAATCGTCATTATCATCAACTATGTCATCATGATCATCGTCATCATCATTACTATTACTGTTGGATCCACGTCTTCTACGAGGACGTATTTGAGTGACAGATTCGATAGCAGATAGAATCTATAATGTATTTACGACATAAAAAAATCATTTATGAATACGTATATCGTTAGCAAATAGAATACTTGATGAAAGTTTAAATGAACTCTTATATATTCTCTTTAATTTCCTGGTACATCATCATCATCATAACAGTGAGATGAAAGAAATAACATTGAACTTTAGACTCTTAATGCAACTGTATTAGATGTAAAGGAAAATACAAAAGAGATGCATTAATTCGAAATTAATTACCAATGATGATTAAACTATGGTGTTAGTTAAAACGGGGGAAATTCCAACTAGACAACTTGCGTAGCAACAATATAAAATTCAGTTCAACAAGCAGAATTTACAAAATCAACCGATGCCCCGAGAGAAATGTGAGGAAACCCGACACATTTCATCATGAACTAAAGCTATCGAGACTGGATCTTTATCTCCAAAGCATACAGTAATATAAACATACTTGACGCTACCCTAAACTTGTCACATTCTTTGACCTTAAGGTGACAGGTAAGTCCTAACCACAGTTGCTACATTAATGTAATGGTAGGAATCCTCTATCTCCACGATACAATTGAGTGACATTGCGAGATTTTATCATAGAGATTTAGTATTTTATACACCCCAGAGAGATAATTTCTGTCGAGTTTCTACAACTGCTACCTAAGGACAAAACACGCTTAAGACATTACTTTATACGAATATAGGTTTATGGTTAGATGATTAACATATTTAGTGATAATTATACTTAAAAAGTTACTTACTCGAAAATTTGCTTCATCCAAACCATCTATCTGGCTACTTTCACAAGCTCGATTCACCCAATTTTGAGCAACTCGCTAAGAGGGAAAAAATTAACAAGAAATAACCGAAAAACTAGTACATGGTAAGTGTAACTGAAAAAAAAGCACTTTATCACATGAATATATCTGTAGTTAAATTTAATCCAATAAAGTGGTCGAACAGTTTATAAGAACTTTGGTTCAATTACCAAATAAGGAAATTTTCGGTTGAATTCTCTTAAAGAATTGGTCACACTTAATGCAGCTATGAAGAACGAAAATAACACTAGTGTTGAACAAAGATTTATAGGCAAAGAAAAACAAGTCATTCACATAGTTCCCTTTATTATTTTAATGATACGCAAAATCGTGAAGCGTTCCATATTTTTTCGCACCAATCTTTGTTCTTGCTCTCTTTAAAAAAAACAAGTCAGTTGATAAAATTATTACCCTACAACAACCGAGGTGATTGGAACTTATTTCACAGGCAAAAGTGGTATCTTCTCCATTTGAGGTGTTGGCTGTTTTTATACAAGAGCAGTTCGGGAAACAATCTAAAAGTCAGTAGAATAATACAAACTGATTGATGCAGTCAATATAGTTTTTTATGAACCGTATACAAAACCTGGTTAGTGTGAATTAACTATCTGGAATTAATCGTTAGAGATCTTAAGTAACATCAATCAAAGTTTAGCACATAACTGCAGAGGCACTTACCTTTTTAAACATCTATTAATCATTGGATCTCCGGAATATTGGTTTCGAGCATATGGCTTTTCACCAACAGGTCGCATGTTTAAATCCCAAACTACCTACTTCAGTTTGATCAAGTAGACGATATTCATTAGCACTCATAATCACAAACATCGTGGTTTAAAGCCGTGTATATTCAAACAACTACTTGGTATAATTGCGCAAGTTTGATTGTTGTTCTGGACAACAATACCTGATAACGTGTTCAACTCAAAGAACACACGATGATCAGAAAATTTTCAAGCTGAGCTACAAATCTCTATCAGTTACTCTATTATTATCTAGTGTTAATATTATATAATCTGTCAATTCCTCACTAATTTAAAAAGAATAGGCTTATTGTCTTATCGTAACTAAGGGTTAGAGACTATGGGTGACATGGCTCAGAATGGTTCGCACTGGAGCAGGTTCATTCACTCCTTGTCTTCCTTTTAAACCAGAGCCCCGAAATCTTCATGTAACTTTCTTTTTATACATAATCTTTACTATTATAACTGATACTGTTACTACATCTACTACTCTTGGATTTATCTTGAAATAATTCGCTTTTGATTTGCTAATGCGGTATGACAAATTGAAGCAAGGCATATGTATCAAGTTCTACGTTGAGTATGACTGACAACTGATTGATTAAATTAATACCATTTATTTTTATTTAGCGAAATGTAGCAAACAAAACCTGACATAGCAATCTAGACATTGATTCGATTTGATTTATTAACCATTTGAAGCATTTCTATTTCGAAATTTTTGGAGAAACATTTATATTTCCATACAGTTTGGATATGAGGCATTGGACATGCAAATAAAAAAAGATCCAGGGTCCCAATCGAAATCATTACCCATACGACGCTACTCACAGTGTGGCCAATCGCATTTGAGATTGAATTACGAATTAGTCATCCGATGACATCGTATATGGGCTTAAAGTAACTATTAATAAGCTATCTACGAACGACACTAGTAGCTTTCTTTAGATGTTACTTCTGTATGACAAAGGGTGAATTTGTAAATCCGACATATTTTACATGAGCTAAGACGTTCACACTATACTACTAGCTGGTGAACAAATAATGACTACACCAATTCGTTTAATTGATGATTATATCACTAAGTGTTTCTCAGCTATCTAGCTCTTAACTGGTTGGAGTAGGAAAATTTAATACAACTATAAAACGAGAGTACTAGAAGAATAATCTCCCATATATACATCTGAGGGTCATTTGCTGCCATGGTACCAAGACAGTTGTATTGTTTAATTAAAGAAACTGTAATCTTTATCTTTACACAATGAATGTTCCATACATTAACGAAAGGGTTGTAGTGTCGGTTGCTGTCAAGACTACATAGCTTAGTCTAGCTTCCAAACAAGCCAGTTTATTCATTCTTCTTGATTCACATTTTGACCTTGTCAATTATTCGCTAATCAACCTTGACTGTTTTTATATGAGCGTATATGTGCGTATTACCTATCTTACCACATGTCTGTAACTTATTTTTATCTGACTATAAATATCGATTGACGCCTAGTTAAATCGATTTGGCTCACTCGCCTCCTTCATTGCGCGTCATTTCGTTTTGCTTCGCTTTCCGATCAACTATCGTATGAAATACACGTATTCAAAATTCATTATCGCATATAACTTATTTAATTCCGTTATACACTAACGCGAGTTAAGTCGATAATTATATAAGAGGATTGGCGATGTCTATTTTGATAACAATCATACATACGATCGACCTGAATTCATATACAGAGTCAATAAAAGGTAAAAATCAGATGACAGAGTTTGTAAAATGATGTTTGGACACGAAGAGTCTATTTAGATTAAATTAAACATTGTAAAATCAAATACATGGTTCATATAAGTCACCGGAGTGCAGAAAATGAAAAATGAACCTCCTATATTCAACAATCATTATTAATCATAGAGGGATTTTGTGGATATTATAGTAATTTAATGGTTGAATTTATGGGTCAATTGAAGCTAGACCACCATGGAAAACCCGGAAGCACTGGACAGCCGTTTCGTCCTATCGTGGGACTCCTCAGCAGTGGGTCAGTGGTCTAGTGGTTAAGCGCTCGTGCGCGAAACTGATAGATCCTGGGTTCGAATCTCGCGAGGTGGGATCGTGGATGTGCACTGCTGAGTAGTCTCATACGAGGGCGAAACGGCCATCTAGTGCCTCCAGGTTTCCCGTGGTGGTTTAGCTTCAACTGACTCATGATCTCAACCATTAAATCATTATTAATTTATAATCCCCGAAATTGTTACATTATTGATTAGGACTATAAAACGATTGCCTACATTTTGGTTCAGAAACTCAGTTTCTAACACAACCTCCACATAAATTAATGTTTATCTCCCGTAGTTTACGTTATATACCAAGATTTTGTTTACGAAACTTCAACACAGTTTGTCGTAGATTTGAACCAAAATTGATTCGTATATAATGGTGAATCGGAAAATTAATAATGATTAAGTTGTAAATTTCATAGTTTACACTATAGACCGACCTTAGTTAGACAACCATTGAAAATCAAAAAGTGTTGGACAGCTATTTTGTCCAAGTATGTGACTTATCAGCAATGCGTATCTACAATGTCACCAGGTATCAAACGCAGGACCCTCAAGCTTCACGGCGAGTGCTTAACCTTTACACCACTGAACCAGCATCTGATGGTTCACATGTCTGGCTTCAATCAATAAGCGGCAACGCATAACTACTTTCCGGTAAAACTGGTGAGTAACTGACTCACACCCGACATATCTGGACTCCACCGGTCACTGTTCCTCGCCATAAATTTCATGAGCTTAGTTCCTTTTATTATATTGAAGATAGCAAAACAAGGAATTCATTTGATTTCGTAAGGTTCGCATCAGCTGTTTACAACCCATGGCATTAAAAAAAATCAAAATTATTATGAAAGTTTAAATACTTATAGCGGCTAAAATGAAAATGTATCATCGTGGAGGGTTAATGATATTGAAGACATATAAAGAGAGTCATAAATAAATACAATATGTAAAAGATTCTGGATCCAGAAAGAAACATTCGTAAATCTTTTCTTAACATGGTGAGGTCAGTTTATTGCATTATTCCTACAATTTCCTCGTTCTCTCTCTCACTTTTAACTTAATTGCGTCACTTCTTCCAAATTCATAACCTTCTTTTTTTACTGACTAATCTCAAACTATTTTTAATTGATATTAATTTAAGTTCAGTTAGTTTATTATATTATTATTTATTTAAACACATGGATATTGGTACAAGGAGGCACCAGATACATATTCGCCACACAAATCTCATTTGATTTGTGTGAGGGCTGTGACACTGCTCGGGTGCCCAAACCGAAACAGGTGATTTTCTTAGGGGGCCACACACCATGAGCCTTCGACCTAAAGGTCTGATCCATAAGGCAGTGGAGCATCGTGAGGAGATGCAGTCCCATGGTAGCCGGTGACCAACAATAGGTTCATAAGCCATTTGTTCATTTAGGATACTGGGCTCATGTGCACCATTGGTTTGGAATCAAGGTTTTCCAACTCCATTAGGTGAACGCTCTGTGTACACCAACCCGGTTAAAGCGCCTGACATTCGCTTTTCGTCCTCTCAATTTCATAAACAACACCCTAGCCACGAGAAGGTAGTGAGTAGGACTTCTCTAGCAGAGGCTGTATACGAACGGCCATGTGAGAGCACTTGGAGAGAGAGAGCTGACTCTCCCCACTCTCAGCTGTACCAGGGCATTTGTTACCATGTCCGATGATCCAGAATTTCTAACATGTTACATTCATTTATAACACTTTTTATGTCTTTAATTTTACTGCCTCTCCATGATAATACATATTCATTTTCACTGTTATAAGTACGTAAACCTTCATGATAATTTTAGATTTTTTTTAGAACACTATTGAGTCTGACGTTTTAGACCGCTCAGCCACTCCGGGTGGCCCCTAAATGCCCTGGTACGGGGCTCCGAGAGTGAGGTGGGCCCACCCTCCCTCTTCAAATGCTCTCACACAGCCACGCGTATATAGCCTCTGCCAAGGAAGTCCTACTCACTGCCTTCTCGTGGCACTACTGTTGTTCAAGAAATTGAGAGGACGAAAAGCGAATGTCCAGCGCTTTAACTGGATCCCAAACTAATGATGCACATAGGCTCCAGTATCCTGAATGAATAAATGGCGTATGAACCAATCTTGGTCACCGGCTACCATCGGACTGCATCTCCTCACGATGCTCCACTACCTTGTGGGTTAGACTTTTAGGTCAAAGGCTCAGGGTGTGGCCCCCCAACAAAACCACCTGCTTCGGTCTGGGCACCCGAGCAGTATCACAACCCACACACAAATATGATGAAATGTCGATATTTATGGGAAATACTTATCTTGCTTCGATCAACAATCAAACGATTCACATTATTATTATTATTATTATTATTATTATTATTATTATTATTATTATTATTATTATTTACTACATCATTCATCCACTCTCTTTTATTCCCACTCTGTCTATCCTTATTTTTCCACTTATACAGCAGCTGCTCGCCTATAGTGGAAACTCGGTTCTATTTAAACGTTCTCGAGTCACTGACTGGTTGAAAATTGTATGCAACCACCAAATACGAATACTGAAACAGTTTTTCTGAAACCACATGCACCATTCAAACTGGCTGCCTTCAACGTTCTCACACTTATGCAGGTCGGACAACAGATAGGGTTGGCTTTGTATTTGGAAAGTCCTAATATCGACATTTGTTGTCTATCCGAGACCCGTATTCAAGACTCTAATCAAGTACTACAAATTCGATCTCCATCTGTCGCTTCAAAAAGCTTGATTGACGTGCGCTTATCCAGGGACCCTGTGGCATCTTCGTCTGGTCTCGCTGGCGTTGGTGTCGCACTAAGCGCTAGAGCTGAGGCAGCACTAATTGATTGGATCCCCATTAACAGTCGGTTATGTGCTGTTAGATTAGAGAGTTCCATCAAAGTGAGAAAAAATCGATGTGAGAAACGATAACTTTTCGTCATCTCCGCCTATGCCCTGACAGATTGCAGACCGGATGCACTCAAGGATGAATTCTACCAACAGTTAACTGTTCTTCTCCAGAAAGTGCGTTCGACAAATATTGTAGTACCAGTCGGAGACTTGAATGCTCAAATGCTCTGATGGATGTAAGTAATGACGCTGTGGATCTGTTGCCTGGAGAAAGACTTCTTGACCTTGAGTATGCGGATGATATTGTCTTACTGTGCGATAATGCCCAAGCCATGCAATCCATCTCCCTCATTATTACTATTATTATTATTATTACACTACCTTACACTAATCTGTTCGTTACTGTTCTTATTTTTCTCTTCGAATTCTCATTGTTTTGTGTGGCGCATATATATTTGGTGCCCTCTTGTACCAATATTTATGTGTTTAAATAAATAAATAAATTTTTTAATGTTATGGGTTATAAGCAGCTGATGAGAATCTTATAAAATCAAATGAATTCATGTTATTCTGTTAAAAAATTTTTGTTTTTGGTCACTTCTCACTGGAACTTAAAAAAATTAATCGCCCATAGAAACTAGTCATTAGTGAGTATATGATTATTTTCATTATAGGAGATGTGTTAAGATTAATCAACTGTAGTGACATACAAAACAACAACAAACAAATAAATATATAATGCAACTATTAATTAATTTTCTTACCAATTGTAAATCAATTTGATTGAATGGTAAAAATTGTTGAGGTAAACGTGGTTGAATTTTATCATTATTTAATATTGTAGAATTTATTTTAGTATTTTGATAATCTTTAATAATTTCATTCGGTATAGAAGAACATTCGATAGTGTCGTAGGAATTTTGTTTTATAGTTGACGATGGTGTAGGTTGTTCATTATTTGGAATTATTTTAACATCACATTCAGATATAGCAGCAGTAGTAGTAGTATTAGAAAAAGAAGAAATAGTAAGTGAATTTGAACAAAATGATGACCGTTTTGGTTGTTTACTTGGATGACAATCAAATGAATTCATGATGCTGGTTGTATTATTTTCTTGTTGAGTTATATCATTCATGTTATTAAAACTATCATGTAAATATTCATTGTTTTTTTGTACATGAACTTCATTTGATGATGATGATCCGTTGAAGGTATTCGGATGACGTCTTTTCCTTGATAAGCCAATTACAAGTGATGAATTTACATCAGTTATTGAATAATTGTCAGCTTTTGTTTCAATTGTTAACGATTGATGAATATCATCGGATGTTGTGATATGATTATTAGTAGAAGAAATGTACATGCTGTCATTTAATATTGATGATGATGATGATGACGAAGAGGAATCTGATGAATCCAAAGAGGTTAAGTCTATACCTGATTTTTTTGGTAAAGATTGATGAGATTCCATTCCATTATTATTATTATTATTATTATTATTATTATTATTATTATTGATAGCGGTAGTATCTGGGAAAAATGCTTTCGCTAAACGAGAATGTCTTAGTCGAAGAACGTCTGAATGAACTTTTGTTGATGCATACTTTAAATGATTAATTGTTTCATCTTGTTCAGCAAAAAGTGGACACAATGGTGTCCAAATCTACAAAAAAATTGTAATTAAAAAGGAGAGAAAACAATAATAAAGCAAATAGTGCAACAGAAAAAGAAAGGGCAGTGTGATGACGATGATAATAATAATAAATAATTACATTGAAAAAAATATACCAGATAACACTAAACAACCTGATTGTGTTATAGAAAATTCTTAGTTGGATTGTTTTTGCTCATTAAGCTAAATGAATTAAATGTTTATTTAAATTATAGTGAAAATTAAAGTTAAAATTTGACAAATCTTCTCTCTTACAAAGGAACGAGAATAGGAGATTGTCACAAATCACCTAACTCTAAGTGAAGTTAATAAGGCTATAATAAATTTGAAGCGTGGGAAAGTGGCAGAACTTGATAGACTAACTCTAGAAGTATTATGAATAGTGATTCAGTTTTAGCATTTGACTGAGAGACTACCTGAAGGCTGAGAACTGGACGTAATTCAGTCTAACTGGTATCAATCACTAAAGGTCCCAGTCTGTAAGAAAAAAAAATAGAAATTTAGGATTTCGAGAATGAATAAAATTATAAACTATTCAGTCTGATCAATATGAACGGTGATCAAGTGTGATGATCGAATAGCTTTCACCACCCCATCCCCAAACTGAAGTCTTTTGTAACCAATGTTTGCGTGTTTACTAGAAGGACTAGGAACATATATGATCGATTGGTCACTGATTAAATAGGATAGACGTTCAAGAACAATGCGACTGACTGGTAGCATATTTAGTTATGTACATAACTAACAACCAAAGTAGAATAGCTCGCTTATTTTTATTGAACGAACCATGTAAATCTCGTTGTTAGTGTTCACGTTCCTTTTGTTCATCCATTCATCTTTGTTAGATCATTCAAATTAATACCTGATTACTGATTGTCTATTTAAAAAAGACTTGGTCAGAGTAACTTATCAAAAGAATGATTTCTTGGATTATTAAACAATCAAGTGATATTTATTAGACTGAAATTTTAGTCAGTTCAGTTTAGAAGCAAAATAATCTAAAAACTGTAAACTAACTAATCAAGAACTTATCATAAAATTCATAATGAATAAAACACTAAGAGAATTGCGGCATAATTCATTCAGTGATAGTTATAATGAACAAATTGTTACAGTTTATGAAAGCTAGAAACTATCGTTCAATCATCAACAACCGATGTTAAACATTTTTTGTTCAACTCTGTAAACAATATTTCCGTGCAAATGAATGATCTGTAAATGTGTTTAGTGTCATAACTGAAATCAGTGTACAGAAATGAAAAGCTGGAGGAGATTTGTAGCTCAAGAGGACGATTTTGGTGTTGTGTTTTTAGAAGTAGGTGGTTCAGTTAGTTTGAAAATAGTTAATTAGTATCATGAACCGATTTAAGTTAGACCAACATTTGAAATCTGGAAGTACTGAACAACTAGATAGGGAAATAATATTTTTATTTTGTCGGTTAACTGAATATGATTGCAATGACCTACAAAAGGTTATTAATTGAGAACAGATATGTATGTACAGAAAAGTACATAAAACCATCAATTTCTTACACTATAACACCAAAATTCTAACGTGTGCTGGTATGAAATAAAATCTGGGTCGTTCTTGATTATACAGTGAGCAGTGATCACGTGACCGTATCAATGTTATAAACATGAACTGGATCTAACTTGTGTATTGCTATATAACTAGCTTCACATCTTTCTATTTGTAAATATAGAAATAAAATAACACTAACCTAAGGATAAAGATTAAGGGACTGATTTAGGACCGATATCATCCAACATCCTATTTCCCTAAATAAAGATGACTATCGCTATTCAGACTACAACCTGAAGGTCTGCACCTATCAATATGGTTCAGATAAATAGCCGGTGACTTAAGAAACTAATGTCCATTTTCAAACAAATGGGTGAAACAGGACTTAAACCTATAAACAAATGTTTGAAATTCTGGTGCGGTGACCACTAAAACACCGATCCATAAATTCTGGCCTTGTCTACACTTCTGACACTTTATTTTCGTATTATTTCAACAATTTCTATTTCGAACAAATCCTTGTAATGTAGAGAATAATGATAATTTGATATTGGCATATTGATGTCTACGACACAAAGCTGTTCTAAACTAGTAAGTAGTTTTATTTTATATTATTTAAACAAATAAACATTGGTACAAGTGGACAGCAAAATACATGTGTCACACAATAACAATGAGGTTCTGAAAAGATAAAGAATGGAGGATGAGTACGATGAAAGAAGAGGAACAAGGAATAGAAATTAGTGTGAAAGTGAGATAACAATAATGGGAGAAACAGTTCAGTTAGTAAAAATACAACCAGAAAGAACTCTTCCAGTTAAGGAAGTTACGTTTACGTTTATGAAGAATGTAAAAGAAAGTTACAGCAGGATCGCCACTGGCTTCTATTCTGAGCCATGTCTGATTACGTCTCAAGCCACTGTGTTGCATTGTCTCTGGGACCTCAACCACGGAGTCGTAAAACGCCAACAGAAGCCAGACCTAGACAGATTTCGTTCATACCACGACATCATGTCACACACTGACTGTCACACACAGACTTGTCGAATACTTCTAAATGGATCAGTCTTCATCGGCCATGGAGGATGGGACAATCTGATCGGTGTCAACGAAGCAACAGATCATCTGAACTCTGCCCATCATCCAAGACGTCACTAGATGTTATTGATTGGCATCCCGTCATCTTCACAGATTGTTTCACTCACGCTAGACTTCTTGCTGTGAGTGACTCGGACAAGTTGAAAGAGATTCTGGCAGTTACCAGATACAGCTGCCGATTACAACTCGTTGGCACGCTCCAACCACCAGGCTTCCCAGTTCTTACACAAAATTTGCACAATTTCACTACACAGCAATCTCCAATTATGGTCAAGCTCGCGGGTGGTGGGATCCAACCGACGTGCCTCAACGAGTTGTAAGAAGTCTGTGCTTGTAAGCGGGAGATTTCACGAAGCTGCAAGCGACTTGACTCTCAATTTTCATAGCGTCATGCATCTGCAACCAATGCTCATCTTTCTTTTTCGATGGGCTGATAATTAGCTTTGAACCTAGCTCGGTTCGATATTTAGTCGCAACAGAAGCTGCAACCAGTTTTCTGACATTGATCCGTTTAGGACGATGAATTTGTTGGTCACTGAAACGTAAGGTAAGAGTAGAGCAAACAAGGACATGACCAGAGTCCAGATAAGTGCTCCAAAAGGAGCGGCAGTCTTGTGCACAACCACTTAGCTACTGAGTCTGGATAGCCACTGATATGTGCAATGAGGGGATTTTAATTCATATATATTGAGTATTTGTATCTTTCCGTTGATGTTATGGACTCTGCTAAAAACTTCGATAATGACTCCCCTAATAACTCGTATCCACAATTTACTGAAGGAACAAGATAATATGAATATAAATAATTATGTACATAATTATCACCGTATAAAATTCTATGAAATTACAAAAATATAAAATTATTAAAACCCAACCTTAAAATCATAATCTAGACCAGCTGAAGCTAGAACCGGTAAGGTAGGATGAGATTCGATTACATTCACTGCCCCATCAATATCTGCATGAAGCCATTGAATAATTCCTTCTGATTCACGATCCCATAAATAAAAGTAGCCATCATCGCTGCCACTGACAACATATTCACTATTTGGCCCAAAAAATGTAGCACCAACAACTGGAATGTAATTTTTAATGAAGAGGATGTAGGAGAAAAAAAGAAAAGAACAATTAGTGAATAACATTACTTACTTACTTACTTACTTACTTACCAAGGTGATCACTAAACTGCTTCACTCAATATTGGTATTGCATTCTCTGTTTTGATGATAGATAAGTAAAAAGCCTATCTTCCTGAAATTAATTCAATGAGGATCTAGCTAACCACGTCTTATATGACAGACTAATGAGTTCGGTTAAAGACTTTTAACGTATTACATCTTAATTGTTTATTTTCTAACCGACAAGTAGTGTGTTTACTAAAAAAAAACGATATGTCACTTGATTTTTCTACTTCGATGTGCATTTACTAATTCTGCTTCTCCTAAGGAGACATCAAATGCATGAATAGCAACTGGAAACAAGTGGAAAGGATTGGCCAGAACAAATTTCGATGAAGAATCCTGGTGGGCAACCTATGCTCTTCTACGACGGGTAACAGGCGTAAGTACCACGCATGCAATATGAGCGCATGTTAGATGGAAATTTAAATCACTTTTCATTGTTAATGGGAATTTTTCGATTAATTTAATAATAGTCATTTCGATACTAAGATGAATTTTCTCGTCCTAAGTTCATCTTACTCATAGCATTGTATTGATTATGCAAAGTGACAAAATTTCGAAAATTTTCAACTATTCTTTTTTTTCTTCTTGCCATTATAAAGTAGAATTATCAAGTAGAATTATACCTGAAAGATTAAGTTCAAGGTAAGAAAAATATAAATCTGATGCTTATGTATAAGACAATGACTTCACTGATACGACTGGTATCCAAACTAATGAGATCTAAAACTTATAATTACAAATAAATGAATAGAAGTAAAAATTATTACCCTAACACATTTTAATGAACCTACTCAGAACTCAAATACATAGACTGTAAGCTTGAAATACGTATGTCTAGTGAAATGAAGAGAGGAGGATTAAAAGTCCATAACTTATTGAAGATTTCTAGGCAGATTGATTATAAACAAGATGATCTCTAGAGTTGTACGAATGTGGTTGTTACTTCCCGCCTGTGAATACCATGAAAAGATACTTCTTTTTGAGATAACCAAAATAAAACTGGGTTAGCAGCCCAATTGACGCTGCTTGAGGCCGATCACACAACCCCATTTTGTGAGTGCTTTTTGATGTGTTAGCTCTGCACTTTTCATGTCTTAACTTCAGCGACGGAATTACGTGGGTAAGATGAGGTATGAGTGATAAGTGTGATTGATAAACGAACCTACAAATGATATTGTTGAATCCCCACCACTTTGATATGATTTGACCTTGTAATGAATATGCTTTGTTCATTTGGCAATCATAAACTTATACATCTTTTGTAAACAATACTAAGCTCTGTTGATGTATTTTTTGTGTCCGCTAGCTACTGTTCAGTATGTCATTTCTGCTACTCTATGTTTTTCTTCTGATAGTTTGTATTGATCGCTGTTTTTATATTGACTATGTTAACTTAGATTTTAGAAACCAAGTTTTCCAGGTCAAGTAGCTCACTTTTTTATTTTGGCTACGCTAAGACTCTTTATTAAACAGCCTAGGGACTAGTTTAGAAATCCATCTGTAGGTAATCAAATCCCATTGTGAGATTCAGCGGGCTGATGTTTTCTAACCCTCTGTTTGTGTTATGGGAAGGAGGTGTAGCCACAGATCTTGTTTGTCTGAAAGAAAAACCTTACTCTAGTCACATCTCTGAAGTCAACAGTACACTTCATCTTTGGATCTCAGGTTTGCTGCTTTTAGTCTTACAACTCTCCGACTGAACCACATAGTGTGATAGGACATAAAGGAAACGCAAGTCTAATGACCAGTTGAATATAAACGATCAACTTTCGACAACAAATGCTAAATTATGAGCCTGGTTTTAACATACACATTTCTGTGAGAGGGATACTCATCAGCTGGTGGCCATTACCGAAGTCAAGCGGCGTTGTAATCTGTGGGTGAAAATCATTTCCCTAAAACCATTAAATAACTACTTTGATTACAAACATATATGTACTTCCTGCTGCAGGTTAAGTTATCACTGAATTGATCTACGTACTATACAGGTTTCTTTGCGAATTGCATAACATAACTTCATTCTTATTGTAGCTAAACAGGTACTAAGATCCTCAGTGGACAACAAGTTACTGCGGAGAAAAATCACTTTTATCCACTGTGACAGGAATAAAAATATTTTTAGAAAAAACATTATGAAAAATACTTAATGACAGAACAGATTGTATGAAACTAACTTGTTTGCATATTACGATGTCCAGAATATTTATGTAAATATGGTTTGGTCGGTTGATTAATATCAAACAAGTAGATGTTTTCATCATTATATGACAAGAGGATAGCTTTGAAGGGGGAAAAACACAAATAAACGAAATCATAAAAAACCTACCACACAATTACGAGATTTCCAAACAAATAAAGCTTTACGTAACAATATTTATTCATTTTATGGTGTAATTATTACCAGCAGAACCATGAATATGGGTCACAATTATGCAAATTTTGGATTAGGAGACAAGGCAGCCAACGTCTGAAATCATTGGATCCGATAATCATGCAGGCCGTAATTACGTAGTCTGCATCTGAGTTTGACCACAAACGAAGGATGCTACGTAAGGAAATTGGGCAGAGCTTGCGTAAGGACCGAGAAACCTGTTAGTCGGAGCGTGCTAATGAGCTGGAAGCAGCAGCTGCATCCGGTAACTACAGGAAGCTCTTCCAACTCACCCAAACAACTGGCAGCAAGAAGTCTGGTGTGAGCGAAACAATCTGTGAGGATGACGGGATGCCAATCACTAACATCCATCGACGTCTTGGACGATCCATCAGATGAGGCGGAAGTCCGCAAGGAACTCCAACTCTTGAAGAGCTACAAATCACCTGGCCCAGATGACTTACCTCCGACTCTTCTGAAAGATGGTGGTGAATTTCTGGCCAAGAAACTGACGATGCTGTTTACAAAGGTCTAGGAACTAAAGAGTGTACCAACTTCACGGAATGTGTCGATAGTTGTCCCTATCTTTAAAAAGGGTTCACGTCGTTCCTGTAACAACTATCCGAAGATAAGTCTACTTCCGATTGCGTCCAAGCTATTGGCTTCCGTCATACTTCGTAGGTTGTTCAAAACCCGAGAAAGATTGACTCGCGAGGAGCAGGATGAGTTTCGTTTTGTTGAGGATGTATTGGTCATATCTTCACCCTCCGCCAAATGTTAGGACACTGCCATACTTATCGAAGGCCAACAATCGTAGTGTTTCTTGACATCAGGGCTGCCTTCGATTCGTTGGACAGGACTGCTCTCTAGGATTGTCTATTGAAGAAGGGTGTGTCTGAGAAGTTTATTAACATCCTAAGAACCCTATATGCAAACATCTCAGGCAGAGTGAGGGCATACAGCCACCTTTCTCCATTGTTCCATTCGAGCAGTGGAGTTAGACAGGGTTGCCCAATCTTACCATTCCTCTTCAACTTTGCCATCGACGACATTCTGGAAACAGCTCTCATGGATGTAAGTAGTGGCGGTGTGGATCTGTTGCCTGGAGAAAGACTTCTTGACCTTGAGTATGCGGATGATATTGTCTTACTGTGCGATAAGGCCCAAGCCATGCAATCCGCACTTAATCAGTTGGCAATCAGTGTCCGTAGGTATGGTATGTGCTTTGCACCTTCGAAGTGCAAAATACTTCTACAAGACTGCCAGGATTCTAATCCTGTACTCACCCTGGATGGTCAGCAGATAGAAGTAGTCGAGTTCGTGTATCTAGTTAGCTGCATAAGTGCTGGTGGTGATGTGAGTGATGAGATCAATACACGTATAATGACAGCCAGAGCGGATTATGTCAATTTGGATCATCTTTGGCGTCTTCGTGATGTCAATCTGGCTGTAAAAGGTCGGATCTACAATGCGTCGGTGAGAGCGGTTCTCCCCTATGCTTGTGAAACCTGGCCTCTCCCAGTTGAGGATGTTAAACGATTCTGTGTTTGGTCATCGTTGACTTCGAATGATTGCTGACATCCAGTGGCAACACCATGTTAGTAATACAGAGGTTCGGCATCTTGTGTTCGGGCGCAGAGATGATAATGCAATTGGTGTCACCATCTTGAAACACCGACCTCGGTGGCTTGGACATGTTCTACGAATGTCGTCCCAGAGAACTCCACGTCATGCATTATTTGCCGACAGTGGGACTGGTTGGAAAAAGCGGAGAGGTGGTCAGTGTATGACATGGTGTCGTGGCATGAAAGAGAGCTGAAAATGGCTGGCTTGTGTTGGTCCTTTACGACTCCCTGGCTGGAGTTCGAGGGATGGTGCAACAAAGTGGTTAGAGACGTTATCAGATATGGCTTAGAATAGGAGTCAGTTGTTGGGGTGATCCAGAAAATTTCTCGCAAAAGACAAGCAAGGATCAGGAAACACCAAGAAGCCTTTCATCCAATCAGCGTTCATTTGACGTTTTAGCCAAAAATATCGAGGAAGTGAAACGTCACATGTAGAGGTTTAGATTGGCTGATTGCTATACTGCTACTATGTTTGGTAGCATCCCAGAATCCTCGAGCAACCCAAGGACATTTAAAAATATTATAAAAACCCTATATTTTCTGTGATAAAATGAACCTTGGAGTGAACTACTTCTCGCATACTTTGCGTCTTCTCTCTCGTTGTTCAGGTCGTTGTATAGTTCCAGCTTGGGGGTTACAGAATAGCTTAGGAAACGAATATAGCGTTCAATTAGCAAGACTTATCACCAGTGATGATCCTGTTGTAACCTTCTTTTACTTCATAAAAAGTGGTTGTATCTTCCTTGACTGAAAGATTTCTTCTGGTTGAACCTTTTCGTTCCCCATTATTATTACTATTATTATTATTACACTACCTTACACTAATCTGGTCGTTATTGTTCGTTATTGTTCTTTTTCGCTCCTTACCTTTTTTTTCTTTTCTTTTCTCTCCCCATTTTCATTGTTTTGTGTAGCGCATATATATTTGGTGCCCTCTCGTACCAATATTTATGTGTTAAAATAAAATAAGATATGGAACAGAGTCCAATATTACGAATCATTTGTTCAGTGCTCCCTAGTCCTCAACCGTAATCCACATGCGGTTAGCCACTAATTATGTACAAAGCATTAGTACATAACTCGGACACATGTGTCGTGTATCCAGTTATTATAGAACCACAGTAAGCGAAAGGTGAATATCACTGACATTAGACATATACACAAAATATATACGATAATTAAGGTTTTGGTAAAATCTCACAAAACTAAACATTACAAGTATCTGATTAATGAAACAATTGTCAGGTAAAAAACTTGCAATTCAGAAAAAATATTCAGATTTTACACGTTCCAGTTTACTTAGTGATTTCTACAAAACTATCAGCATTAAAATTAATTGACAAAACAAAGTTAAAAATATAAAACTCCCCAGACATTGACAATTGATTTGATCTACAACTCCTACTACTATGCAGCAATAAAATAATTTGGTCAATGTTATATCCGGTGAAGATTAGATTACAGGTAACTTTCAAGGACTATTCATGGACTAATATTCTTTTTTTTTTTTTATTGTATAACTACTCAACAATTACACTATGTATATTTATATTCCTTTTATGATAAGCTTTATTTTGACCTATAATTTATTATTGTACGATTTACGGTTCTTAAGTTATGTTCAGTTTATTAACTACTGCCTCCCACATTCACAGCCACTTTTTGGGCTTATTTGTGTACAAATATTATTTCCTATTTTATGGTACGTTGCGGTCTGTGTGATTGATATATAAACCAAGTATGCATGAAATAAACGATTCGATTCGATTCGGAAGCTGGTATTGTGTTCTGTACTCAAGTGGAAGGGCTCGTAGGACATAGGACCAATAAGGACGCTAAACTGCCCACACCGGTTGAACGTCATTGGTTGGCCTAGTGTGAAGATTCGTATAAGTCGTATTCGGATTGGTAGATAAATCGTGTGATAGAAAAGTTCGACATTCAAGGTCATAACAGTCAACCAGTCATAATTAACATCGACCATGATACAAATTTTCATTAAACAAAGTTACCTTGTCAAATACTTATGGTGATGTGAAATTAACAAGACGATTGACAAAAACTTGACGAAAAATTGTAGTTACACTGATTAGAAAATTACACTTTGAAAAGAAGGAATGTGCAAAGAAAGTGCGTTCGAACGAATACTGGAAGTGAAGATCTGGAAGTAGATAGCGAGTCAATACATCTGCGTCACTGTGATCAATCCTGAAAAATGTCAACAGACATCATTAATCACTAATAATTCCATTTATTGTGATGATTCCAACCAGATAGTCCCCAAATGCCCTGGTACGGCCGAGAGTGGGGAGAGTCCGCTCTCCCTCTCCAAATGCTCTCACACGGCCACGCGTATATAGCCCCTGCCAGAGAAGTCCTACTCACTGCATTCTCGTGGGGAGGTGTTACGTACGAAATTGTGAGCGAATGTCCGGCGCCTTAACCGGCTTCCAAACCAATGGTGCACATGGGCTACAGTATCCTGAAGGAACAAATAGCGTATGAACCAATTGTTGGTCACCGGCTTCCATGGGGCTGCATCTCCTTATGATGCTCCACTGCCTTGTGGATCAGACCTTTAGGTGGAAGGTTCCAGGTGTGGCCCCCTGGGAAAACCACCTGCTTCAGTTTGAAAACCCGGGCAGTATCACAGCCTTCACACATATCGAATGAGATTTGTGTGGCGCATATGTATTTGGTGCCTCCTTGTACCAATATCTATGTGTTAAAATAAATAAATAGATAAGTCACCATCAACTAATATGGATCAATGTAACAGTCAATGATTTTATGGACTGATGCTCTGTGATGTAGTGACCACTCCTAGGAGGTGATTTAACTGAGCATACGTAACACTTGTCTCAGACATTTCAAGCGATGAAACTTTATCACTTCATCAAGTGGTTTACCATCTTTACTTAGTATCTTACGCCTAACCTTAGCATAATTTAGCAATAAATACCAACTATATAATCAATAGCAGAATCGAATTAGAAATTCGCTAAAACGTTGTTTAAACAGGAATTACAAATTATCAACACACAGCTACCTTAATACTAACAAAATCATATATCTCAACAATTTGTAAGAAATCTCGACATTCATTAAATGTTCACCTTATTTCTAGTCAAACTCACCAGTACCTATCAATCTTATAACAAACACTACACATTATCAATATCACGTACACACACCAGTTTTCTGATCTAAGAAATAACAGATGGTTGGAAAATGTGAATATGTAGATTAAATAAAAATGAATGATCAAAATTACTTTATACGGTTTGCTAGACAAGAAAAAGATATTTATACAAATTATAGCAAGGGACATGACGAGAATGTTAGTAACAGCATGAACTAAGCGTTAGGTAGAAAAAAAGGCAATCTTTACCATCTGCCATTGAAACTATGAATGGTTTACTAATAAAGAAATCAAGTAGACACACGGATATCATTATTAATACATCAAAACTGATGAACTCAAACTGAAATTATGAGATTTAGTTTCATAAAACCAACCTTATGAATTATATTCAAAGAGAAAACTGTAGTGTCATTAATAGAAATTAAGAAAATGGGTATTTCAAATATATCATAAAATCTGCATACCATCACCCTGAGCACTGTATACAGCAGCCGTAACACTATACTTTGTAACTTCAAAATTATAGGGAGGATCAGTACGAAGACTGTCGTCATTGTTTCCCATTAATAAGGCTGCACGAGCTCGACCTCGTAGACCATTTAGTACAGCGCGAATTCGACGACCAAGTTGTACAGATAGAGAATTTAACAAATGATTGGAATCCGAGTCCGAATCCGAGTCTGAATCTGAGCTAATTGACGAATGGAAACGGCTCCGACATGAATTAACTAATCGATGATTTACTTGAACTACTCCATTTTCATTTGACGGACGTCTATCTCCGCGTAGGTGATCTGCACCAATAGTATGTAGAAGTCCACTATTTGGATCTCGTTTGTCGATTTTACGACGATCGTAAATCCTGTAGATAAGCAAACAAATATTTATAAAAACCGATTTAAATGAAATATTCTACTACAATTACTGCATTTAAAAGGAGAAATATGTATGTCAATAACTTGAGGATAGTTAGTTTAAAAAAAGTATTAAACACTAGTTTGGATCGAATACAGAATAACTTATAAAAAACACAAATCCATTCTTCATTGACAAATTATATCCAAGATCCTAAACGGTTTATTACTAAATCATCCAAATTTAACTGGGTTTTCGAAAAATACAACTGGAAAGTGCCAAAGAATGACCATCACCTATCGAGTATATCATAGTCGAGTTGCGTTGACTAAGCATATTTTGTTATGTTCAAAACCTAAAAATATACGAACTGAATATCAACCCTATAGTTTTTATCAGCGTAAAACGACCTAACGGTTTGTGAATAATGATAACGGTATTTGAATGATTTTCCTTCAGAAAAAGGCAAGCCTTTTGAAAGAAAATTTAACATTCCAACAAAATACTATCATAATATACAACTCGACACGTGATGTTAACTGGAGTATTAATAAGTTAGGAAAAGACTAGGAGTGGTCACTACATGACAGAGCATCAGTCCATATAATCATTGACTGTTACATTGATCCATATTAGATGATGGTGACTATCTGATTGGAGTCATCACAATAAATGGAATTATTAGTGATTGATGATGTCTGTTGACATATTTCAGGATTGATCACAGTGACGCAGATGTATTGACTCGCTATCTACTTCCAGATCTTCACTTCCAGTATTCGTTCGAACACACTTTTTTTGGACATTCCTTCTCTTCAAAGTGTAATTTTCTAATCAGTTTAACTACAATTTTTCGTCAAGTTTTTGTCAATCGTCTTGTTAATTTCACATCACCATAAGTATTTGACAAGGTAACTTTGTTTAATGAAAATTTGTATCATGTTCGATGTTAATTATGACTGAAAGTCAATACCAAAAATAACTTACCGTACAATGGATTCAGATCTGCCGCATAACGCGAATTCATGTGGACGTACCGGATTAGATGAAATCGAGAAAAATTCAGAGAATGGTAACCACAGTAATCTAAATAGAAGAAAATGGGTGCAATATGGTTTTGATTACATTGAAGTGATGATAAGCTACAATAACCGATAAATAATCAATACATTTAATTCGGCATCTTTTCAAAGACATATGAAGGTGATTTAAACACCAGTACATCTTATTTTTATCAACAAAAAAAACGATATAGAATAAATAGCATCAGATTAGAAACAATACTGTGGAGCGGTGGCTTACTAATAAAGTAATCGGCATTCAGCTAATAGGTCAGAGATTCGAGCAACAACACTTATTTTGTGTTAGAGCCCCTCAAGCAGTGTCACTAGTCTTCATACATAACGTGCAGTTCAAACTAGAGTACATTAAACTGTACTTAGCAGATCGATTAAATTATTATAGCAAATAAACAATTGTAAAACAAACCCTCTTTTAGTTACTATTTCACCTTTAAGTGTTCTAAATCAGTCACACCCTTACGTCATAATGTCGCAATAAGAATTTATTGAAAAAGACGAAACTGAGCTGTTCATCCCGGATATCTTAAAATTTGATAAGCCCGAATACTAAATTATTACTAATAGCCAGCAATGGATCACATTTTTCTTGGGTACGAGTTAGGCAGTCGTCTGATGATTAAAGAGTTTGACTTTCAGCCACAATATCCCAGAATGGAAACCCGCCACACCTAACTCGATATATATATATATATATATATATATATATATATATATATATATAATATTTGGTAAAACTCCGCCTGGAGCCCCTCTGGGGCTACTGCCGGTCCCAAGCACGGGTAAAGCAGGAGGGTTGAGGATGGGGTTAGCAACCTCATCCCGTGGAAAACTAACTCGCTAAAAAAACGCTAACCAGAAAAAAAGTAATACTATTTGGAAAACTGAGATTACCACTAATGACCGGGTAATGAATAGGTATGAACACTGTGTTTTGCCTCATAAATAACAAACATCGATGCTGCTGATTTGGCTTCACACTACATATATAGAGCGGCAGTTTATTTATTTGGTCGTCTAACTTTCAATCACTAGGTCACAGAGCCATCTCGAGCTCTATTTACTCAGATTTCGGTAACCAGGTAGCATCAAACTAGCCATCACACATAAGCTGAGTACACGGGTTTGTACTTCCCAAATAAATTACATCAGATCAAATCACGCACAAAAGTAAATGTTTCTCCGTATCGAATTCCATTGACATAAAAGGACGAAAACTTTACAAATATGAAAGTTATACTGTGTAAATGCCAAAAATTTATCAAATCTTTTTAAAAATAGATTTATAGATACTTTAAACTAACGTTTTAAATGAGAAGAGAACGAAAAATCATAAGATGATTTGTAGACGTCATTAAGGACAGACAGTAAAACTTCATTTGCAACTGTACACTTAAATACCTTATAATTATTAAGACTTATTACAATTTATTGATCACTGAGTGGCGATCAATGTCATGCGTGTCTAGTCCTTATTAGTGCAGATCGAATGCTATCGACCATGTTGCATGATTACAGGTACACCTTGCTGACGAGTGCCAAGTAGCACAAAACCCGGGTCCAGGGTTTCCTGTCGACTACCTCCAACCACCATCTAATATTAAGACTTATGTTGTACAGACAAAGAAAATGAAATTTTAAGATAAATGTTTAAACGTTTTTCAAATATATATAGAAATTACTTGTGAGCCTTGGGAATTCTTAAGTCTGTTGAAAAGACTTGTCCATCGGCACCGGCTGACAGGACAATATTTGATTCACCATTAGGAATAGATAATTTGTGACATGCTCGACTATGCTTTACTAATAGTCGAGTTGGGCATGCTAAACCACCGGTAGGTGAAAGCTGGGCTAGTCTAACCTCTGAATCACATGCACATGAAACAATTTGTAAATCATTTGATTCTGGAATAAATTTCACCTGTATATACAATACACATAAATGAAAAATAATGAAATTTGGTAAATAATTACAATAAGCAATTACTGAGATGGTGGAGATTGATAGCTCAGAAGAATGGTTTTTGGTAGAGTTGTGTTCTCGGAACTGGGTGATTTAATCATGCAGTCTTCATTGTCTTTTATCGAGAACAACATCAACACGGTGAGCTATTGGAATTTATACGAGAAACTAGCCCAATTGCAAAGAACATTTAATCTACATCATCTCAAACGTCACAATATGTCTTCACTCATATCGATATAGGCAAACAACTGGGGACATACATTAGACTGGAAAGATGTTGAAATCTTGAACAGAGGCAACACAAAGAAGACGAGAGAATCTCCGGAATCTTGAAACTCATATCAGTCGGCAATCAATGAGCACATTGAAAATAAACCTGATTTGTCAAGCAATTAGAAAAATCATAAACGACCATAAGGCCAAGAATCAGGTCAAAGAAGAATATAATCAAAATAAATATCCAGACAATGACAGGACAAGTGTCAAAAGCAACAACCGATCAAATTCGAGCTTCGTCAAAACACATCGTTAGTCAAGAAGGAATTTCCACTACATCGTTAGTCGTAAATAACATACGGAAGAAATTCTCATAGACGACTTCTATCTGAAGTTTGTGTTCTTAATATAATCTAGAGATTTGTGACCAAACCAACGAACTTGAATAATGCACTTTCAATAAAGTAAACAGCTATTGATGAAGCATTACAATTTTCAAAAACAATAAGGCTGAACTCATAATTCTAGGTTTTGTATGACTTTATAACACTGCTGAATTCAATCATCATAAGCTTTGTGTAAGAAATATGTATTTAACCACTATCCAAAGTCCTGTTGAGGTCCAGTTTCCCCAGACCGACGTCTTGCATTATTTGCCGACAGTGGGACTGGTTGGGAATAGCGGAGAGGTGGTCAGTGTATGACATGGTGTCGTGGCATGAAAGAAAGCTGAAAATGGCTGGCTTGTGTTGGTCCTTCAGTCAGTCAGTCAGTAACAACGTAGAACTTCGTACGTACGTACATCAGTTCGAGTTGCCACACCACATTAGCACAGAGATGCAGTTGTCGATTCAAATCCCGTAGTGGTAGAGGTAATAAGAGTATAAGCAGTAATCGGGAAGATTAGGGTTTGGAGATGTTATTTAAAGAGTATAATCCAGTGAAATAAATTTGGAAAGAGGAAAAAAGGGACATGAAGAATTCAGAAGATTAGAATTTGGGAGAACACAGAGAGTGGATGCACCTGCGCCATTGCAAACGATTTTGAGCCATGTCATTCAGGGTCTCTAACCATCGGTTGCTATCATCTCGCGGTCCCCAACCAGGTAGTCTACACCTACCAACATGTCACTCAGTCCACTTGTCAGTGACTTCATGGACTTGTGCCATGTTTTGGTTTGGCCGCCCCTAGCTTTCTTCCAACCTACTCCTATACCACTGAACATAGCACGTCGAGGCAGTCGGTCGTTGGGCATACGTAACACGTGTCCCAGCCATCTCAACTGATGAAGTTTCACTACTTCATCAATTGATTTGCCATCCTTACCTAGTACCCGTTTCCTAACAACTGTGTTACTTACTCGATGGTCCCATGATATACGAGCAATGTTTCGAAGACACCTATGATCAAATACTAGTAACCTACGAATATCCTCTACTCTTACCGGCCATGTTTCACTGCCATAAAGTAGGACGGAACGAACTGCTGCGCAGTAAACACGTCCTTTGGTTGATAGACGGATATCTCGCCTACGCCATAAATGACGCAAGTTGGCAAAAGCTAGTCGAGCCTTCTGTATCCGTGCTGAGATTTCGTCACACACCAACCACAAGGGCTGATGAGACTTCCAAGATAAGTGAAGCGGTCGACACACTCAACTACTTCACTCCCTATCACTAGTTCGGGTGTCGATGTAACCCAATCCTGAAGCAACATTTTGCATTTCGAGGGAGAGAATCGCATCCCGAACATGCTTGCATTGTTGCTTAGAGTGGTCAGAAGACTCTGCATTTTGTCAGCGTCTTCACCAAATAAAACTATGTCATCAGCATATTCTAAGTCAACAAGTGAACCTCCCGGTAGAAGTTCAACCCCTGGAAATTTAGATGAGGAGAGTGTTATCTCTAAAAGTACGTCGACCACAAAGTTGAACAAGAATGGGGAGAGTGGACAGCCCTGACGAACACCACTTGAGGTAATCAATTCTGATGACAGTTCGCCATAAGCTCTCACTCTACCAGTTGTGTTCGAGTAGAGAGCCTTTATAAGGTTAATGTACTTCTTTGGTACTCCTTTCAGTGACAAACACTGCCATAGAACCTCACGATCAACAGAGTCGAATGCCGCCTTAAGGTCGAGAAATACTACCATTGTGGGGCGTCTGAATGTGTGTCTGTGTTCTAGAACCTGACGTAGTGTGAATATCTGATCTATACAACCACGTCCAGGTCGAAAACCGGCCTGGTTTTCTCTAGTCTGCTCTTCACGAGCTTTGATTAGGCGTCGAAGTATTATTGAAGCTAATATTTTAGACACTATATTAGTCAAACTGATTCCTCTGTGATTGTCACAAGAGGACTTTTGTCCTTTCTTATAGACTGGCACAATCAGTGATTGAGACCAGTCAGATGGGATTACGTCCAGTTCCCAAATTCTACCTAAGACCTCAGTTAATCTCATTGCTAATACTGGACCACCATCCTTAAAAATCTCAGGAGTAAACCTGTCAGGGCCTGCTGCTCTCCCTCGTTTCAGATTTCCTATGGCTTTTTCAACTTCGTAAAGGGACGGAGGACCTACATTAACTTGCCATTCAGGTTGACTGGAGATCGTGGGAAACCGAAGTGTGGCTGAAGGCCAGTTGAACTGATCCCTAAAGTGTTCTGCCCATCGATCCAATCTCCTGGATTGAGAATGAATAATATGTCCATCTTTCTCTGAGATTGTTTCGCTAACGGTCGGGTTCCTAATTCCGGTTTCCTTAACGAGTCTGAACAATTGTCTGCTATTACCTATTGCCGCTGCCTTTTCCATCTCTCTTGCTTTCGCTACCCACCACTGTTCGCGATCATTGCGTAGACTTCTTGTCAGCTTGCGCTTAAGCTGACTCCGCTCTTCATTATGTTCAGAGCCAGGTGGAATGAGTTTCCGAGCATCTATCAGTGCGATAGATGCTGCTGAGATCCAGTGTTGCTCCCTAACCTTCTGGTTTACCTTACTAGCAGATATCACTGCTGTTTCCACAGCTTTTCGGATATCATTCCATGCTGCATCGGGGTGGGCATCACATACATGGCTGCCTAACTGTTTTCCTAGTTGTTCCTGAAATATACTCTTAGCTTGACTATCATTAAGTAGGGCCCTAAGAGGTTTCCTTGCAGCGTCTTTCCTACGTCCAGTAAGACGCAAGCAAATACGCGCTCGCACTAGAGCATGATCTGAATCTAGGCATGTGCTCCAGAATGAGCGACAGTCTTCTATCGAGCCCCTCCATCGGTGGCTGATAGCGATGTGATCTATTTGGGTCCAACGTTGGGACGAATTAGGGGGTCGCCATGTTAAAAGATGTTTTTCCTTATGCTTAAAGTTAGTATTTGCAAGGAACAGGCGGTTATCTGAGCATAGCTGCAACAGACGGTCGCCATTATCTGTTCTTTGAGCCACGACACCATAAGATCCACCTAGGTGTCTTTCCTTATCGCTTAGTTTACCTACTTGAGCATTAAAGTCACCGGCCACTATTACTACATCCGAGCGCCTAGCTTTTCGGAGAAGGTCCGAAAG
Source organism: Schistosoma mattheei (assembly GCA_944470405.2). Taxonomy (NCBI): domain Eukaryota; kingdom Metazoa; phylum Platyhelminthes; class Trematoda; order Strigeidida; family Schistosomatidae; genus Schistosoma; species Schistosoma mattheei. The sequence continues at coordinate 87,607,953 of OX103947.1, read as the reverse complement.
CTTTCTGTAAAACTCATCTTTTACATCATCTGAGCTGCAGTCAGTGGGAGAATAGGCAGAGACGACGAAGAGGCAACGACGAGTGTCCCTATCTTTCCGGATTCTTACTGTTCCGTTCAGTCGGACAGCGCACAAACGACTGTCTACTGGGATCCACTCTAAGAGAGCTAGTTCTGCCCTAGGACTCAATGCTATACCTACGCCGGCGAGGCCACGGGAAGCAGAATCAGGGCTTCCAGATACACGAAGCGTAAATCGAGTCGGTTCTTTATTTTGGCATGGTGAGGTCAAATGAATGACGCTACTTGGATCCTGTATGCGCGTTTCGGAGACGCAGCACACATCGATGGCGCGAGATTCTAAAGTTTTAGCTAAGGAAGCCTGCTGTCCTATTTGGCAAAGTGTTCGTACGTTAAAAGCTCCTACGTGTAGTTTAGAGCGTGGTTTCAGGAGACCAGGAATGGCGTTCCACGTACTCGAATCGTTTGCCCTAGCGGTGCGAGGTGATAAAGAGACGTGAGGAGGGTTAGTCATGGAGATAAGAGAGGTATTAGGAGGTGTAGGAAGGATTTGAATGTGACCACCTTGGTCTCTTGTGCTGTTACGGGTATGAGGGCTGATGTCACTTTCCGGCTGCCCACACCCTGGAAGTGTTGGTCCTTCACAACTCCCTGGCTGGGGTCCGAGAAATGGTGCAACACAGTGGCTAGAGACGTTATCAAATATGGCTCAGAATAGAAGCCAGTGATGATCCTGCTGTAACCTTATTTTACTTTCCTCATAGAAAAATGGTTTTTTCTTCCTTAACTGAAAGATTTCTTCGGATTGTACCTTTCCGTTTCCCCCATTATTACTATTATTATTATTACACTACCTTACACTAATCTGGTCGTTATTGTCCTCTTTTCTCTTCGAATTCTCATTGTTTTGTGTGGCGCATATATATTTGGTGCCCTCTTGTACCAATATTTATGTGTTCGAATAAAATATAATAAAGTAATAAAATAAAATATCAGAAGCGTGTGACTCCTCAACTGATCACCATCCGATCAATCGTTGATTGGTTAACATCGGTTGTATTGGTCCGTAGCAGCTTCTTTGTTAATGTGTCCAAGTAAACTATCCTAACCAGTGAGTAGACAAATTAAACTATTCTTTTTGAGTCATTTATAATGTTTACTGTTTTAATATGAGAGTATGTTTATCTGTCCCTTACTCCTGTTGGTTACCCGTCTTTAGCTTATTTTTACTCTACAAATGCTGAGTTAAGTTTGATAAAACTAAGTAGACTGAGTACCCTTTATCCATACTGCGCCTCTCTTACAGTCTGTCTAAATAAATGGATGTTTGGAACAATTCTTTCAACTCAATTCATACTTGACTTTTATTTCCACCATTACCCATCAGGGTTAGACTGAGGTATAATATGCGGAACTAAGCGGAGAATGTAATATTTCATGGTTTACTCATCCTCATTCAAAATGAAATAAATGCGCTGCCACATGATCTTCATATTTACATGAACTAAATAGCATTAGTGTTGAAAATCGAACAAATCAGTTGGTTTATCTTAAACGATACTTTTATATTACTATATATAATTCAGGAAAAATTAGCTAAGTACTCAATCAATAATGAAAGGAAAATTCATCCAAGAAAAGGTTGATGCGATATTTCAACATCTGTAACAGGGTATTGATACGCCTCAGCAAATTAATCCAAAACGTCAAGAAAGACAGATAAATTTCAGACATCTCTACCAAATCGACAGCTTCTGGGAACTCATTCCAGCACGCTCGGGGTAAAATGAAAATCGACGAAAATGTAAACGTGAACTGACAAGACGTTTATGATCACGATTAGTGGTGGTCAACAAAAGCAAGAGATGAAAAACGCAGCAGCAATAGATAACACTCAACAAATGTATCAGATTCGTCAAAAAAAGTATCGAGACAGTTGTTAGTGGACTATTTTGGAAAAAGTTGAGACAGCGATCCATTTTCAGTTCGGAAGATTGAAACGGTGAATAGAACACTTCAAAAAAAAATTTTTAATGGTTCCCATCTACTCTTTAATTACTCACTTCCTAAGAACATACTTTCCCAAACTCTTTGTGAGGCTGATAAGACCATGTCTAATTTGAAATGAGAGAGTCTTCAGAACCTCACTCAAGAAGTCTTCAAGGACGACGATCCAGTTTTAGAGGTTAAATTGATTGAAATATGACTTAGTGATACCATTAGACTGGTTTCAATTCCTGATCACCCCAGATTGTAAGAAAGAGTAGAAATTCTCTTTTGGTAACCATGAAGAAATCAGTTTGACTGAAATCGCAAGTACTTGCCTCAATGATAATTTAATGCTCGAAAAGCACCAAACTGGAGAAAACGATGTTGGCTTCAGGACTTCTCATGAACCTATAGACTAAACTCACACTTCATACAGTTTGCAGAATACAAATATACATACAGACGCACGACTAGAATTGAAGCACTTGAACCAAAAAACTCAATTTAACACTGTTGATAGGGAGGGGTTGTGGCGATGTCTGACAATAGACTAACTTAAATACCATTAGATGTATGAGTTAATGCACATTTATGTCATATGTTGACCATGACTGACTGACTAGGTTTTTATCATAGAAAGATATACACGAGAGATAAGTAAGGTTTGACACGCTCCTTTTCCTCATAATCATAATCATTGGTGCTATCTTAAGGAAATAAATAAATGACGGATTATATGACAGGTCAATTGAAAAACTATATAATTTAAAGCTGACATCTGTTAGTTACATTATTTGCCAAAATGATGAAGAATAAATCAAGTTTAAAATACAACATTTAAAATATCCATAGCCACTTACATGAAATATGTTCATACAATGTCCAGTACGATAACTCCAAGCTTGCTCACCAGTAATCCAATTTGTAACAACAACTTTTAAATCATCAGAACCGGAAGCAATTAAATTTCCTCTTGAATTAAAATTTAAAGCATTAACACAGCCACGATGGCACTTTGTAAACAATAGGAAGTAATAATTGGAAAAGAAAAATGTATGAATTGATCGAATCGAGACATAATAAGCGTATACAAACAATATCAGATGAACTATAGACATTGGACAGGTCACAGTCAAAATTCGAAAAAAAAGTAAGATTTCAGGGAGCCTCCCCGACCGTTGCTGATCCCTGACGTGACGGTCGGGCTTGCCCATCGTGCTGAACCGATCAAGCTATATTGGCTGAAGCAATCGTCCCTTAAGTACCTACCATGTCAAGCAGGTCGGTTGAAGAACGGCAAGACCAAAAGAAGCAAACCCATGGTCCGACGGCGAAGTCGCACTGTTGATTGTACAGAGGTGTAACGGCAGTAAAGCTTTCCCTCAGACAACCAGCATAACGGCGACACTACCTTCCCACAAGGAAGAGTGGGGTTAGAAAAGGTCGACCCTAAAAATGCACACCTCGACTTATCCAACGGATTTCTGTCTCCGACGACAAGGTCCCAACAAGTACGGAACCAACAAGAAAATTATTCACAAGAAGGTCGTATGTGACCGACCTCAAGTAGTTGTCTCTTGGATACTGCAGTCACGCTCTCAGGTCACTAAGAGCAACTCTAACCAAATTTCCTTTTCAGGTACCTCCAGAAGAACCCTTCCAAAGTATGAGCAAACAGGAAGTGGGAACCGCCCTCATGCTTCTGACAGTACTCAAGACCACCAAAAGAGCCTACAGAAACCCAATGCTTCTACTGTTCTAGTTATAGGATACAAAAAATGGGAATTTGAGAAACCAGTTCATCGTGTGATAAAAAAACACAACAAAAGAGTTGTCAATTTTAATTTTGGTAGTGTAATGAAGTCAAAACTGTTTATTGTAGAATTTCTGTTTTGAAAACTTTAGAATAGACTGGTAATAGAAATTCTAGTTTGTATTAAACTAATTTCAAAAGGTCAACAGAAAATTAAACGACAACAATTAAAGTACAAGAGTGGAGAAAAATATGATGACTACCTCAAACTTGTTTTCCAAATGTAACCGCGTGACAGCCCAAAGACTACCCTGAACACTTTCTTGAAAGGTCTGAGCATCAGGATAAAGAGCTCCTTTACTTCGGCATCCATATATTTGCAAACCATCAAACCTTTGACTGCCTTCAGTTGTCCAACGAGATGCCCTATAACGTAATCTTCGTGACTTTGACGATGGCCCAATATCTCCTTGCTCACGAGCCAATAACAAATTAAATGGATGCCTCATAAACGCTCGAGATCTGGTACCCGTACCATCATTATTTTGAATACATGAACTCGAAAGATTGAATAATGGGTTGACTGAAGTTCCAATATGATAGGCACTGCCAATTCGTAAGTCACATTCAAGCTGCTTCTGTAGGGTAACAAACAAAAACCACATACACGTGAAATTTTTAAAAAGGTTTTGCAGACAGACATGCAGAATATTACGTACTGCCTGGAGCTATAGCTCAATGATTTGGACACTCAACTATGGTCTACTAAATCGAAAACTTTTTCACGGGCAAATGAGGTGTATTTCTCAGGATCTAGAAAACAATCTTATCTGTATGTTGAATTAAAATAAATTTTCCCTTTTCTAGTATTACATATGGCAACAAAGAACTCCGACTGCAGCTCTTCTAAGGCTACTACTGGTCCCAAGACCGGGTAAAGGAGGGTCAGGCATGGAGTCAGCAACCCCATCCCGTAAAAAATAATCTTGCTAAAAAAGAACTACCTAGATCAAACAAATCAAACCATTTAAATTCAGCCAACTGAGTTGAAAGATCTTCTTTCGAAACAATTATGACACCGCATAGTGAAAACCGAGATTCTTCGGATGTTACGAGGCCGATACCCCTTCTAATAACCAGAGCAACAATTCCTGTAGGTGTAATGTTCGAACAATCTGGGAAACCGGAAGGACCAACCAAATAGCTGTGGAAATGAGGAGGCACAACATGGCGGTGCTCAGAATAAGTGAAACCCAATGGAACCAAGATGGACAGAAAAAGGTGTGTTCGAAAGAGATGCTGCTGTACTCTAATCACGAAGAGAAAATGCTCCACATAACAAAGAATTGCTCTGATACTTTACATGAATCACCAAAAGCACTTATAGGATGGGAACCTCACGGATTCAGGATCATCAACGCATCCCTTATAACCAAGAAGGAACGAATTACAATGAATGTTATGCACCCACGAATGATGGCAACGACGATGATAAATGTCAATTCTACAAGAGGCTGCAATCGATCATAGAGAAGTGCCAAAGAAAGGATCTCACCATCCTTACCAGAGACCTAAACGCCAGTCAGGATGAACAACACCGGGTGTGAAGGTATCATGGGACGAAATGAACTGACTAAGAAAAACAAACGAGAATGGTGAAAGGTTTAGAAAATCATGTGCATTCAACAAAATGGTTATAGGTGGAACCACCATATTCCCACACAAACTCATACACAAAGTTGCATGTGTCTCACAGTATCACATTACACAGAACCAGGTCGATTATATTTGCATCAGCACAATATTTACAAGGTCAATAGAGGACATGAGAATGAGGAGAGGATCTGACATAGCTTCAGATCACCACCTGGTTGTGACCAAGATGAAACTGAAGCTAAAGAAACACTGGATAACGAGGGAAATTGCAGTACAAAGGTTCAATATAGCCTCCCTACGAGAAACTAACAAACTCAACCAATTCAAGATAACTCTCAACAACAGGTTCCAAGTCTTACAGGATCTACTGGAAGAAGAAGAAAGTACTATGGAAGACAACTGGAAAGGGATCAAAGAAGCATTAACTTCAACGTGTCAGGAGGTGCTGGGTCGCAAGCATCATTAGAAGGAATGAATCTCTGGCGATACTCTGGATAGGATTCAAGAACGAAAGAAAGAACAAAGAGACAACGATTAACAACAGAAAGTCAAAGCACAAGCTGAATACACAGAAGCAAACAAGCAAGTGGAAAAGAGAATTAGAACTGACAAGCAGAAATATATGGAAGACCTAGCAACGACGGCGGAAAAAGCTGCAACAGAAAGAAATATGAGACAACTATATGAAACGACGAAGAAACTGACAGGAAAATATAGTGAACCAGAAACCGGTCAAGGACAAAGAAGGCAAGCCGATTATTGAGATTTAAGAAAAGAGGAACAGAAGGGTAGAATACTTCGAAGAACTCCTGAACAGACCAGCTCCATTGAATCCACCGGACTTCAAAGCAGCACTGTGGGATTTGAACTGAATGATGATTCCCTGGTACTTGATCGCGCGCCCATTACGAATTAAAAATATATTTCCAGTAGCGCTCATCACGTTCGGCCTTCCCTAAACTGCACTATTTCGGAAATTGTTAGCACACTAATTCGAATACATTTAATTATCATGAGCACACACAGGCCTTCCTACAGCTGCCACTCCAACAGCGATCGTAGACATCAACATGGACATCAGATAAATCAACAATGGGAAAGCACTAGGACCTGACAACATACCAGTCAACGCACACGCATAGGAGCAACTACAAGTATGCATCACGTTCTATTCAGAAAGATTTTGGAGGAAGAACAAGTGCCACCGACAGACTGGAAAAAAGGACACCTCAAGATTCAAAAGAAAGGAGATCTGAGCAAGTGTGAGAAATACAAAGGCATCTCAAAACTACCACTACCAGTAAAACTTTTCAACAATGTTGTTAAACCTAATGAAGGATTCAGTAGACGACCAGCTACGAAATCAACAGATCGGATTCCGTAAGGATCGGTCGTGGGTAGACCAAATTGCGACAATACGGATCATTGTTGAGCATTCAGTTGAATGGAATTTGTGACTGTACATCCATTCCCCTGACAGTGGTAAGGCGTTTGACAGTGTGGATAAGAAAACCTTACGGAAACTACTTTGATCCTATGGTTTACCTGAGAAGATCGTTAACACCATACGGAATTTATAGACGAACTACACTGCAAAGTGGTGCATGTGTAGTGAACAAGAACACAAGTGGGGACAACCGAATGTATTTGAACACAAAATTACAGGAAATCTCACTAAAATCTGAGAACCATACATTAAATACTTTATTTGAAAAATATCAATCAATTGTCTCAAACTTGACTGTTCCTTTTGCAAGTCTCGGTCCATCGTCTCAGATTTTATTGTTCATGAACTTTCATACCAACTGCTCACCGTTCCCGTTCTTTTCCTCTCGATCTTCCACTGAAATACATTCTATGTCTGACCATCGTTATATGCTACTCATGTGAATATAAGTAGCTCACACCACACATGGAGGCCAGATGACAGACACATTCCAGGTGAAGACCAGTGTTAGATAAGGTTGCTTACTCTCGCTTCCCTTTCTTCCATTGGTTTACTGGATTATGAAGACCTTCATATCTGAGGAGAAGCACGGAATACAATGGACAGCTTGCATGCAACTAGAAGATTTGGACCTCACAGATGACCAAGCCCAACAAATGCAAGTAAGGACAGTCAGTGTAGCAGCAACCTCTTTAGCAGTAGGCCTAAACATTCACAAGAGAAAAACCAAGATCCTTAAATACAACACGGAGAACACCAACTCAATCACACTTAGTTGCGAAACTCTGGGACAGGTTGAAACTTTCACGTACCTGCCTGGACAGCATCATCGATGAACAAGGAAGATCAGATGCAGATGTAAAGGCAGGGAATGCCAAAACAAAGGCAACATTCTACACTTGAAGAACATTTAGAACTCAAAACAACTGTCAGCCAACACCAAGGTCAGGATTTTCAATACAAATGTCAAAACAGTTCTACTGTAGGGAGCTGAAACTTGAAGAACCACTACAGCTATCATCAAAAAAGCGCACACTAAACGTCTGTTGGTTTAGTACCATCAGCAATAGCCTACTGTGGGAGAGAAACCCGCTTTCAGATGAAGAGAAGGTGGATAAAACATACACTGTGGAAACCATTAAACTGTATCATGATGAGATGACCTTCAAAAGCTCCACCTTAGTCAAAACTGAGTGAGAATGGAGTGCCGTAACGAGAAAGCTCGTGAAACCGTGAGGGTATCTAGTTATGAACTGGGAACCGTTTGATAAAATAGTCTAATATCGCCGGTATGTAGTGATTTTCGTTTTTCGTTGTTGTACGTGGCCCCATAATATTAATGTCAACTTGGTGATGTGGCCCTCCTGTCGTCATTAGGGTTAACAGTGCACGAGGTATTTGTCGGAGTGGCATTATGGCGTAACATGTGGCAAAATATTTGCAAAATTCCGTTTTGTCTTTGTGGATGCATGACCATCTAAATATATGGCAAATGGCATGTTCGGTCTTCCGTTTTCCCGAGTTCCCGATGCACCTGATTCATAATATTCTGAACTTTTACGCGTGGTACCATCAACAGGGGCTGTTTCGACTCACTGACTAGAAATAATGTGTCACCATACAATCCCAGATTATTCCATTTGGCACAGACAGCGCGTTGCTAAGGCATCATCTATTAACTCCACTATAGATTATTTATTATTTCCACGTAGTTGTCATTGGTAAGTGAGTTGCAGATCGGGTCTGCCGCCTGCAGGGACGACTAATCGATCTCAGGGGCTGTGCTAAGGACAGTACTAATTGTACCAGAAGAGTACGTTTTCGCAAGCATAGAGCAAAACTGCTCTCACCGACGCGTGGCAGATCCGACCTTTTACAGCCAGACTAACATCACGAAGGCGCCAATCATGATGAGATGACAATTAATTCACAAAATACTTTGCTCGAAGCCTTTATACATGAAACTAAAACTCAACAGAGATGCGGCTAGAGATATTCTGAAAGATAGGTTAACGAAAGTAATTAGCAGGACATTCTACGCAGCCAATCTTGCGTTGACTTTCTCTTGTCGACCAGAGATGTCTACTCAAACGAAAGATAAGTTACCTGAGTTGGCCTCCTCAATGTGCATTTACAAATTCAGCTGCTCCTGTGGAGATGGCTATGTCGGACATACTACCAGGCAACTTAACCAACGAATGAGTGAATATCTACCAGCATGGTTTATGAAGGGTCAGATAAAAACAATACGCAGTTCTATCTTCGCACATCTAATTGACAGCGATCACAATGTAGATAAATCGAAATCATTTCAAGTGGTCTATCGTATACCTCCATCATTTCCCAAAGGAGTTCGTTCCCGTCTCCTAAATATAGCTGAAGCCATAGGAATTCGTACATTTAACCCTAATTTATGTGTACAGAAGGAATTCGTAACCCCCTATTCCTTCCATGGCCGGATATAACTTGAAAAATGACGATTTTTTAACTCCATTTTATTTTTTTTTATCATTGGCATTATTTTCACACCTGGTATTTGTTTGCAATTTTCGCCTCTTTCCGTTTGTATTCGTCACTATCTAATTATTTACACACTTATTAGGTAATGGTTTTAGTGTTTTGTGATGATTATTTTAAGTCTATTTACCTACGTTTGACCTTTTATTTCCAATGTTTAACTACTGATAAGACTTTTGTTATTGTATTTTATTATCCTTACTACTATCAGCACACCTGTCTTCCTACTATCAACATGTACTTTAACGTGACGTATTCTATTTCATTGTGATTATTGACCCGAATTGCCTTGATTGGTTTAACATTTTCGTATAAATATTCATGTATATTAGAGTAAAGCCTGATGACGATCTAAATGAAAACAATTGTTCGCTTACATGTATTGTTCTAATTTTCACAATGGGAATCTTTAATATTTTCAGTATATGAAGTTTGTTCTCGTCATGAATTAATATCAGCAAAACAATCAGTGAAAAAAAGCCCTGAGCATTTTTTTTCTCATGATAAGAACCCGCAGAGTACAGTTGGGATTATACCGAAGATCGAACCCAAGACATTTAGATCTCGCACGTTGCCTTCAAGCCACTGAATTGAAAACCAACGATCCACATTTTAACTCCAAAAGGTTTATGATACAATCAGAAAATTATCCAATGTCATCCGGTGAGTAAGTGGTTACCCTGAACTTCATCAGTCAGGACTTCTCATTAGAATCTTACAAATTTGGTTCGAAATAAGTCACTATTGAGCATTTGATGAGTTTGCCTGAAAGGTATGTCAAGACTAGTATCATTGGAATCTGGGTTTCATTAAGGGATAATGTCAGTTCAGGATCACTGAAAACCATATGCCGCTGAAGTTACTTTGTTCAGGTTAGTTAGTGACGAAACCGATATTTAAATCAGACTAATCTATGCTAACAGATTGTTGGAGTACGTATATTGAAAGTTCGATATTGAAGTCGTTACAACCACTTAAAACCAACTTCATTAAGTTAGGATTTTCCTAAATTTGTGTGGTGAATAACTTCAATTCAGCTGTTTACTTAGGAAGTCTCTTAACATTGAACTAATTGCTTTATATAATAGTAGTATCTCTAAAAACGACAGTAATTCCGAGAATTCATGTAAACAAGTGTATGGTAGATGGTAAAACCCAAGTTCATCATCGAGTCCTAAGCTACAAAATCTTTCCTCAAAAATTTCCTATTCACAAACTATACCGTATTTTACAAAATGCATGAGGACGATAATTGGTAAAAAGTACTAAAGTCTTAATCCTTTATGATCACTCTATAAAGTCACCAAATCCTATTAAAAAACTGCAACGTTCATTTTATGTGAAATAGATTTATATAGTGAAAATAATTATTTCTGAAGCACTGTAAACAAGACCACTTCCAAATCACGTGTTAAAGATAGTGCTAAAAATATAAGAAAGGAGTTGGACGGATTAGGAATCATTCCACAGCTTTATCTAGTTCGATTGTTTAAAGACCTTAAAAGATTTTTAGCTTATTGCCATAAAAATACAGAAACACCAAGTGTGTCAATGTGGGTAAAACGAAGTTTGTTTCCCATTAAATGATAGTAATTTTGGGGGCATATAAAATACTCTTAACATTCAAATCATCAAGTGAGATACCTTGAACTTGCTGTAATCTCCATCCTTTGGTTGAAGGTTGAACGAATTCAGAGAATTAACTACGACAAAGTTAACTAGGCAATACAATTTACCAATAGGAGAGAACGTATCATCATCACTGCTGGAAGACGTTGAATTTATGACTGAAATTTTAGAGAATAAGTACAAATTATATTACCGATATTATCATCAAGTGATTCCTGTGGATTGATTTCTGGATCGACAACCTGCATTATCCTTACAAACCGAAGTAACGCAACAGTTTGAATCCAGTTGGACTCATACAACCATACCAAACAGTCTAGTTGAAATACAAAATAGAATCACTGTTACCGCTGGCAAATTCATAGGATTAAACATCTCATACTAGAATGAAAATAAACATTTCTTAGTTTACCGAGCCAGTTATCAAAAAAACTTAAGACATTTTAACGATTTAAATGGAATAGAAGAAGCTTTGCTTATCAGGCTCCCGTATCAAGTAACAGTGGGTCACCGATGCCTCCGAGTAAGAACCTAAGTATGTTTGACGACAAAAAACGAAAATGTCAGTAAATTGTAGCGAGATACCGTCCTTAGTCCAAATCCTGCGCGCTATTTAAAAAGGACAGTGGTATTCTTTCTCGGTGAGTTAATTAACTGTTTTGATCGTAAATTACGCATCAAAACTACTGTTTACACTTTAATTGCATCTACCCCAGTTAAAGTGATATTTTATTGAGTTTTTCGACTTTGCTTTTGTGTATTTATTGCATCGAAGCATACTTGGTCGACTTTTACTTGGTTTATTTAGTTAAGGTTTGGAAATCCTTCTACATATCCTGTTTTCGTCACCATTCTAGTTGATTTTCAAGATGGCTAGGTCTACTCATAAATGTGGACAACCATACTGCTTATTTCCCGTGGATGAAGGGATGCAATGTGATGAGTGTAATAAGTGGTTCCATAAGATGTGCACCCGATTAAGCCCCACTGCATATGAAAGGTGTTCAAAGCCCAACTCTCATTGGCTTTGTAGTTTTTGTTGCTCGAGCAAAAGATTGCTTATCCAGGAAGCAATTAGTCTCCTGGTGTTGGCTAATAAGAAGGTTGATGAGGGCTGTACTGATAACATTGGTACGGATGGCGAAGATTGCGTTAGTGTCGTAAGTGCTATCACGGCGCAAGCCAGACATCTACCTGTGCAACCCACAGTTAAACGTTCTCCCCCAAAACGATCAGTGAGTGACACGTCATTAGACGTCGGTGGCCATATTGCTACAGCAGCAACCGGTGACCCAGATAAGACAATTACTGTCCCGAGTTGTTCTAATGTAGACGTTTCGACTGATGGAAAATGGATGGCGCGAAAACGCAGAAGAGTAGGAAAGATAGCTAAAACTAATGACTGTTTATTTCGTAAGTCCTTGGTGGACTCTCAGACCAATCCGCCAAAGTCTCATAGTAAAGCTTCGTCTGACATTGTTGTGAGTCATTCGCTTGACTCCCAGGACTCTGTTACAATAAAAACTAATCGTAAGCTACCAGTAGTTAAAATACAGGATCTAACGTCACGGTCGAAAGAAGGATCCTGAAGCTGGTTCTCGGGAGTTTCGAAGAAAGAGACATATTATTGAAAAGCGCACAAAAAAACTCGTACCTCAAATATCCGTATTCGACCAGACTGGCCGCTTGAGGATCGAATCAAGTGGAAGAATGCTCTTACGGAGTTGAGGACCCGCAAATTAAATGGCGAAAATAACCTTACCATTAAGGGTTTTCGGGTAGTCAGGTCTTGGAAGCCAATGCTTCCGAGGCCTGTATGGGTAGAACGATTGATTGCAAAAACACCTTAAGTGTGTGCTACACGAACGCTCGTAGTCTTAGAACTAAAAACGTCCGAGCTAAGTCTGATGGTGCAAGAATTAGTCCAAAAGTATATCAAGTTTCGTCTTAAAAGTATCCTGGGAAGTCTCTTATACTAGCTCGACCGGCAGCGAAATCCAACATTTGACTACTCTTGAGGATTAGAAGTTGTGCCTATAGTTTTTTCTGCTGCGTTGGGTCTCCAGTTTCCGGGTGTTTTCTACAAGGTTAGTGTTGGAACTAAGCTTTAGCAGTTATTTGAGTGTGTCCCAAAGTGTTTATGATGTTATAAGTCACTGGAAGGTCAAATCTACGATACCCGTACCCTAACGGGCAAAGGTTCATTGATTTGATGCACCCTTCATAAAGCTTGAATTTGGGTCCTCGAACTGGTTTCGTGGCTCACCGTTTAATACATTCCAGTATGTCCTCATCTATTGGAGTGAGGAAACACGAATTAGCGTCAGGTGGAAAGTTCTGCAATCAAGCTGGCCAAAAATGCACTTCAACGTTACCAATGCGAGTTTTGCTCAGAAGGCATTGTTTTGCAATTAGAATGAAACTTCACACCATATTTTACCAAGAACCTTAGATCTATTTCAATTTGGAATACCTCTAGACAGAAGTTACTCGTGTTGTATTCTTGGTCTGCAGTATCACTCAGGTGGACTACGCCTGCAGCTCTTATAGGGTTGCTGCCGGTCCCAAGCCCGGGTAAAGGAGGAGGGTTGGGCATGGGGTTAGCGTCCCCATCCCGTAGAAAACTAACTCGCTAAAAAAACGCTTACCAGAAAAAATAATCCAAACCATTTTAACTCTGCCCTGGGAGTTAGAAGGTCTTCAGTTAGAAGAATTATGACGCTTCATGGTGAAAGCCGAGTTCCTTCGGAAGCCACGAGGCCGATGCCCCTTCTAACAACCAGAGCAAAAATTTTTATAGGTACATGGAACGTTCGAACAATGTGGGAAACCGGGAAGACCAGTCAAATAGCAATGGAAATGAGGAGATACAACTTAGCAGTACTGGGAATCAGCGAAACCCACTGGACCCAAGCTGGACAGAAAAGGCTAGCTACGGGAGAGATGCTGCTATACTCCGGTCACGAAGAGGACAATGCTCCACACACTCAGGGAGTCGCTCTTATGCTGTCCAAAGTAGCACGAAATGCACTTGTAGGATGGGAATCTCACGGATCCAGAATCATCAAAGCATCATTCAAAACAAAGAAGGAGGGGATCTTAATGAATATTATCCAATGTTATGCACCCACCAATGATAGCAACGACGACATCAAAGATCAGTTCTACGAGCGGCTGCAGTCAATCATAGAGAAATGCCAAGAAAGGACCTAACTATTCTGATGGGAGATCTAAATGCCAAAGTCGGAATAGACAACACTGGATATGAAGATATTATGGGACGACATGGACTGGGAGAAAGAAACGAAAATGGAGAAAGATTTGCAAATCTATGTGCATTCAACAAATTGGTCATAGGAGGCACAATATTTCCACACAAGCGTATACACAAGGCTACATGGATCTCACCGGACCACACTACAGAGAACCAAATAGATCATATTTGCATCAACAAAAAATTCCGAAGGACAATGGAAGATGTGAGAACCAGGAGAGGTGCTGACGTAGCTTCAGATCACCACCTAGTTGTAGCCAATTTAAAACTGAAGCTAAAAACGAACTGGACAAGTGGACAAACAACAATACAAAGGTTCAATACAGCCTTCCTTCGAGATACTGACAAACTCAATGAATTCAAGATAGCTCTCAACAACAGGTTCCAAGCCTTACAAGATCTACTGAAAGAAGAAGAAACTACTATGGAGGACAACTGGAAAGGCATCAAGGAAGCATTAACTTCAACGTGTCAAGAGGTTCTGGGCCTAAAGAAACACCATCATAAGGAATGGATCTCTATAGAAACACTGGACAAGATCAAAGAAAGGAAGAACAAGAAGGCAGCAATTAACAACAGCCGAACACGAGCAGAGAAAGTCCAAGCACAAGCTGAATACATAGAAGCAAACAAACAAGTGAAGAGGAGCATTAGAGCCGACAAGAAGAAATACGTGGAAGAACTAGCAACGACGGCAGAAAAAGCTGCTAGAGAAGGAAATATGAAACAGCTTTACGATACAACGAAGAAACTATCAGGGAAATACAGTAAACCAGAGAGGCCGGTCAAAGACAAAGAAGGCAAGCCAATCACCGAAATTCAACAACAGCGTAACAGATGGGTAGAATACTTCGAGGAACTCCTGAATAGGCCGGCTCCAATGAATCCACCGGATATCGAAGCAGCACACATAGATCTTTGTTACCGTTGTACCTTTATTTTTGTTCGCTTGTATGAATACGTATGCTTGAGTATTACGTATCGTCTACGCAATTATTCATTCTACTAGCTCTAATGTTAATGGCTTGGTCGATTTGATGATTCACTCATATATATATATATATATATATATATATATATATATATTATTCCTATTCATCTTGGCTCGCGAACTCGCTCACTTGCTTTTCGGCATTATTCCTTCATTCTTGTTTCGCGTCTCTGTATTTATGGTGATCTGTGCGTCGTGCAATTATAAACGCGATCAACACTTCGTGCTCGTCTTCTGATTTATGCACAGTTGGGGATATTTTCAAGTAATGGTTATCAGGACAAACTTTACGCGGTTCGAGGATTATATCGAATACCGACCACTACATATGCTTGTCCCTATCAAAAACTTTTGAGAGGTCAATGTACAGTATGTCAACCTTCTGCATGTGATCAAGGATGATTGTCCACCTGTCCACCGCGGTTAGCAGTCAAGTTTTACAAGTGTGAAACCATACTGTTGAGGTGGAAAGAAGTTTATGGATATTACATAGTTGCGTTATTTTGGAGGGTGTTGATGTAAGTGCCACTGGCTAATAGCTTGAACGTCCACTGTGTCTACCTTCTTTGATAAGTGGTGTGACGTGAGCCAGCTTCCAATTTTCTAGTATCGTGCCTCGAATTGGCGAATGTAAGAATATTACGCTAAGCAGTGTTGTCAAGATGAAAGGCGCTTCCCTCAGTGTAATAGAATGGACTATATCTCAGCAAGGAGAAGTGTCGAAGTTTAGGTAGTGTAGTTTCCGATGCACCACGTCAGCGCTATGGTTCACTTCTGAGTCTCATTGAGTCACATGTGGAGCTCTCACCAACACAGTTACAATGGGTCGGTTGAAATGTTCGAGCGCGCTGTTCTGCCAGAAAGTCGGTGGTGTCACCGTTTTTTGTTGGTTTAGCCAGTAGAACCTAGCGATTGGGAAACCTCATTTTTGACTTGTCGAAGAGAGGCTGCATGACGAGATTAGCTTTACGATTGAAGACAAAAAATTATCGATAAGCTTTATCTGACACTGAAGCCTGACTTCTATTATTGCTTTTGTGCACTGGTTCCTTGCTTGTTTGAATTAGCTATATGCGCTGTTGTTACCAATTTGTATGTATTACGCCCAGTAGTGTCTTTTGTGGCTTAGCAAACGAAGAGTCTGGTTCTAGATGAATGTATTTTGCTCGTAGATTAGAAGTATTTAAATTATTAAACGAACTAGGAATTCCAGAAATAACGTAATTTAAGTCAGGTAGAACTAGGTGAGTACAAAAGAACTTATTGTATTTCGGATTCGAAATCTGACAGACATCACGTACAAAAGAATCATTAATTCATACAAACACCAAATATAATCAGGCAACCTACCTCCACAAAATGTTCCAAGTTGGAAGCCTCTGGCCGTTGTACGATTCTTCTGCCATCAAAACAGTTCACAAGTGGAGTAGTCATTCCCAACCTGCCTTTGTGCCTGGTCCTTTAATCATGTGACCTGCCCAGATGCATATGGAGTCTAGTAGGCAACCAGCGTCCGTCGGCATGATATGCTTTGAGAGTAGCAGCCGTCTCAGGGGAGGATGCGAAGGTTATCTTCATTGAACTAAGTCTGGAATCCCCGTCCTCTTTGGCTAGTCACACCATTTAGTAAATCAATATGTTCCACAGCCTCAAACATCGCTTGATGAATCCTCACTCCAGAATATCAGTCTGCTTAATCAGGGTCTGTGTTTTCCGAAACACCTTGAAAAACAATATTTGTCGCGCGAAAGATTCCTTAGGAGTGTTACGGGTGAGATTTCACTTGGAATAGGGTATATCAAGTAGTATCGTTATATAGACTTCGGATTTCAGCAGGTGAATAGTCAGCAGAATATCCCCTACGTAAGTGTTGTTGGTGAACGTTTTACGATTGTCTTAGGTGATTTTGGTTATTGGAGTCCTTCCCTCAACTAGGCCGCGTAACCGTTATTGACTCAATTTTGGGAAGTTTGAACTTCCTGCTCAACTCGTTCTGAAGTATTCTATCACTTTTGTCTTGAAGATCGAGGGGAAGGTCAGAAATACGTTTTAGATTCATGATTGTAAGTGAATCGTATTGAGCGTTCATCGTTTTCCAGGCTACCGTGTACGTAGAGGTTAGGGTCCTTTTTGTTTGGCAGTAGGAATACGTTTCGGATTCTCGTGCTCTTTGTTGGCTCGTTGGACGATCTTCGGGGTAGATTGCACGGCAAAATCACTGGCTGATTTCACCACAAGATCTGGTCCAGTCAGCTTTTGTGGAGGTGACACTCGATCATTTTCAACTCTGTTTACAGTAGTCCATTTGCCTACGTAAATTTCGTGGGGCACAGTTGCATTTGGAGGGCCTGTGTTGGGAGACCCAAGTTGGCTGAAGAAGTATAATACCGTGGATGTAATGATGGCGCTGAGCTACAGTAGTTCCTCACGAATGTCGATGCGTGTTCCTTACTTACTTACGCCTGTTACTCCTCGTGAAGGAGCATAGGCCACTCACCAGCATTCCGCATCCAATCCTGTCCCAACCAATCCTTTCCAGCTCCTTCCAGTTCTTACTCATCCTTTTCATATCTGCTTCTATTATCCGACGTAATGTGTTCTTAGGCCTTCCTCTTTTCCGCTTCCCTTCAGGATTCCAAGTTAGGGCTTGCTTCGTGATGCAGTTTGACGATTTGCGTAATGTATGTCCTATCCATTTCCATCGTCTTTTCCTAATTTCTTCTTCAGCTGTAAGCTGGTTTGTTCTCTGCCACAAAAGGCTGTTGCTGATGGTATCCGGTCAATGGATGTTGAGTATCTTGTGTAGACAACTATTTATAAATACTTGTACCTTCTTGATGGTGGTTGTAACAGTTCTCCAAGTTTCAGCTCCATACAGTAGAACTGCCTTGACATTCGTATTGGAGATTCTCATTTTGATATTGGTCGAAAGTTGTTTTGAGTTCCATATGTTCTTCAACTGAAGAAATGCGACCCTTGCTTTGCCAATCCTCGCCTTTACGTCTGCATCTGAACCTCCTTGTCCATCGACGATGCTTCCTAGGTATGTGAAGGATTCTACATCTTCCAGAGTTTCGCCATCAAGAGTGATTGGATTGCTGTTCTTCGTCTTAAATTTGGGGACCTTGGTTTTCCCCTTGTGTATACTGAGACCTACTGATGCAGAGACTGCTGCCACATTGGCTGTCTTTGTCTGCGTCTGTTCGTGTGTATGCGATAAGAGGGCTAGGTCGTCTGCGAAGTCCAAATCGTCGAATTGATTCTGAGTTGTCCATTGTATTCCGTGTTTTCCTTCAGATGTCGAGGTCTTCATAATCCAGTCGACCACCAGAAAAAAGAGGAAGGAAGAGAGTAAACAGCCTTGTCTGACTCCGGTCCTTACTTGGAATGCATCTGTCAGCTGTCCTCCATGCACTACTTTGCACTGTAGTCCGTCGTATGAGTTCCGGATTATATTGACAATCTTCTCAGGAACTCCGTAGTGTCGAAGAAGTTTCCATAACGTCCTCCTGTCTACACTGTCGAATGCCTTTTCATAATCAATGAAGTTGATGTATAATGATGAGTTCCACTCAACTGATTGTTCGACGATGATCCGTAGTGTTGCAATTTGGTCTGTGCACGACCGATCCTTACGGAATCCAGCTTGTTGATCTCGAAGTTGGGCGTCTACTGCATCCTTCATCCGGTTCAGCAACACTGTTGAAGACTTTCCCTGGTATTGATATTAGTGTAATGCCTCTGTAGTTTTCACATTTGCTCAGATCTCCTTTCTTTGGAATCTTGATGAAGTGTCCTTCTTTCCACTCCATCGAAGTCGGCTCATTCAGGAGTTCCCCGAGGTACTCTACCCATCTGTTACGTTGTTGCTGAATTTCAGTGATTGGCTTGCCTTCTTTGTCTTTGACCGGCCTCTCTGGTTTATTGTATTTCCCTGCTAGTTTCTTCGTTGTATCGTAAAGCTGCTTCATATTTACTTCCCTAGCTGCCTTTTCCGCCGACGTTGCTACTTCTTCCACGTATTTCTTCTTGTCGGCTCTAATGCTCCTCTTCACTTGCTTGTTTGCTTCTATGTATTCAGCTTGTGCTTGGACTTTCTCTGCTCGTGCTCGGCTGTTGTTTATTGCTGCCTTCTTGTTCTTCCTTTCTTTGATCTTGTCCAGTGTTTCTATAGAGATCCATTCCTTATGATGGTGTTTCTTTAGACCGAGAACCTCTTGACACGTTGAAGTTAATGCTTCCTTGATGCCTTTCCAGTTGTCCTCCATAGTAGTTTCTTCTTCTTTCAGTAGATCTCGTAAGGCTTGGAACCTGTTGTTGAGAGCTATCTTGAATTCATTGAGTTTGACAGTATCTCGAAGGAAGGCTGTATTGAACCTTTGTATTGTTGTTTGTCCACTTGTCCAGTTCGTATTTAGCTTCAGTTTTAAATTGGCTACAACTAGGTGGTGATCTGAAGCTACGTCAGCACCTCTCCTGGTTCTCACATCTTCCATTGTCCTTCCGAATTTTTTGTTGATGCAAATATGATCTATTTGGTTCTCTGTAGTGTGGTCCGGTGAGATCCATGTAGCCTTGTGTATGCGTTTGTGTGGAAATATTGTGCCTCCTATGACCAATTTGTTGAATGCACAAAGATTTGCAAATCTTTCTCCATTTTCGTTTCTCTCACCCAGTCCATGTCGTCCCATGATATCTTCATATCCGGTGTTGTCTGTTCCGACTTTGGCGTTTAGATCTCCCATCAGAATAGTGAGGTCCTTTCTTGGCACTTCTCTATGAGTGATTGCAGCCGCTCGTAGAACTGATCTTTAATGTCGTCGTTGCTATCATTAGTGGGGGCATAACATTGAATAATATTCATTGTGATCCCCTCCTTCTTTGTTTTGAATGATGCTTTGATGATTCTGGATCCGTGAGATTCCCATCCTACAAGTGCATTTCGTGCTACTTTGGACAGCATAAGAGCGACTCCCTGAGTGTGTGGAGCATTGTCCTCTTCGTGACCGGAGTATAGCAGCATCTCTCCCGTAGCTAGCCTTTTCTGTCCAGCTTGGGTCCAGTGGGTTTCGCTGATTCCCAGTACTGCTAAGTTGCATCTCCTCATTTCCATTGCTATTTGACTGGTCTTCCCGGTCTCCCACATTGTTCGGACGTTCCATGTACCCATAAAACTTTTTGCTCTGGTTGTTAGAAGGTGCATCGGCCTCGTGGCTTCCGAAGGAACTCGGCTTTCACCATGAAGCGTCATAATTCTTCTAATTGAAGACCTTCTAACTCCCAGGGCAGAGTTTAAATGGTTTGAATAATTTTTTCTGGTAAGCGTTATTTTAGCGAGTTAGTTTTCTACGGTATGGTGTCGCTAACCCCATGCCCAACCCTCCTCCTTTACCCGGGCTTAGGACCGGCAGTAACTCTAGAAGAGCTACAGGTGGAGATCACTCCACTTCACTGCGCGTCCTTGTTTGCTTGTCCAATTTAAGACTGCGTTTTTCATGTTTGGTGACAGTTGTTTCACAGACCTTTCAAAAGAATGATGTTTTTCAGCAAATCTTCAGCATTTATGTTGCATGTGCCACATACCCACCTGTGATCTGACTTACTCGGTCTTTTGTTATCAGTTACTGTAAGATCTGTACATTCTTCATAAAGGCAGGCTTTGCATGTGTCATACTGCATGCCATATGTGACAGCAAAACGGCGTCTAGGACGCTTACATGAGTTCTCCATTACCATGGTGAATTCGAGCTGACAGATAGGTCCTCGCGAGTTTACGACCATAAAACAAACGAAAAGACAGTAAACTTAAGACGGATAACGCAACGGGTGGTAAAAAATGTCAGGATATACCAAATCTAGCCTTGTCATGGTAAACTGTAAACCCGACAGTAAGTTGAAGCAAAACCACAGTCAACTACTAACTTGGGTAAAACTCAAAGAGAAAAGTAATCTACGAGAGTTAAGCTTGAGACAGATTCTTTGGATCAAATATTATACTTTTGTTGTGTAAGAACACAGCAAAGTATGAGAAATGCAGATCACGTTATCACCAAACTTCTCTTTCGTAAATCGCTCTGAAAATAATGATAAGTTTATCAAGAAGTATTTACTCAAGAATATTCGAGTGAACTGAGTTTGAACATGTTGCAAACTATGATCATGATTAATGGAACATGATGATCACCATTTTTTGGGATAACAGAGCTTTAAGACAGCATCGTCAGTCTCATGGACAAGCACTCAATCCAATAACGAAAATAATAAATATTGACCAAAATGTATGAGTCTACACTCATTTTACACTGTTTAGCGACTTCGAAGCCTTTATTCTCTTCTTTTTTGATAAAAATCCCAAAGTATCTAGTGAGCTTAAGTTATTGATAAAAGAGTGAAACTCGTCAGAGAATATCCCTCAATGTGATTTTTTGTTTCTGAACAGACAAGTGTCTAGGACGGAGTACATTTCCGCTTGTTTTAAGGAGCAGATTTTGAGCCTGGTCATTTCATATCCACCGAAAAGCAATGATCATATTCTTATTTCCTTTGTTATTTTCATACTTCTGATAGAAAAAAATGGTCAGTAGACTTGAAATTTCACTCTTTATAACTTCAGTAAAAGAAAAATGCTTACGTTTAAGACTACTGATGACTTGTGTTTCTCACACATTTCTAGTGATTCTAGTATCCCACTTTAAATCTTAGAAAAAGGTCTAGATATCAAACCACATAAGGCTAGATATCTTTTCCCATTGACACTCTCCAGCCTACAGAATTTAATTTCATGAAGTTTCTTTCTAAGAAAAGGAAATGAATATTAGCCCAAATTTTCCATGCTCTTTTTATTACTTACTCGGGACCTCATTTGAAGGAGACTAAACATTAATTTTCCTTATCTTAAAAAGGATATTTATGTCTTGGAACTTATTCTCTGAGGAGCGACGTAAAAAGTTCTCTAGACACCACTTCTCAATCACTCATATTGTTAATTAATGTTTTTATCATTCCAGGTGTCCGGAAGGCTAAACATAGCGGTGTTCCTTTTGGTTACTAATAATTCTCTCTTACTATTAGACGTAAGTCTCAAGAAACAGCCAGGGCTCTATTCCCGTCCGGCAGTTTGAAAATGTGGTGACGAACCAAACATTTAAAATGCTGGATACGACAGAGCAACGTACTTGATCTTCTGCCACCAGCTAAGGTTTTATTGTCTATCTCCAGAAAAGTAACTTAGTATGTTTCGGGATAAAGCTTTCAAAGAAATGAGATATTTCATATCACTAAACGAACACGTTTCTATGATTTCTGACTTGGGCTGTAGTTATAAAATCTAATGGGATACGACATTCTTTACTTACACTAGTACTTTTCTGAATCAATTTTCATTTAATTTATCGCTACGGTGGAAACTTTTATCCTGAATAACTCGAGTTACTCATCAGTAGTGTGATTTATCGTAGTAAAAACATCCTTGGTGTTTTCTCATATGATTCTCGATTATACTAGTTCGTGAACGAATTTCACAAAACCATTTTACATGACTAAGTATGGGACAATATACTAATTAGAACTAGTGAAATTGATATGTAAAATAAGAATTCGTAGAATGGGTCAATCCAAGTCATATGGAACACGATAAATACAACTTAACGTATTGTATTTAGAATTCATAATAAGCTCAGAGTAATGGACAAAGAAATCACTATGGGATAAAAACATCGTCGACATTTCGAGTTAATTAAGATCCTCATACCTGATCACTTGAATGACACAGAGTATCAACTGGACTGGGATAAAACCGCCCATTCATCAGGTCTATGTCCTTACACTTAACTCATAGTTTAGATATACTTTCTTCGCTTAAATCCAAAGCCATCAAATATCACTAGCACTTGAATTATTATCGAAATTACCACACTAATTAAATAAACCAAAGATCTGAAGGAATCACATTAAAGATATCTGCTATTCAAATTTTGGCCGTAATTTTAGAAAAAAACGATGACAACTAGTCTTTGCGTTATGTATAGCTTTGCAGAATTTATTCATATTTAGTTAAACAGAAGCCAAAAAAGATGAAAATTACCTCATGCGAAATTGCACAATGATTTTTACAAGCTGACCATAAATACTCCTGTCTTGACCTCAACTTCATTTGTATTCATCAACCCTAATCTTAACTCTAAATCTAACCACCACCCTAATCCTCAGTCAAAAATCAAACCTTAGTTCCAACTGTAACCTTAACATTACTTACTTACGCCTGTTACTCCTAATGGAGCATAGGCCGCTGACCGGCATTCTCCAATCCATTCTGTCCTGAGCCTTCTTTTCTAGTTCCATCCAATTCTTGTTCATTTCTCTCATGTCTATTTCCATTTCGCGGCGTAATGTGTTCTTTGGTCATCCTCTTCTCTCTTGGCCTTCAGGATTCCATGTGAGGGCTTGCCTTGTGACGCAGTTGAGTGCTTTCCTCAATGTGTGTCCTATCCACTTCCAGCGCTTCTTACTGATTTCTTCCTCCGCTGGGATCTGGTTTGTTCTCTCCCACAGTAGGTTGTTGCTAATAGTGTCCGGCCAATGGATCTGAAGTATTTTGCGTAGGCAACTGTATTTTCTGGATGATGGTTTTCGTAGTTCTCCAGGTTTCTGCCCCATAGTAACCTTAACATTAAGAATCAAAATTTTTATTAAACATTATTTACAGTCGTAAAATCTCCCAAGGAGAACTGTTTTAAAATTAAATGTACCAGTTTCCTCACCAGACGTTCCGGATTCTTTAGTCTTGATACCTATCTCTAACATCATATATAGATTCACTAATTATATGGAAACAGTTTGACTATTCTTATACTTTCATATTATCAATTTTATTATAAATAAATGCTGAGTTCTGATTAGATAACAAGTTATTCATTGTCTACCCTTTAATATACTCCAAGCACAATTTATTTTCTAGATATTAAGTAAATATCAATTCACTAATTTCATATTAGAATTCGTCTACAAACGACTACTTCTAACAATACAATGATCGTATTCCCATTCAACTTTGATTACTACTTTAGTCATTCAGCATTATTTTATAAACATTTGTGACTCCGTGATAATGGTAAGTATGTAGAACATCATCATGAATTGGTATCAATTACATTATGGTTGCAGAATGTATATACTAATGTAGAGCCATAGTGGAAAACTAATTGAGAAGTAATTCTTTGTTCTGTTTATTTGTTTAGCACATATCTCCCACTATATAACGTTTTTTGCAGCTTTCACAGCAAACTGTTATTCTCCATCTACATTTCAGAACGTTGTTGTGACAGGCTTTGACATTAAACCATTGGGCATTCTAGATATTGAGATATTTATCTCATACCTAGATTATTGATTTGAAAGAAACTGAATACAATATCATAAGATGCTCTTCATGATCTCTAACATCTCAACTGATCGACCTTACTTAAGGCAAGATGACTAGATCAGTAAGCTCTGTTTCCAGATCATATGGCTATTATGAAAACAATCAATAATATTATTTAGTACTTAGTTCAAAACACTTCATAAACTAAGCGTCAATAATAACGAAAAATTATTTGTAAAAAAAAACATTGTGCCGACTAAACAATCTCGGTTGTTGATGAGAGAGTCCTTAATCAGTAAAACAAAGAAGAAAATTATCAAGTCACACACACACATACTGAAACAGATTTATTAGTTATGTTCTTCAGCTCACTTGATTAGTTACCTGCCCATTTGTGTGAATACTCCTTTTCTAAACCACCTTTTTTTAAGGATTCATAAAATTTCTCTTAAATCAACCTATAGTTTTACAGAGTTCAATACAATTCAAAATGACATTTGTAAATTCAAGATTGACAAAGACAGACTATCACCACTTTGGTAGTCATTTGCAAGGTGGCAAATAAAAATGAAGGCTAATTAAGTATTATAATTCAATTTAACTTTAGCTGTAATTTTGACCATCATTAATTCACACAATAAAAAATAGTACTGTGAAGTTTGTTAAAAACATTGAATGATAATATAAGTAACCATAATAAATCTAAACCGATTAAAATAGTTTCGAACCATCTCATAAAAGTGTTAAACCATTGATTATGATTATCATACCAATCTGAATTAGGGAATGCTAACTTAGGTACAGTGCTCGGTACAAGAGATAGTGACTTTGAGATTAGATGGTGGTTGGAGGTAGTCAACAGGAAACCCTGGACCCAGGTTTCGTGCTACTTGACACTCGTCAGCAAGGTGTACCTGTAATCTTGAGGAAACTGGTGCTCCCTGGCGGGTTCGATCTCGTGTCACTCAGCTTCACAGCCAGAGACGTTACCACTGAGCTATCCGAGCCGCGACTGACCTCCTGTAGGACTGAGATGTAATCACAATTGATTGATCACTGGGTGACGATCAATGTCATAAGTATCTAGTCCTTATTAGTGCGGATCGAATGCTACCGATCATGTTGCAGTGTGGCCACCAGTGACTTTATTCATTGATAACATGACTTGTACTCAACTACCACCACCACTTACATTTTTATTAAAGTACTCCAATGCCTTCCAAAATTGATGATCTTGTTAGACGGTGGGTAAAATTTCATAAATCATAATCAGAATATCTAACATGATGAAAGCGTATATCCTTATAAGTTAACCCACAACTATTATGATAAATACTATATATCTTAAAGAGAGTAAGAACAAAGGTTGATGCAGAATAATAAATGAATTCATTTTATTTCGTTAGGTTCTCATCAGCTGCTTACAACCTAAAATATTTGAAATTCAACGTTATTTTATAGATATTGACATATATATACATAAGAGGGTGATTAAGGATGAATAAATGTGTATCATGGTGTAGCGAAGATTCCGATAGAGTTAATGAGGTCATAAAATTTTGTCTCGAATAAATAAAGTTTGAGAGGGAAAGTTCCGGAACATTGAAATAGTGATTAGAACTCATGAATATAGATTAATGGTAATAAAGGGAGATATGAATTGAAATCAGTCAGTTATGTATGATGTAATTTAAACTTCAGAAACAGTTGGAATAATGACGTAAAAAAACCCTTCT
Source organism: Schistosoma mattheei (assembly GCA_944470405.2). Lineage (NCBI taxonomy): Eukaryota > Metazoa > Platyhelminthes > Trematoda > Strigeidida > Schistosomatidae > Schistosoma > Schistosoma mattheei. Next base: position 87,581,580 of record OX103947.1, on the reverse strand, counting down.
GATAATAATCAACTGCTCACTAGTGACTGACTTCAAAAGATACTCCTGGAGTTCTAGTAAGAAGCCGTTACCAGTGGAGTTCAACCAGGTCTGTTGTGAGATATCAACTCACTGAAGACAATGGTGTACGGTGGCGGAACTTCGTGGATTGGTTGAAGTCAGACATTAACACCGTTGGGTGCCGCCTCAGTGATCTAGTTGGTTGAGCTCCTGGAGCGAGACTGATCGGTCCTGGGTTCAAATCTCGCGAGGTGCAGGATCGTGGATGCACACTGCTGAGGAGTCCCATACTAGGACGAAACGGCCGCTCAGTGCTTCCAGGTTTTCCATGGTGGTCTAGCTTTAAATGACTCATGATTTCAATCAAAGAAATAAATGAATAAAAAGAGGGATTATTGTTACCAGGGTAAAGAAAGATTTATTACTGTCTCTTATTGTATACATAGGTCTGGTTTTAGACGTTTGATTGCTAATGGTTCAGCAAATTTCAGAAGGTTGGAGCTTGATTGTTTATTAATCACCTTGAGGGACTTCAGTTATTTCTATTTATTTATTGCGTCATTATTCCAACTGTTTCTGAAGTTTAAATTACATCATACATAACTGACTGATTTCAATTCATATCTCCCTTTATTACCATTAATCTATATTCATGAGTTCTAATCACTATTTCAATGTTCCGGAACTTTCCCTCTCAAACTTTATTTATTCGAGACAAAATTTTATGACCTCATTAACTCTATCGGAATCTTCGCTACACCATGATACACATTTATTCATCCTTAATCACCCTCTTATGTATAAATATGTCAATATCTATAAAATAACGTTGAACTTCAAATATTTTAGGTTGTAAGCAGCTGATGAGAACCTAACGAAATAAAATGAAATCATTTATTATTCTGCATCAATCTTTGTTCTTACTCTCTTTAAAAAAACTATATAATATCCAGCATTCACTTATTAAATGAAGAGTAGAAATGATGGAAATTTCTGAATACAAAATATTTAACAAACATTGAAAACGTTGCGGATAATCTCAGTTACAATCTTTCTTTCATTATGGTAGATAACTTTCAACAAAGTACCAAAAAAAGATTAAAAAAACATACTCAATGAATGTTTGTCATAACTATCATAATATTAAATTCACTTGGTAATTGTTTACTTGAATCTTCGCATTGATGCTTAGGACTCCAAATAATCAGTCTCATGTTGGCATATGTGCATACTGTTCGTATTGCCTCGATATTGCTTTAATTTACAAGCATTATAAGCAAAGATGGATAGTGGCTAGCAGTGGAATCCAGGATGTGCGTTTCGTCCTATTTGGGACTTGTAAATTAAGACAATGTCGAGGCAATACGCACAGCATACACATATGCCAATAAAGACTGATCAATTGCAGTCCTAAACCTCAATGGGAAGATTCAAACAAAACAATATCATGTGAATTTAAACTCGACCCCATTGCACAAGCAAGTGGCTATCAGGACTCAGTAGCTGAGTGGATAACGCGATGGCGTTTGAAGTGAATGGTTATGAGTTCGAGTCCCAGAGTGAACATCAACCCTGAGATGCAGGTACACCCAACTGACGAGTCCAAGATAGGACTAAACGCGCGTCCTGGATTCTACTGACAGCCGCTACCCATCTTTGCTTATCATAGTATTTTTAAGAAAATCGATCATTGTTAATTTCAGAGTAAAATACAGAGAAATTATGACAAAAGATGAAAATAACGTAATTTCTAAAATGACAAGAAGGTACATCACATGTTCCTTATATTGACAACTTGAGTGTTATTAAGTTGATGGACTGTATAGGTATTCATTTTTCTCCTAATAGATACGATCATAGCTTGCACCTAAGCAGTTTTGAGTTTGAGTGCGTGTGTACGTGATTATTAGTAATCTTTATATCACACATTTCACATGATTTGTTTACAACAATAATAAAATGAATTATAGTTTGTCAAGTTTAGTGAAATATTTTAATTTCCAGTCTCCATCGGATTTGTAATATCATTCTGTTCACTTTGAATACACCTTTTTTGTTAAAGGCTGATTAACTTAAATTCCCTTGGTATTGTTTTGCATGGATCTTCCCACTGAGGTTTAGGACTACAATCGATCAGTCGCTTATTGACATATATGCATCTTTTGTGTATTGACTCGATATTGCCTTGATTCACAAGCATTAAGGCATTATAAGCAAAGATAGGTAGTGGCTAGCAGTGGAATCCTATTTTGGGCTCGTCAGTTGGGTGTACCTGCATCTCAGGGTTGATGTTCACTCTGGGACTCGAACTCATAACCACTCATTTCAAACGCCATCGCATTATGCACTTAGCTACTGAGTCCTCATAGCCACTTGCTTGTGTAATGGGGTCGAGTTTAAATTCACATGATATTGTTTTGTTTGAATCTCCCCATTTAGGTTTAAGATTGCAAGTGATCAATACTGGGTTAGAGTCCAAGGAGTGAACATCAACTCTGACATGCAGGTACATCCATCTGACGAGTCCCAAATAGGATGAAACGCGCGTCCTGGATTCCACTGCTAGCCACTACCTATGTTTGTTTATAAAGCTGATTAACATAATTTCATACTTTTTACATGTTTTTAATTGTGATATCAATCATAAAGTACTGTAATTTGAAATTATAAGCTCAGTTTTAATTTCTAGAATCAAATATCCTAGTAGAAATGGACATCTGTTCAGCGATCTAGTTTATAATTATCTCCATTTCAAAACCTATCTTTACCAAAATATCAATAATCACATTGAGAATCTCATACAGACTGTGATTAATACGATTCTAGTTGATAAAGTGATGGGTAGAAGTACAACTTCATACCCATATCATTACAATTGAATATTATGTTATATGAATGTGATCATCGATTTCCACATTGATCAATTCAGATCAAAGTTTTTCAGACCAGAATTATATGTGCAGAAAAAACTTCTTTTGATGGAGTTTTGTTCTGTGAGCTAGACGGTTAGGATATGGAACCTTCATCATACTTCTGAACAATATAATCATCACAAACACTTCACTTCTACCTGAAGTTTGTGCTAATGATGTCGTTCAGAAGAACGACCAGAGCTCCACGACCAAACCATTCAGCTCAGAGGACAAAACTCCATCAAAATCATTCAACTGAGCTACAAATCTTCTCTACCATCTCAAAAAGAACTTCTTTTACATGTTTTGTATTGATGTTTACATATTAATTTCATATTGATGACTAGCACTTTATTCAACACATAAATGCATATCCATCTTAATTGTACATAATATAATATCATACAGTTTATCTATTCAATTCTGATCTTTTGTCCCATTTTTGGGGGATATTGATCTCAACTTTGTTAACCTAAGTAAGATAAAACTTATTAAGAGCCTTGATATAAAATGGTAAACTCATTTCATTCCATAAGTAATAACAATCTTCAACTTTCCAATATTGTTCATAGACAAGACATTTAATCATGTGATCGATTGATCTGCTTCTCATTGACTGATGATAGGTTTGGATATATTTCAACAAGCCTATCTATCGATTAAATATGGTCTTGAATAACAATTAACTTAACGTTCAAAAAATCGTTAGTGTTTCATTAATCCAAAACTTTCACTTCTCAGTTGAAATTGTAGGTGCAGATTATTCGGCGAGACTATAATTTATGGACAAACCAATCAGATATAAGATAACAGGTCTTAGATTTTGGCGCGAAATTCACTCATCTATTTGGCTAAATAGAGTATTAGCATTATAGCTGGTGTCAGTTCGTGATGAAAACCCTAAATGTGATTCCTAACGCTAACCATCAACTGTAAATCGTAATTCGAATTCCTCACATTCTTTGATAACTCTTATTTGCTACTAGTTATCATGTGGACATTCTCAAGGTCAATCTAGCGTCGCTCAATTGTCATCCATGAATTATAGTCTCACCGATTATTCATTTGAACTAGTATGAATGATGAGATACAGTAACGTTTATCTGATAAACTATACTGGTAATGTGAATATTTAACCTTTTCAGTATGTTACATCATATAGTCTGTACAATCTAACTGGTAAATGATGTTGGATTTATTTATTTTACTTTTTTTTAAGCAAAATTCTGTATTTTATAGATCTATTTCACTATATAGTCAGGTATCCTGACAAATAACTCCAACCACTTGATATCTTAACACAGTGTGAGCGATATTAGATCACTTTGCGAAATGATCGATAGAATTCAGTCAGTATTAAAATGACTATAGAAACATGATATTGAGTCACTACTCAGTGATCAATCAGCGTTGAGCGTGTCGACCGCTTCACTTATCTTGGAAGTCTCATCAACCCTTATGGTCTGGTGTGTGACGAAATCTCAGCACGGATACAGAAGGCTCGATTAGCTTTTGCCAACTTGCGTCATTTATGGCGTAGGCGAGATATCCGTCTATCAACCAAAGGACGGGTTTACTGCGCAACAGTTCGTTCCGTCCCACTTTATGGCAGTGAAACATGGCCGGTAAGAGTAGAGGATGTTCATAGGTTACTAGTATTCGATCATAGGTGTCTTCGGAACATCACTCGTATATCCTGGGATCATCGAGTAAGTAACACAGTTGTTAGGAAACGGTTATTAGGTAAGGATGGCAAATCAATTGATGACGTAGTGAAACTTCATCAGTTGAGATGGCTTGGACACGTCTTACGTATGCCCAACTACCGACTGCCTCGACGTGCTATGTTCAGTGGTATAGGAGTAGGTTGGAAGAAAGCAAGGGGCGGCCAAACCAAAACATGGCACAAGTCCATGAAGTCACTGACAAGTGGACTGAGTCATATTGGTAGGTGTAGACAACCTGGTTGGGATCCACAAGTCGATAACAACCGATGGTTAGAGACCTTGAATGACATGGCTCAAAATCGTTTTCAATGGCGCAGGTGCATCCACTCTTTGTGTTCTCCCAAGTTCCAATCTTCTGAATTCTTCATGTTCCTTTCTTTTTTCTCTTTCCAAATTTATTTCACTGGATTATACTCTTTAAACAACATCTTCAAACCCTAATTTTTCTGATAACAGGTTACACTTTCACTACTTCTATCACTATGGGATTCGAATCGACAAATGTATCTGTGTGCTAATGTAGTGTGGCAACTGGAACTGATGTACGTACGTACGAGGTTCTACGTTGTTACTGACTGTTTGACTGACTGATCAATCAGTGTAAATATTACAATATTACTTCGCTTAACATTAGTTTGTTGAAGGTTATCGACAAGACATAGATTGTTTTATTTTGTTATTTGACACTTGTTGATAAGACTTATTTACAAGCTGGAAAGAACTTGTTCTCTCTAAAAGGATTCTAACTATATGTAAAGTAATAATTCCAATCATACTGTATTACATTGTCAGGTTTATACAATATGTAAAATGATATTACAACACAACTTTTGTACTTTTAACTAAAATAGCACACACACACATACACTTACATGTACACACATGTGTTCTAGTCTATAATGTAATACATAGTCATTTCAATAGTCCTACTAACTTACATTTGGTATGTGCTTTTAAGTTTTGTAATCACTTGTATTCTTACATTCCTTAAACTAAATTGATTGATAGTTGAGTGCAAAAAAAAGAGAGAGAGAATTATTCATTGAATATAATTATGACTTTTTATTAAGGTGTAATTACTCCTTAAGATTGATTTTATATCATGATGATTGACTGCTTTTGTAAAGTCTAATCAAATCAGTAATAATGTTAGCGTTATTAATACCAATATTAACCACTTGATAATTTCTGGTTAGTATATTTTAGCGAGTTAGTTTTCTATGGGATGGGGTCGCTAACCCCATGTCCAATCATCCTCCTTTATCTGAGCTTGGGACTGACAGTAGCTCCAGAGGGGCTCCAGGTGGAGTTAACCACTTGATAACAGCTAAATTATTTTATTGATTCAGCTATAAGCATATATAGTGGAAATCAGTATTTACAATATCAATGACTACTTGAACACACGGATAGCGAAGAGGAATTCTGTGTATGTTAACTAAATTCTCATTCATTAAGCTTGAATAAGCTGACAAGTTTTAACCTATTTCACCTATATTAGTTAGATATTTGCATGAGGGACGATACCTCAAACAGAAAGCAGTATGAAGGTCCCATAAACTACTGGTACACAATAACATTGTATTAGGAGATTATGCATCTAAGGATAATAGTTAATTTTCTGGAGTTCTGGTGAGTAGCAGTTACCAGTGGAGTTCAACCAGGTCTGTTGTGAGATAGGAACTCACTGAAGACAATGGTGTACGGTGGCGGAACTTCGTGGATTGGTTGAAGTTAGACATTAACACCGTTGGATGCCGGCTCAGTGATTTATTGGCTAAGCGCTCGCGCACGAAACTGGTAGGTCCTGGGTTCGAATTCCGCAAGCAGGGATCGCTGATGTGCACTGTTGAGGAGTCCCATACTATGACGAAACGGCCGCCCAGTGCTTCCAGGTTTACCATAATGGTCTAGCTTTAATTGACTCATGATTTCGACTACTGAAATTACTAAAATCTCCACAAAATCCCTTCTGATAATATATAATACTTAAAAATAAAAACCATAGTGAGTACTTGTTACTGGTACTGATCATGGTAGTTCTAACTAACCAATCTAGTTGAAGGAAATCAGTCAAGCATCCTCAATACTCTTCAACATTTAATTGTCAGATATTCCTACCATTCACCCTAGCAATCATATGTTCATCTACCTTTGTTTACAATCAAATATAACGTTCCTGCCGACTATAATTGTCTTTTTTGTCAGTGATTGTATGATAACGCATATTTTCAAAGTACTAGGGTTAAGGAATCTAGTTTCAGTATGGTTCGATTTGCCATATGACGTCGTTTTCAATATAATCCAATCGTCATAAAAGATTAAACAAACATGAGACCACGTACAACTCAGAGGTACTTTAATGTAAATATCTCAGTCTTGCGGGAGGACAGCATCGACGCCACTAGGTAATTGGTAACGTCTGAGACTGTGCAACTTGATCATTTGGGTTCAAATCCAATGTTAAGCATCTGTTCTAAAAAGACTGAACATACTTCTTTCGAAGGAGTTTTAATCAACATGAAATCTTAACTCTTTGCTCCAAGTTCACATTAAAATTTGAATAGGATTGTTAAAACACCCCACTCATAAAGGTTATCTTGCCTACATATCAACGTGCTTGTACACATAACATGAATAATATGTGGAGTCGTTTAGGCAATAACTTACCACCTTACTAAAGATTCAAAATTAAGAATGATCTGGTTAAGTTCGGGCAAGTTTCATTTTATAAATCAAACGTCTTTTTGATTTCACTATAAAAAAAATTGATGATGAACAATATAATTGCAAATCTATAAAAATCACGATCAATGTTTCAAGATTATATGACAATGCTTTTCGCCTATAGGTAATTCGGATCCGTTGGGCAGACACTTTCAACAACAATCTACTATGAGAGAGAACAAACGAGATTCTAGTGGAAGAAGAAATGAAAAATGAAACACTGGAAGTGGATAGGACACACATTGAGGAAAGCACCCGAATGCATCACAAAACAAGCCCTCTGTTGGAACCCTCAAGGTAAAAAGAGAAGAAAAAGACCAAAGAAATGGAGACACATGAGAAGAATGAAAAACAATTGTATAGAACTAGAAAGGAAAGTCTAGAACAGAGTAGGTTGGAGAATGCTGGTTGGTGGCCTATGCTTCAGTGAGAGTAACAGGCGTAAGTAAGTTTCATCTATAGGACTCACAAAATGACGACAATTACTCTATTTTTAAAATGTGAATGATTCACTTTACTAAATACATGTGAATATCAAAATAATTGACATGTTTTAGACTGATTGCAACATATGATATATAATGTATAATCTACTTATTTTGCCATAGCCAAATCAACAATATTGTAATAGTAGTAATAATAATATTTCAGTTTACAATTGGTAAATTCACAGGTTTCCATATATTAAGTGATATCAGTTAAGTAAATCTTTGAAACTTAAGTAGTATACCATAGATGTTTTTAGGCTGTACAGCATCATCCTTCTAGAATCTTGTCTTACTGATCGAATCACATGGTATTCAAGTCTCTTTAAAACTGATGAGTTTATATCTCTTCAATCAATTAACAAGGGCAGGCAGTGATCAGTCTATGTTTTGGGAAATTACTGTATTAGTTCACATTAAAGTTGAACTCAGCAAGTTATACCTCCAAGACCCAATCATAAATTCCATCAACAATGTGGACGGAATTATTGTTGCACCGACAAGTTTTATAATAAACGCAGCTTTGAAATAGTAAATTTTTTCTGTCCTCATTTTCTTCATGAGTCAAGATCCTTTTTTAATAGTTTAATTCATGAGTCCATCCAAGCTAGACCATCATGGAAAACCTGGAAGCGTTAGATGGCCATTTCTTCCTAGCATGGGACTCCTCAACTGTACACATCCATGATCCCGCACGCGGGATTCGAACCCAAGACCTTCAGTTTCACACGCGAACGCTTAACCCCTAGGCCACTGAGCCGGCATCCAACAGTGTTAATATCTAACTTCTATCGATCTTTGAATGGATGCGCAGCCATTCATCCATTGTGTGTGGTAGATACTTGTCTCTACTCGACACAAATTGGACTCCACTGGTTATGGCTTCTCATTGGAACTCTAGGAAACCATCTCGGAGCCAGTCATTGATTGAAACTGGAACATGTCAACTACTGTTTAGTAATCAATTCTTGATTTGTAAATTGTCTCCACGTTAAAATTTATTGAATACAATATGGATACTCAACAATGTTTAAATATATCCATAATACTTACTTACGCCTGTTACTCCCAATAAAGCATAAGCTGCCGACCATGAATTATATTTTTCCGGTTAGCGTTTTTTTTTTTGTTGTTAGTGAGTTAATTTTCTACAGGATGAGGTCTCTAACCCTATGCGTAACCCTCCTCCTTTATCCGTACTTAGGACCCGCAGTAGTTCCAGTAGAACTCCAGGCACAGTTATAATACCTATATCATATCAATCTAATCTATATACTAACACTCATAAGTATAAAACCAAGTCTTCTAAATTATATTATATGCATATATGATTTTAAAGTCGATTAATTCAAACTATAAACTTGTGTATATTCTATTGTTTACCCTTGTCTATTTTATTATTCTATAGTGATCAGAATAAATCAATCTACTCAGTGGAAATGTATATTTTATTGCTACTTAACGTAACTGCAGGTTACCACTATACCATACTATACTATACTATACTATATATATAATAGACATATATAATGTTTTCCGTCTTGTTCTTTTAAAGCATTACCTTTTTATAAAAAACAAACAAAATTCATGTTAAAGAAGCAGTCAATTTTATTGAGTGTATTATATACTTGTGAGTAGTTGCCTGTTTGTGCATTATACACACACACACATAATGTATAATAATAATATTATTATTACTATTACTATTATTATTATTATAGATAGATAGATAGATAGCTTATACACTTAGATGAATATTCTATAAATTGTTCATATAGAAACATATGATCAAATGTATATACACAAATTACTCACTATGAATAACACAGTTCACGTATACAAAATAAAAAAGACAAAAAAAAATCGGTTGGTAACAGGAATATTTTTAACTAACATTTTCAAATGCTACTGACTGTGCAAATGATGATAATGATGATGGTATTCTCAAGTAGTTAATAACAAATTCAATAGCGCATTGACCCGTATATCTATCTATCTATCTATCTATAATTTTATTCAAATTAATATTGACTATGAGTTGATGATAGCCCTTCATCTTCTTAATTCAACTTATGTTCTTTTTCTTTATTTGTTTAAATAATATAAACTGAACAGTTAATATTTGAACTGTTTTATATTCAAGGTTATTTTTCTCTTTTCCAAGAACTCACAAACAAACAAATAAATAAATAAATAAATAAACACACACACACACACATCTACACACAGGTGCCCAAATATGAATTAGTCAAATGAAATAGCAGTACCAATTAAGGTCATTATAAAAAGAAAAAAAGAAACGAACAGAGAAAGAACCTTTTCGATTACAATAGAAGATGAATAAAAATGAAAATATTACAGTAAAACAAGAAGAATAAACAATGATAAACTGAATTTAGTTAAGTAAAATAGAAAAGAAAAGAAAAAAAAGAAAGAAAGAAAGAAAACACTCACAATCATCATATAGAAAACAATTAAAATGAGCTTAATTGAACCTTTCAAATATTTCATTATTAATTAAATTATACATAGTAACTATTCAAGCTGTGTTTTATTTATTCAATATTTATCATTGAATAATAATGACTAAATGGTATTGGATAAAGTTATTTTTACTTCATTCAAACAAACATTTATATGTATACATTTGTGATGTGTAGAAGCAAAAAAAAAAAAAAAAGAAAACAATTATATGTATTATAAGCAAAGATGGATAGTGACTAGCAGTGAACTTGTCAGCTGGATGTATCTGTATCTCAGAGTTGATGCTCACTCTGCGATTCCAACTCAGTACCGTTCATTACAAACGATATATATGTATTGTATATTTTTGACATTTTGTAAAAATTTTAAAAATGAAAATAATCAGTAGAATAATCATTTAGTTTGGATAAACTAATGATAATCAATGAACAAGTGTTGAAAACTAATCGTTGATATCTTTATGTTTTCATTCAACAACAACAAAAAAACACGACAGAATATCAATGCAGTCACTGCTTTAAATGATTCAATACTTTATACACTATGTTTCAGTGTAGAATATGTCATCTGTAGACGGTCCTTGACTTAGGCTACTTTGTAGATAGAAACCGTCAGTCAGTCAGTAACAACGTAGAACTTCGTACGTACGTACATCAGTTCCAGTTGCCACACCACATTAGCACACAGACACAATTGTCGATTCGAATTCCATAGTGATAGAAGTAGTGAAACTATAACCTGTTATCAGAAAAATTAGGGTTTGAAGATGTTATTCAAGGAGTATAATCCAGTGAAATAAATTTGGAAAGAGAAAAAAGAAAGGGACATGAAGAATTCAAAAGATTAGAATTTTGGAGAACACAAAGAGTGTATGCACCTGTGCCATTGAAAACGATTTTGAGCCATGTCATTCAAGGTCTCTAACCATCGGTTGTTATCATCTCGCGGTCCCAACCAGGTAGTCTACACCTACCAACATGGCTCACTCAGTCCACTTGTCAGCGACTTCATGAATTTGTGCCATGTTTTGGTCTGACCGCCCCTTGCTTTCTTCCAACCTACTCCTATACAATAAAACATCGCACGTCGAGGCAGTTGGTGGTTGGGCATACGTAACACGTGTCCAAGCCATCTCAACTGATGAAGTTTCACTACGTCATCAATTGATTTGCCATCCTTATCTAGTACCCGTTTCCTAACAACTGCATTACTTACTCGATGGTCCCACGATATACGAGCGATATTTCGAAGACACCTATGATCAAATACTAGTAACCTACGAATATCCTCTACTCTTACCGGCCATGTTTCACTGCCATAAAGTAGGACGGAACGAACTGCTGCACAGTAAACACGTCCTTTGTTTGGTAGACGAATATCTCGCCCACGCCATAAATGACGCAAGTTGGTAAAAGCTAGTCGAGCCTTCTGTATCCGTGCTGAGATTTCGTCACACACCAGACCACAAGGGTTGATGAGACTTCCAAGATAAGTGAAGCGGTCGACACGCTCAACTACTTCACTCCCTATCATTAGTTCGGGCGTCGATGCAACCCAATCGTGAAGCAACATTTTGCATTTCGAGTGGGAGAATCGCATCACGAACATGGTTGCATTGTTGCTTAGAGTGGTCATAAGACTCTGCATTTTGTCAGCGTCTTCACCAAATAAAACTGTCATCGGCATATTCTAAGTCAACAAGTGAATCTCCTGGTAGAAGTTCAACCTCTCGAAATTTAGATGAGGAAAGTGTTATCTCTAAAAGCACGTCAATGACAAAGTTAAACAAGAATGGAGGGAGTGGACAGCCTTGAGATAGAAACCGTCAGTAAATATTAGTTACAAACTTGATGGAGTTGATAAATTTCGTGGAATTCGAATGCACATCATTCCATGTTACAGTCAGAGATGTTATTGAATTCCTGATCGAATGACCTTTTACAGGAATTAGATATTTACATTGGTTAACTAATGAATATTTACTACATTCAACTTGATATTTACGCTGGAGGATGAATAAAATATGTATATCCTGATTAGTCGAGAATCGAATAATGTCTAATAGGTTTATTCACACTATGTAACAGTATGGATCAAAATAACATGTAAGGAAATCTTTACTTCATCGAATAAAAACCTGAAATGTTATTATTTAATCTATCTTCTTCGTATCACTGGATAAAATAAATATTTATGCATACAGATGTTAGCAGAAGTGGTCTGTCATTTGAATCACTGAATAGGTCTTCGTAAATTTTCAGATATACTTCATTATTTAACGTCAATATTATATGAAACTTCATAAGTATAAGACTGGCTACCGATAACAGTTTTAACATCAAGTGCCTAGATCTCAAGTTAATGTCCGTTTGCCTATCATTTGGTGAGTATATTCTACAACAATTCACTTTATATTAGTCATGAATGTGAAATCCAAAATCTTGAAAGTGAATTAAAAAAGGTAGGTTGTTAGATGATAGACACTTTTCAACAATTACTTGTATACGGTGAAACTACCATTTGGTTAACGCAAAGATCAAGTGTATTTTCGCTAGCTAGAGATACTATAGCAATTGAGAAGACATGAACTTCCGTTGATAGTGGTAATTGAGACTGATAGGTCCTGGGCCCGAATCCCGTGACGCGGGGTCGTGGATGCTCACTGCCGAGGAGTGCCACAATAGGGCAAAACAACCGTCCAATGCTTCCAGGTTTTCCATGGCGGTCTAGCTTCAATTGATTCATGGTCTCAACTATTAAAATTACTACAACCTCCACAAAACCCCTTCTAATTGAGATATATAAAGTACCTACTTAACCAATCAAGTATCTGAACATGAGCAACAGGCCAATACGGCTATATAATTAGAAGGGTTATGAAGAAATCGTTTTCTGACATCAATAATCATTTATATCAGCCTTTTATTTCTGAACGATCTAGAATTCGCAGATGATCTGGCTCTTATATCGCGAAAGCAACAACAAATGCAGGAGAACATGACCAGTGTGGCAGCAGCCTCAGCAGCAGTAGGTCACAATATACACAAAGGGAAAAGCAGGATTCTCCGACACAACACAGAATGCACCAATCCAATCACAATTGACGGAGAAGATTTGGAAGATGTAAAAACCTTTACATATTTGGGCAGCATCATTGATGAACATGATGGATCTGATGCAGATGTGAAGGCACCGATCGGCAAAGCAAGAGCAGCATATTTACAACTGAGGAACATCTGGAATTCAAAGCAACTGTCAACCAACACCAAGGTCAGGATTTTCAATACAAATGTCAAGACAGTTCTACTGTATGGGGCGGGAACCTGGAGAACTACGAAAGCCATCATCCAGAAGATACAAGTGCTTATTAACAGTTATCTATGCAAAATACTTCAGATCCGTTGACCAGACATTATTAGCAACAACCAATTTTAGGAGAGAACAAATCAGATCTCATTAAAGAAAGAAATCAGGAAGAAGCGCTGGAATTGGATCAGACACACATTGAGGAAAGCACCCAACTGCATCATAAGACAAGCCCTCACATGGAATCCTGAAGGCCAAAGGAGGAGAGGAAGACCACAGAACACATTACGCCAGGAAATGGAAATAGACATAAGAAAAATGAACAAGAATTGGATGGAACTAGAAAAGAAGGCCCAGAACAGAGTGGGTTGAAGAATGCTGGTGTGCGGCCTATGCTCCATTAGGAGAAACAGGGGTAAGTAAGTTTCTTTATGAATAGATATACTGATTGTGAAGTAACATTTATCTGTAGTTTCAGACAATGAGTGAAATCGGTGAAAACAGATCTCAGTTAGATAGACAAACAGACAGACATACATACGTAATTTTATCTCCATTTAAGCCAAGAGTTCTACTATTTTTTTTTCCTTTCTATGGTTTTGTACATCTAACTTTGTCACTATCATCGTTACTAATATGTAGATTTTTTTTAAATTTTTGTCTTGTTATTGATTTATTCAATAAAGACAGATTTAAATGAAACTGTAAAAAACATTTGTAAACAAGCTTCTCTTACTCTACACAGAATGTCAATTATTACTTTAAAAGGGATTTATCTCAATACCTTATGATGAATGTATCAGTACATTTTGTTCATGCTTTTTATTGATCAAATAATCCGACCTAATTTATACATTATAAATACTGAATGTTAACTTGAAAATATTGTGGTTTTTTGGATCTTTTGTTTTGTATCTTTTAATAAGGATCAATGCAATCATTTATCCATAGAAACAGTAAACAATTTATTGATTTAATTTATTGATTTATTTGAACACACAAATATTTGGTACAATGGGGAACCAGATACATATGCGCCACACAATAATAATGAGAATTGGAAGAGATAAAGAATGTAAGGTTTGTATAAAAAGAAAAAAAGAACAATAACGATCACAAATTAGTGTACGGTAGTGAAATAATTATGATAATGGGGGAAACAGAAAGGTACAATCAGAAAGAATTCTCTCAGTTAAGGGAGATACAACCATTTTCTATGAAGAAAGTAAAAGAAGGTTACAGCAGGATCATTACTGGTTTCTATTCTGAGCCATATATGATAACGTCTCTGGCCACTATGTTGCACCATTTCTGGGACCGCAGCCAGGGAGTCAGGAAGGACCAACAGAAGCCAGTCTTGTGAAGCTTTCTTTCATACCACGACACCATGTCATACACTGACCACCTCTCCGTTTCTTCCAACTAGTCCCAGTGTCGGCAAATAATGCACGACTCGGAATTCTCTGGAACGATATTCGTAGAACATATCCAAGTCACCGAAGTCGGTGTTTCAAGATGGTGACACCAATTGCATTATCGTCTCTGTGCCCGAACGCCCGATGCCGAACCTCTGTATTACTAACATGCCAGCAATCCTTCGGAGACAACGATGATCAGACACAGAGAGTTGTTTAACATCCTCAACTCGGAGAGGCCAGGTTTCTCAAACATCGAGCAAAACTACTCTCACGGACGCATTGTAGATCCGACCTTTTACAGCCAGACTAACATCACAAAGTCTCCAAAGATTATCCAAATTGGCATAAGCCGCTCTGGCTTTCATCATACGTGTATTGATCTCATCACTCACATCATCACTAACACTTATGCAGCTACCTAGATACACGAACTTCTCGACTACTTCTATCTGCTCACCATCCAGGGTGAGTACAGGATCAAGGTCCTGCTATTCTTGTACTTAGAAGGTGTGAAGCACATGTCAGGAGGGGCAGTTAACAATCTAAACTTAACTCAATAATGATCTTTAATAATGCTGCTATTTTTTTTCTTACAGAAAAACTATTTCACATTGTATTGAATTCTTTACTCAAATATGTATTCTTATTTAAATGTAATACGTACACACGTATATGTATAAATATAGAGAGTGTATTGCTTGTTTAAACCTGTTTTCTTTAAGAGAAGAAAAATTATTCCATTGTAGTGTACAGAAGGCAGAGTAAGAAAGCGTAAATATAAGCACATGAGCTTAAATATTGACAAGATGAAACTTGAGCATAATAATAATAATAACAATAATAATAATAAGGTTACAGAGGTATTGATGAATCAGGTTATATGATGTTGTCTATTGTTAGAATCACATACATACACACATTCATGTTGTATATACTTACATTTAAGCACAGCATCGTGCATCAAAGTATGAAACTATAAGACGAGAGATAATATGAAACATGTTACAGAGAAGAAGAAAACAAAATTGAATATACAGAAAAGAACTTCCAAAAAAAACATTATTTGACAACTAACTATGTTAAGTTTATTATTTCCTTTGTGAAACATTATTCTTACTCTACTGAAGGTATAGATTTGTTCATTCACGTAACGCCTTCTTTTTTCTTACCCTTATCATTGTCTAACAATGACAACAAATACAGTAGAAGTTAAGAAAATTTAAGGAAATTCAAAAGACAATGATGGATGTGTCGCTCAATTTTGTGGATTAGTTAAAGTTAGACATTAACACCAACGGATGCCGGCTCAGTGGTCTAGAGGTTAAGCGTTTGCGCACGATATCGATAGGTCCTGGGTTTGAATCTTGTGAGGCGGGATCGTGAATGCACACTACTGAAGAGTCCCACAATAGGATGAAACAGTTGTCCAATGCTTCCAGGTTTTCCATGGTGGTCTAACTTCAATTGACTCATGATCTCAACTATTGAAATTCAAAAGTGTTCAAAATTAAATAAACAAATTATTAACAAAATACCTTCATATTTAGACTAACTAATAAACAGAGAATGTAAATCCACTTGAAGCATCATCAAACTAATCAGTGAATGTTTTCTGTTATCACAATAAAAATAATTATTATCTTCATCCTTGAACAGTGTAATTGGTTAATTAGTCTAGTTAATAAAGTTGACAAAACCCTGATTGTTTTTAAGTGATAGATATTGAGTCTCAGTGTGGACGTTAACACTGGGATACAGGTACATCTAGTTGATATTGTTGAGAAATAGGACGAAATCCGAGTTTGAAACACTACTGTTAGACAATATCTAAAAACACAATACAAAGTTGTAATAATTTCACGATATACTACTTAGGTGCATATATGATTTTAGATTTTGCGTATGCCACGACCAACCAGTGAGCGATTCTGAATTTGAGTGTATGGTACAAGGTTAATCAGTTGATGAGATAGTGAGATGACTTGGATACATGATACGTATGCTTATTGACCACCTAGTTAGATCCGTGATATTGGCTGGAGTAAAAATGGATTAGAAGAAATATCTGAGGATTATCAATACAAGATATAGAGTCAGTTTATGTAAGCATAAACTTTTAAAATGAGCTATAGTGGTAGATTCAAACTGCTAGGTTAGGGTCTAGGCGACTATTTAGTTTGACACATTAGATGATATGAATCAGAATCAATCACAGTATTTAAGATGCATTCAATCTTTGTCTTCCATTGGATTTTGACCTTAAAATTTAATCTGAACATTCTTTCTTTCATGTTGAACTAGATTATGCATGAGTAATCATTTTTACTATCACTAATACAACAACAACTAATGCTACCAACAATTCTACGACTACTTTTTATTCACCTAATTAATTTCATCTCGGTTTATGTTGTAGCAACTTGGTCGGTGGCCAACATTTAATATATTCTACGTTGTTTATGACTGACAAACTAATAAACCACTGAAAAAAATCCAATCACTTGAGAATAGTGAACATTACCAAATATAAATATTTTGTCAAATTAAAATACAAATATACATGGAACAATGTTAATATTAGGAGGATGGATTCATTATGATAGTTGTGCACAATACTGATTTCATAGTACACAGTTATTATCTTGAAACCAAAAAATAGTTCAACCAGATTCCTATCTCGTAAACAGACATTCTTTCAATAAACATACTGAATATTTAAAATACTAACAAGATGTTCTAAAAATGATAATCAAAAGTACACCAATTTACACACATGTTCAGATTTACACGAAGCTTTCTACTACAAACACACAAATATATGCAATGATAAACGTGTCCTTTTCAAGCAACTGTAGTACCTTTACAAAATATACACTGAGTAGTATAATTAAAACTCCGCCTGTAGCTTTTCTAGGGTTACTGCCGGTCACAAAATCGGGTAAAGAGGAAGATGGGGCATGGAGTCAGCGACCCGATCACGCAGAATTAAACATTGCTAGGAAACACTAACCAAAAGTTGGGCGCCGTATGTAAGTAAGTCAGTATAATTGTTTATAATTTGGTCTGTAATGAAGTTGTACGTAGTTGACAGAATACAATGAACCTATGCTTCATACTATTTGATACTCATTAACAAGGTGAGCATATAAGCTTGAGGTGACTGGTTCTACCTGGTGAATTTAAATCTGGATCAATCAGCTTTACATTTCGAGACGTTACCATTAAACTATCCAGCCCTATACTGATCTCCTGTAGGACCGATATTTTCAAATTTCGTTGGTCACTCCGTAATGACCAGTGTCACTTTTTTCAACACTATAGGGTGTTAACATGAATCTTTGGTGAAACACCAATTTTAAGCATGAAAACCTTCAATGAAATTAACTAGATCACTTCCGATAGTGGTGGTTCCTATGGCTTCACCGCTGATGTCACGTCACCTGCTAGTCTTTCACATTCTATAAAGCATAAATATAACTTCTAAATAGGTTCCGAGTTGGATTTGAACTTGACACATCACGAATGAATACTGTGGCTCGTGTTGGAATACATTCTTATTCATTTTCCAAGTAAAACACAAAACACTACGTCCCTTCACTCAAATTCAGGCTGAACGAAAACTCTTACTACTATCAAATCAGTCATTAATCCCATGTTCATATCGATTGCAGAAATCAGGTCAACACCATTATTTATCCAGTCAAAATAAATTCATAATCTAATCTAATCTCCTCAAATTATCAACAATCTCGACAACTCTCCCATACTACTTCTACTACTATTATTATTACTATTAATAATAATAAACATGGGCTCACTAACTACAGATTTCATACATCCTTCTCCAATTTCTGAACAAGAAACCGTAACAGCTGTAGTTCCTTTTAGTCTTTCCTCGGAATTCACACTACTATTCCGAATGACAGTAGATCATTAACATGGAGTAGATAGAGATTCAGCTCCTAATCATGAAAGTCATCTATTTCGATCCAGAGTATAGGATCGCCAGTGTGTATATATTCAAAAAGTCACAAACTACGACGAAACATCAGTTCAGTGCTTTTTGACATTCGGTAACTGCATAGTGGAATTTTAAACAACTCTTACTTATAACACATTAGGTCAACATTTTGAAATCTGTCATGGTGATTAGCAAATAATCAAGCTTCAGTATTCGGAACTTTGATGTTTCTATCACAAGTGAGAAAAGCGATTGACATGTTCAAAATTAAACATTTCTCTGTTTCCCTAACATTAATTACGAAATCCAACAATCACCACAATCCCCTCTTAGTAATCAACTTTATTCCATTATATTACAAAATGACTTTCAACTCCTTATCTCAAATGATGGTATCATTCTTTTATTTTAACAATCTTATTCCTGACTGAATGATCTCAACTCATATATTATGTTGTAAACTACCATTATACCTGTATTCAAGTACTTTGTTATGTAATTAACAGACATTTTTAGCTACGTGATCTGTGACAAATATCTTAGTGTGTACAGTTTTTCCTGGAACATTGTACTTATTTGTAACATTTTTTCAATCTTATCAACTTGATCAAAATCTTCACTTCATTAATGATAACACATATATTCACATTTAACCAATTTGTTCAGTTTTGTAAGTGTAATTTTATTGATTGAAACATAAGAGATTGTAATCAGCTGATAAGGATCTAATGAAATAATTTCAATTCCTATTATTCTGTTCAAGTGGTTATTCTTATTTTCTTCTATCTAATGAAGAGAATTATATTCATAACATTTCAATGATTTACTAAGTGAAATCATGATTCAATTGAAGTTAGACCACCATGGAAAAACTAGAAGCACTGGACGGCCATTTCGTCCTAGTATGGAACTCCTCAATGCTCCTCCAGTGCTTCTAGGTTTTCCATGGTGATCTAGCTTCAAATTGACTCATGATTTCAATCAGTGAAATTTCTAAAATCTCCACAAAAATCCCCTTCTGATCTACTAAGTAGTATCAATCTATGTTAATAGTATTCTTCAAGATTGAATCTGGAAAATAATATTGATTGATCATTTACATACATCAATCTTATTAACTCAGATACATGATAAAGAATTCATAGATCATTCATAGGATATATTCAATATAATTTTATTTGTTCATTAGTAACACTTTCTCAGTGATTTGTCTCTTTGAAAAATCTTCAATAAAATGGAGGGATAAAAAGAAAAAAAAATTCTTTTTATAATTTAATTATTTTAAATCAGAAACTATATTATAAATGTCATTTAATTAATTCATCCTTAATATATAGTGTCACCAGGTTAATGTTCATTTGTGAATTAATTAGTTAGGTCTAATAATTTAGGACGATCTAGACTTGGCAGATGATCTGGCTTTTTTATCGTATACGCGCAAACAAATGTAGGAGAAGACGAGCAGTGCAGCAGTAGGTTTCAATATACACAAACGGAAAAAGCAAAATTCTTCGATACAACACAAAATGCATCAATTGAATTACAAATGACTGAGAAGCTTTCGAGAATGTAAAAACCTTTACATATCTGGGCAGCATCATTGATGAACATGGTGGATCTAATGCACATGTGAAGGCGTCGATTGGCAAAGCAAGAGAATCATATCTACAACTGAAGAATATCTAGAACTCGAAACAAGTGTCTGTCAACCAACAGTAAGGTCAGAATTTTCAACACAAATGTCAAGACAGTTCTACTGTATGAGGCGGTAACTTGGAGAACTACGAAAGCCATCATCCAGATGATATAAGTGTTTATTAACAGTTGTCTACTCAAAATACTTCGGATCCGTTTGTTAGACTCTGTTACCAGAAACCTACTGTGGGAGAGAACAAACCAGATTTCAGAGGACGAAAAAATCAAGAAGAAGCGCTGGAAGTAGATAGGACACACATTGAGGAAAGCACCGAACTGCGTTACATTTCAAGCCCTTGCCTGGAATACTCAAGGTGAAAAGGAAAACAGGAAAACCAAAGTACAAATTACACCGACAAATGGAGATTGATATGAAAAGAATGAATAACAATTAGATAGAACTAGAAAGGAATGGTCATGATAGAGTGGGTTGAAGAATGCTGGTCGATGACCTATGCTCTACTGGGATTAACAGTAAATAATTTAAGAATACTATCGATTCACTTATTATACACAATCGATCAAAACAAATTTGACCATTTATAACACTTAACATTACAATTTTTAACTCTATAATAGTAAAAGAATAAACTGACTTACTATTATCATACTAGACGTTTTAAGACTTAATATAAAAAGATACCGATTTAGTGTTATTCATAAGGTTTGAATTTCTTACGAAAAGAATCGAAAAGTCTCTGTCAAAATTGTGAATTCCTCATCTTTACACTATATAATAATAATAATAATTTTTTCTAGTTTATTTAATGTAATACACTATTTGGTTTTAATTCTACTCTAATTATTACAGTTTTATTTGATCTGATCAAAGTTTGAAATTATGTTATTCAAACCCTTAGTTATTATTTAATGTCAATTCTCTGAATAATATCAACTCTTTTTTATTGCATAATACAACTAACTATGCTATAAAATAAACGTTAATTTTTCCAGAATTTACACTTTCAGGTTACATTATGCATCACTTATTTACTTACTTACTTACTTACGCCTGTTACTCCTAATGGAGCATAAGTTGACAACTAGTATTCTCCAACCCACTCTGTCTTGGGCCTTCCTTTCCAGTTCTATTCAATTTTTGTTCATTTTTTCTCATGTCTGTCTTCATTTATCGCCGTAATGTGGTCATTGGTCTTCCTTTTTTCCTTTGGCCTTGAGGATTCCATGTGAGGGCTTACCTTGTGACGCAATTCAGTGCCTTCCTTAATGTGTGTCCTATCCACTTCCAGCGGCTACACATCACTAGTATATATATAAGAACTTTCGTCGAAATTTGATCGAATACTTTCACAGTATTTGGGTTCCTAGTTAATGTGAGACATTAAAGAGGAAAAATGTATTTGTAAACCTTCAGTGAGTGAATATGGATCGTGGATGTGCAGTACTGAGGAATCCCACAATGGCACAAAACGGCCATCCAGTGCTTCCAGGTTTTCAATGGTGGTTTAACATCAAACGACTCAAGATCTCAATCAATAACTTAATAATCTCCACAACCATATAGTGAGAATGAATATGAAGTAAATCTAACGTTTCGTGTGGCAATGTGGTCCAAGCTTTTTCAAGTTCCAAACTTTTGGTCATTTGGTCACGAACTTGTGTTCTGCGCTATTCACCTATCAATAACATGATTAATCTGCATACAATAGATGTGGCTTATACGTATATAGAATAACCTGTAAGTAGACGATAATTTATGACACTAACTCTCTCTCTCTCTCTCTCTCTTATGTGTTACAATTTGGCATCCACTTTGGAGATAAGGTAGACAGATGGATATCAGCAGATAATCAAAACAAAGAAATTGTTACGAATCATAAGTGGCGCAACTTCGTGGATTGGTTGAAGTTAGACATTAACACCGTTGAATGCTGGCTCAGTGGTCTAATGGTTAGGTGCTCTCTCGCGAAGCCAGTAGGTCCTGGGTTTGGATCCCGCGGGGTGCGCGATCGTGGATGCGCACTGTTGAGGAGTCCCATACTAGGACGAAACGGCCGTCCAGTGCTTCCATGTTTTCAACTGACTCATGATTTCAATCTGTGAAAATGTATGGTAACTTATGCATTTCTTTTAATCTACAATTAATCAGATGAATACGAATCAATTTTTTAGGAGTTTACTGATTTCAAATGAAGTAAACGAACACTTGACCAACAGTTGGCTCTCTTCAAAAACGTCCAATTTAAAAAAAAAAAAAACAAGATATTATCATTAATACAGATCGGTTTCTAAATAGGGGATTGAATACTTTCAATCACTTAGTCAAATGAAGTATCAACTATTATTTAAAAAATGATAATGTATAGTGCATTAGAATTATTCGAATGTATGTTATTCAATTCATTAGAGTTACAATCAGGGTGTCTAAATGTTATTTGGTTACTACTTCCAGGAAATACACACGAAATGATAATATCTAACGATAACAATATTATTAATAAAATGATATTTCACTGGTTGAAATCATGAGTCAATTGAATCTAGACCACCATGGAAAACATGGAAGCACTGGACGGCCGTTTCGTCCTAGTATGGGACTCCTCAGCAGTGCGCATCCATGATCCTGCACCCCACGAGATTTGAACCCAGGGCCGATCAGTCTCGCATCAGGCGCTTAACCAACTAGATCACTGAGCCGGCATCTAACGGTGTTAATGTCTAACTTCAACCAATACACGAAGTTGCTCCACCGTACATCATTGTCTTCAGTGAGTTCCTATCTCACAACAGACCTGGTTGAACTCCACTGGTAACGACTTCTCAGTAGAACTCCATGAGTATCTCCTGAAGTCAGTCACTAGTGAGCAGGTGATTATTATCAGAATGGGTTTTGTGGAGATTTTAGAAATTTCACTGGTCTAGCTTCAATTGACTCATGATTTCAACCAGTGAAATTTCTAAAATCTCCACAAAACCCATTCTGATAATAAAATGATACTGGTTTATTGATGATAATTTCAACAAGAAAACATGTATAAATTCATGAAATCTACAAGACAGAACTTACGAGATTGTTTTTGTAATCAACAAATGTTTTCCCATTTCTGTATGCTGTTCTATACTGAGATGGAAGTGAGTGCACTTTCTAGTCATGTGATGTAAAGAGGATGCACACTAAAGCAGTGAGCTTCAACTGCTGTACCATGGACAAGAAAGGGACCCACAACCATATACATATATATATGTGATGATTTAAGTTTTTTAGGGGCAAAAAACAAGGTTCCATCACACATATATATCCCAGCACATAAAAGATAATCCATTTAAAAGGTATACTGAAATAAGCTAACGATGTTGAAGTAAAAAAATAAGGCTAAATATCATCGTTATTTACTCTGGTCTTTTATTGAATTCAAATAGCTGAAGAAATAGTCTAGCGAAATATACACTATGTGCCGCCCACGTTGTTTTTTACAAACTAACAGAGCTCATAAGTCGTAAAAATTAATGATTTCTTGTAATTGCAGTCACGGCATAGAATATAGCACAATATATTAAAGTAACTAGGGTGGAATCACTACTCTCGTCCCTTTACTCGCTCACACGCATACATACACACACATACACACGCTCATAAACACTACATATATGTTAGGGTTTTATTATTGTCTTGAGACTCAGACCTATATATATGTGTGTGCATACATATAATATTTTGTAGTGTGTATACACCAACCATTATCTACAGACATATCAACCTTGGTTATTTGTCAAGGTATACAACAACACCAAGACCTTAATAGTGTCTTATAGATAGACTATAATTTATGTCGTTTTCATTGGTTAGTTAAATTATGACCTAGTCGAAAATGGTCTGAGCATACTGTGATAAGACCACAGGTTTTTGTAGTCAAGTTCACCTTGAATCTAGAATTAATTGAATAATACAAGTGGTGATTCTTACTACAATATTAACATACATGATTTGCATAAATTGTCACTTATAGACTAACATAACGGATACATTTTTATGCTTCTCTCTTTAAGCATGTTATTTGTTTTTATAGACTGTTTATTTATTTTTTTTTGGTAATTTAAATCCAATATCTACTTTAAAGAAACTCAGTATGAGAAAACGGAGGGTTTAATTCATACGTAAAAAAAAATCAATAAGTTTAACTAAACTGTTGAGTAAAATATTAAGTGTTCTCTAAGAATTACTTATTCTAATAGTTGAGATCATGAGTCAATTGAAGGTAAACCATTATGAGAACTCTGGAAGCACTAGACGATCGTTTCGTCCCATTGTGGGACTCCTCAGCAGTGTGCATCTACGATTCCGCCTTGTGAGATTCGAACTCAGGACTTATCGGTCTTGCGTGTGAACGCTTAATTTCTAGACCACTGAACAGGCATCCTTTCGTGTTAATGTCTGACTTCAACTAATCCACGAAATTGAGTGACACATTCACCGTTGTCTTCAATGAGTTATTATCTCACAACAGACCAGAATGCGCACTGCTGAGGATCCCCGAAATAGGACAAAATGGCCGTCCAGTGCTTCCAGGTTTTCCACGGTGGTCTAGCTTCAATTGAATCATGATCTCAACTATTAAAATTACCAATAATATCCATAAAACCCCTTCTGTTACTTACTTATTCATCTGTCAACTTCCAACTTTTAATCAACTCATGCTATTACTGAGATCAAGATGATATCATAAGAGAAAACATTAAATCTTATTTAACAACGTATATTAATCATCGTGATTAGCAGTTTCTTGCATGGTACTTTCAAATTTTTAGTTACTAGTTTAATGTATGACTTTACTTTTTGATAAATGGGATATTTAATGGTCACATGAAGGTTCAACCATATTGTAGCGGTAAATAAATCCCCAAAATAAATAGCCCTGTAAGTTTTCGACATTGGATGCTGACCATATGTTTTAGTGGACTCATCTAGCTGAAGGCGCTCGGTCAGGCATCCGCATCAGATCACGTGTGGTAACGCCGTGCTCAACATCTACCGCAATTGCTAGCCAGATTAGATCAGAGAATTCCGATATATTGGTTATCGCCAAATATACTCTTCCGATCTCCTCGACTCGGTCTTTTGATTTCTCTCAGTGGGTACAAATCATATTAGAAGGTGTTACTGGTAGAAGCGTTGTCAAACACTGAATACCTGTGTCATCTTCAATATAAAGAAAGTTCATAGAAGGCTTTTACAAAGCTTTAATTTAAATTTATGGTATGATTTCAAGACGAGATGTTCTTCATTCATGATTTTGTAACGGATCCAATAATTTTGGTTCATTTATTATTGATCAATGAATTTGGTCAAAATAACTTTATTTACACAATATAGTGAATATTTTGTTTCATGTGTTACAAAATCCCGGGCGGTTCATCAGTTCTAGTGAACTTAGTTAAATGATCTTAAATGGTTAAATGTAACTATCAGAAACACTTCATTGATGTTTCTTTCTAACTGGAGTTTTTTTTTTAAAAAAAAGGTGTGATTTCTAGCTTTGGAAAATAATGTTATCCCAAATATCACAGTTAGAAATTATCATTCAGTTGTTTGAGGCACAACAGAATTTGTGTAAAATTTAGATGTTAATACTGATTGGTCAGTTTGTAGTTACCAATGTCACGTTGTTTAGTTCATAATACTAGTCGAAACCTATCAGTCAGGTTGATATTGTAGCTATTAAGTTAAATCGTTTTACATTCTTATGGTTTTTGTATGAACTAATGATTCGTTTGTACTCCATGTGAGCCTGATTCCGAATTCCAAATATAAAATGTTCATTTATGCTCACATAGTTCTAGCTAACTGAAATTGCATTATTTCGGGAATTCCTAGTGTGTATAAAAATTCAAATACTAATAAATACCACATTTTCTTTATTCATCGACCATCTCCCAAATGTATTTTCGAACTCCTTTATTCTTGACTTCTGATTTGACTCGCTTCAGGATCTTCAGTTATCAAGGCATTAGGGTCAACAGCGTTGTCAAGCACTGGACATCCATGATCATTTTGAAAAAGATTTATTTACCATAATCACAATATAAGCACCAACAACTTTGAGTTCTTGGATCGTGAAATATCTGGGTATCGGTGGGGTTGTCAAAGTTTGGCCATAAGATAATCACCTAACACAAAACTGGTCAATAAGAATGAAGTCACAGCACGCACTACTAGTAAAAATGTATAGTATACAGCTATGTCTAGCTAGAGTAATAGTAAGTGACGGAAATTACTTAATTATTTACGGCTTTTATCCCTCGTCGAGGAGCGTAGGCCGTCCACAAGCACTCTCGATGCCACCCTGTCCTGGGCAATCCTTTCCAGTTGTTATTCATACTTTTCATGTCTGCTTCTAAGCCCCAAAGTAGCGTGTTCTTTGGACTTCATCTTTTTCGTTTCCCTTCACGATTCCACGTTAGGGCTTGCCTCGTGATGCAATTTGGTGATTTCCGTAATGTATGTCTTATCCATTTCTATCGTCTTTTCCTAATTTCCTCCTCAACTCGAAGCTAGATTGTTCTCTCCCACAGTAGGTTGTTGCTGATTGAGAATCTTACGTAGACAAGTGTTTATAAAAACGTATAGCTTTTTGTTGATGGTCGTAGTAGTTCTCTACAGTAGAACTGTCTTGACGTTCGTATGGAAGATTCTGACTTTGATGTTAGTTTACAGTTCTTTTGATTTCCATATATTCTTCGGTTGTAGGAATGCGGCACTTGTTTTGTCAATCCTCACCATTACGTCTGCATCGGACCCGCCTTGTTCATCGACGATGCTGTTCAGGCAGGTACGTGAAAGTTTCCTATCCCAGAGCTTCCCCATCAAGTGTGATTGGATTGGTGTTTTCTGTATTGCATTTGAGGATCTTAGTATTTCTCTTGTGAATGTTGAGGCCTACATTGGCTGCCTTCACTTGCATTTGTTGGTGTATATGCGATAGTAGAGCTTGGTCATCTGTGATATCCAAAACTTCTAGTTGCATGCAAGCCGTCCATTGCATTTTCATAGTCTAGGAAGTTGATGAATGGTGATGAGTTGCATTCAATTGGTTGTTCAACGATGATCCGTGGTGTCGCCATTTGGTCTGTACATGACCAATCCTTTTGGAATACAGCCTGTTGATCTCGAAGTTGGGCGTCTACTGTGTCTTTCATCTGGTTCAGCAACACTCTGTAGAAAATCTTTCTACATACCGATATTAGTGTGATGCCTGTGTAGTTCTCACATTTACTCAGACCTCCTGTCTTTGGTATCTTGATGAGGTATCCTTCTTCCTAATCCACTGGCACTTGTTGTTCCGCCCAATCTTCCTGAATAGAACGTGAAGCATACTTGTAGTTGCTTCTATGTGTGACTTCAGTGCTTTGGATGGTATGTTGTCAGGTCCTACTTCTTCCGCACTCTTGATTTGTCTGATGTCCATGTTGATTTCTTCGGTTGTTGGTGGAGAGACATCTATAGGAAGGTGTGTTTGTGCTGCTTCGATGTCAATTGAATCAACTGATTCATGATTTCAACTATTGAAATAAATGTGTGTTAATTTAATTCGTTTATTTATTTACCCTGAAGAAGTGGCTTACAGTAAGTCACAAATAATCAGAAATTAAATTCTCCTACTCAATGGGATATAACAAAAACATTTTTTATTGACTTTCTACCCAATGATCAATTTACTTGAAACGATCAAATCCAACCTTGGAACTGGTACCTGCAAACTCATTATTAATGGTAATTTATGTCATATAACAATGTATCACAGAATACAAGCCAGTTTACATGCAAGATCAAAATATCACAAACGTTACAGGGTATGCTTTAATAGGTTACTCAGTTAGGCTGATACGTAATATGATATAGAATCAGGGGGTAGATTCGTGTACATAAGAATATGAATAATGTTATTTAAGATGCCACAGATATTCAGAGCTTGAAAATGCCTTTACACGTAACACTTTTATAGTCGAAGTATACCAACCCAATCAAATCGAAAGCTAGAAATTAGGGGGTTCTAAGATATTGAGATGGTAGAGAAGATTTGTAACTCAGGTGGATGACTTTGATGGGGTTTCGTTCTCTGAGCTGTATGGTTTGGTTGTGGAGCTTTCATTATTCTTCTGAACAACACCATCAGTTTGTGAAAAGTCAAAAACGTTTTAGCCTTGACATAACTAAATGCCGTAAGTGTTGAGCATAAAGTTCTAAAACCTCTAGCGGTAGTGTGCAGTAGTTTTAAACTCTTGGCTAACGATGACTCCTAAGTCATTGTGTGTCAGAACAACAGGTAGCTCAGTGTTGTTCATCATGTATGTACCTGTACTTTGATGACCGATATGCATCACAATACACTTGGAAGCATTAATCGGCATCTGACATGTTCGAGACTATTCGGGTCTAAGTTATCACCTTTACATCGTATCGCTCTCCATATCTTGAAATCGTCAGCATATAGCAAGACCGATGATGATAGTAGATGAGGAAGATCATTTACATACAAGAGGACTAACACTGGTCCCCAAACTGTACCCTGATGCACTCCTGTAAGCACAGTTTCCCAGCTAGATAACTTTGAGTTCACCCGTACTCTTTGTTGGAGCCCAACTAGGAAGTCTTCAATCCACATCAATAGACTACTTTCAACACCGACATTTCTCAGCCTATATAACAGCCGGTTGTGAGGGACTTTGTCAAAAACTTTACTGGAGTCAATGTAGGCTACGTCTACAGGTAACCTTTGGTCCTTAAGAGCGCACCAGCTCTCACGAGCCACTAATAAGTTAGTGAGACGGGAACAATCTATTCTAAAACCATGCTGCTTCTCCGAAAGGATCCGGTTTTCATCAAGATACTTAAATAGCTCCTTCCGAATAATCTTTTCTAAGATTTTAACAGCCACGCTAGTTAAGCTAACGCGTCGGTAATTCTCAGGTTTATATTTCATATCTGTTTTGAAGAGAGAACTTACTATGACGTTCTTCCAGTCTTTTAATAAACGACCCTGGGTTACGAGTAGATTAAAGCATATATTTAAAATGTTCGCAACGAGGTTATCTAATTCATTTAGTAACCTAGGATGCAGTTCATAGGGTCCTGTGGATTCGCCTATGTCAAGCACACTTAGCAGACCGAAGAAATTAAGTTCTTTAATGGTCACGTTGTCCAGTGTGTGTGTAGGAATTTGTACGAACTGACGAGAAGGGCGTTCCTACGGTATAAACACTGCTAAAGTAATTCGACAATACGTGAGCCTTACCAAAGTCGTCCTCCACTAATGATGAAGCATAACTGTCTCCTCATAGTAATGGAATATTTCCTCTTCTTTTTTCCTCTGGTTTATATACGAATACAGGGGTTTAGGGAATTCTGTAGATTCCTTAACAATTTTTTATTTGTACAACCTTCCGGACCTACTGAGGGTCGAGGCACAGATATTCCGACATTCTCAGTCGCCAGTAACCTGAATCCATCCCACATTCGTCTACTCTTGCGGAGAAGGGTGCGAACCTCCCTACTGGACCAAGGACAGCATCACACTATGATTTACCAATTTCTTTTCTTCTTTTATTGTTAACATACCTAGGTTCCTGCCTGGAGGATTCAGTGATCCCCTGCTACTAGACACGGGAGCCTGTTAAGCGAAAGCTTCTTCTATTCCGTCCACAACCATTTGAACCATTTGGATCATGACGAGCAGTTTCTCTGACCCATTGGTGTGGTCCAGGGGATGTGGGGTGCAGCAACTTTTAAGTATAACCTTCGAAATACATCCCAAGCTGTTTCAATTGGGGGACACTAGCTCTATTGTCCAATATACTAGCGATGCTGAGTGTATATTGTCTTGTATATTTGCTTTCCAGACGTTAGGTCTGGATTGAGCTAACGCGTGCTCGAAGGTTGGGTCAAAGTTTAGAACTGCATGATCGCTTTTAGCTAGGGGTGGCATGTAATCGAGTTTCGTGACGTCATCCTCATGATGGGTCAATATAAGATCTAGTAAGGGTGATTCAGAGTCCGGGTCGTGACTAATCGCTTGATTCATATTTCGCACCAGGGCACATGTGATAACCACATCAACTAGTTCCTACTCGAAGGAATTTTCTGACGATTCAGTTCGCAGATTTTCCCAGTCTACCATAGGTGCATTAAAGTCCCCTAGGATTAGACATCGACGACTTTGTGACCAAGTATTGAGACTGCTGAACAGGATCTCATTTACCTCACAGCTTGGACTGCGATAGACCAAACCAATCAGCAGCTCTTGTCCCTTGCATCTCAAGCGGCAACTAACTAATTCACACGTCCCACTCTCATGCGATACACTGCTAATAATGACGAATGGGATAATATTCCTAATGAAAATAGCTACTACCCCTCCATTACGCTTCTGAATATTGCCGGCTCTTACCAGCGTAAAGCCATCAAAATCAAGTTCCATAATATCTATAGGCTGCGTCAGCCAAGTTCCTGTGACTGAGATTACATCTGGCTTGGTAGTGTCAATCTGTACACCTATGTCCCACCGCTTATTGAGCAAGCATTAGTGTAACATATACGAAACCTATTTAAATGGATACGTACCGCATCAATAGGGGTTTCCGTGTCACTCTCTGTCGGAGCCTTACAACCCGAAAAGTTAACAGGCTTCCGTGTCTAGTAGCAGGGATCACCAAATCCTCCAGGCAGGAACCTAGGTATGTTGTAGTGGCATTGGACCATAACCACACAATCTTCAAAGCTGAACACAAGACCACTCAGAAAATAGATATTCAATAGTTAACGCGGAGAAATACTTAACAATGGAGAAGGCGCGAACAACGAATTGAATGGACTGGAGTTGATCGGATGGCATGGCTCGGCCATGCAGGCGTGGTCCATCTGAATGTTACCTTATATCTTCTATTTATATTAAATATATTGTTCCTTCTCTAGCCTAACCTTGTTCTACATCATGTGTTGGTAATTGATACGATACAGTGAGTTGGTGTAGTCGATGATGTGACTTCCACGTAAGATCTTATAGATTAGGCAGTTATATCATGACAAATCTACAAATTTAGGATTAGGTCTATTATTAGAGCAGTACTAATATCATAGTGGATCATAATTCTACATTGTTAACAATAAAAGAGGAAAAAGAAGTTGGTAGATCATAGTATGATGCTGTCCTTGGTCCTTAAGAATGGGTCAAGTTGCCTCTTGAAGGACTCCTAGGAAGTCGCTTGGACTAGCTCGGCCGGCAGCGAGTTACAGCATTTGACAAGTCTTAGGGAATAGAAGTTATGTCTACATTCCGTTTTGCTATGTTGTGTCTCCAGTTTCTGGGTGTTACCCCTTAGGTTAGTGTTGGAACTAAGCTTATGTAAGTGTTTAGGAGGATGTTCAGAAGAGCTAAAAATACTATAAGCCATTGACAGATCACCACTAAGGCGCCTATACTCTAATGGGTAAAGGTCTAGTGAATGGAGGCGCTCTTCGTAAGGTTTAAATTTGAGTCCTCGAACTGATTTCATGGCTCGCCGTTGGATACGCTCCAGGGTGTCCTTATCCTTTTGGAGTGAGGTAGGAAGTACTATGTTTTCGTAATCTAGATGGGGACGGATGAAACTATTGAAGATTATATGAGAAGTCCTTCCGACGAACTGTCCAAAAATGCGCTTCAACGTCGCCAGTGCCGATAACTTGAAGGTTCATTGCGTCGACATCCTTTGCAGATTGGTGTGATGTGAGCCGGCTTCCAATTTTCCGGTAGTTTTCCTCGACTTAGCGAGGATTGAGGCTGCTTCCCTCAGTATGGTAGAATTGACCATGTCCGGGCCAGGAGAAGTGTCGAATCTTAAGTGATGCGGTTTCCGGAACACCAAGCCAGCGCTTATGTTCACTTCGGGAAGTCCTGTGGAATTGCAGATGAAACTGTCATCAGTAAACTTGATGTCGGTCGGTTGAAATGTCTGGGAGTAATGTTCAGTCAGAAGGTTAGCGGCGTCGCCATCATTGTTGGTCGGGCCGTTAAGACTTACCAGTTGGGAAACTCCAGTTTTGGCTTGACGAAGAGAGGCTGCATAACGGAATAAGCCTTTCGGATTGGAGATAAATTTATCCATAAGCTTTATCTGGTACTGAAGCCTATCCTCTCTCATAGCCTTCGTACATATGTTACTGAAATGTTTATATTGCATGTACCCCCCGTCGTTGTCAGTTCGTTTGTATTCCGCCCAACAGTGCCTTTTGCGGCTTAGCATGCGAAGGGTATGGTTCTTGATCATTGTAGGTGGCTTGCAGCTTTTGGGAACCGTTTGAGGAACTGAATGGTTTGTTGCACGTAAGAGCGTGTGCAGTAAGAAGTCCCAATGACCGTCCACACCGAGTTGAGGGTGAACATCCCAAACCACCTGTTGTAGATAGTTGTGTAGAGCTGTCACACTCAACCGTTTAAAATTCCAACGCAAATTATTGGTGGGATACCTCAGCTTATTTTCGCTGACAAAACTGAAGGCTATGACAGCATGATCTCTTTTTCCCAGAGGAGCCAGGATTGAGAGGTTGTAAACTAGGAATTCTTCGTTTGTGAATACACAGTCTAAGAGCGATTGTGTCTGACTGTTTCTCCAACGAGTTGCCGACCTCACATTTTCGTATAATCCCAAGTCGTCGATGAGGTTGAAGAACCGAGCTTCGATTGAGTTGTCACGTTCAGTGTACGTGTGTTCCGCGAAGTTGACTCTAGGGAGATTAAGTCCCCTAGAATCAGGATGTGTATGAAACCGAGACTAGTAGAACGGGATAGTCCTTCCAGCATACGACTGTCGTACTCGATGTCGGCAGTTGGCTTCCTGTAAATGACTGCGAATATACACCTCAAAGTACTAGACAATCTTACAGAGCACCATATGGATTCCTCAAGATTTTTAAACTCGAGGTTGTGAACTTGGTGCACCTTCAAGCAAGAACGTATGTAAACGAATACTCCGCCCCCGATTTCTGAGTTTCTGTCATTGCGAAACAAAGACATCCCAGGTAATGCTAACTCTTGGTCCGAGAACTGAGAAGATATCCAGGTTTCAGATAGTCCTATCAGGTGGGCCTTATTAGCATTGCTAAGTTCACGTAATTCATCCAATTTGTTTGGAAGACTCGTGGCGTTCATATATAAGCAGTTTATGCTTTCAATTTGGAACGCGTGAGCTTCTTCCTATTTGTCTGTATGAGCCTCACGTGAATGGACAGGTAGCCCATCTATATGAGGTTTGCCGAGGTGGTAGGCCCTGTCCTTTACACGCTTTTTTATCGTCTAGACAATCCACAAGTGGAATGATCAGCTACAACTTATCTTTGTGCTTGGTCCTAGCTTCGTATGGCCTATCCGAGTGCATGTGGATTCTAGGTGGCAGTGGACGTCTGTTGGCACGAAATGCTTCTAGATTTGCAGCCGCCATATGGGAAAATGGGAAGGTTATCTTCATTAGACGTGGTGTAGAATCACCAGTTGACGTCAGATCTGTGCAAGCTTCGTGGAACCAACGTTTGCAGTTGTCGCACTGCATGCAAGTTGTAACAGCAAAACGGCATCCCGGACGTTTGCATGAGTTTTTCATGACTATGTTGAGGCAAACTATGTTATAGATGCTTGCAAAAGCCTAAGATCGTAAAAACACTAAAAAGCACACTGAAAACGGACAAAAATGGATAAAACGGATGAGATAAACTAAACTAGACTTTACGTGAAAAACAAAAAAAAAACGAATATTAAACTGAGGCAAAATCACAGGTAACTATTAAATATGGTGAAACCCAAAAAAAGTAATCTACTGAACGTATAGCTCAGGATAGATTCTTTAGAACTGAAATGGTACTTTTGTTGCGTAAGAACACAGCAAAAGTTTGATAAATGCACATCACGTTAGGACTAAACTTCCCGTTCGAAGAGAAGGAGAGGGCACATGTTCTGAGAATCACAAAGTTATGTTGTTAAGAATCGTTCTCCATTCATCAGAATTGAATTCCGAAGAGCAACTAGTCCACTACCTGTCGAGGAAATGTTGAGGTTTGAATGACACCACTCCCTTTTAAACGCGCTCAGGAGCCAGTTTTAAGAGAATGTTCGTGTTACTGGGGATTTTGCTTTTGAAGCTAGCTTTAGTTTGCAGTGGGTTAGAAGGTATTTCAGCTTGTGTAGCCACAGTGCTTTAGTTCGTCCTAAGGCTAATGGAGAAGTTGAAACTTATATGTCGGCGGTAAAACTGGAAGGACTTCCGTACATCAAGCGTGCAGTAAACATTTCAGTTTCCGTGACTGTAAAATATGAAATCACAGGAGTTAGTGATCCATCCACTGTTACATTGTCTTGGAAGCGCAATGGCGAAGAAATTGCAGTTAGCCGACGTAAGACGGATGATGCGCCTATCCTTTCCGGAGATTACTCTTCAGAGTCATTCTCTGACACTACACATACTCTGGAAGTTACTTTAAATTTAAATCAAAAAGGTATCCTTGTTAATATGCCTTACACAAATTAGGTCCAGTTCCTGGAAATTATACTTTGATTGCAACAATGGATGGGATTACGTCTTCTGGTTCTGGCATAGCATATAGTATGTTTTCTTTTAAGTGTTTATTATGAGCATTGTTGTGGGTTCGTGTAATTTTTTTTATCTCATTTTAAATGGTTTTCATAGTGAATTCGTCCCTTGGTATGATGACATGTAACCTAGTCCACTTATTAACCGCGTATTCGTGGTTAATGAGCTAGTTGACATGGATTCGATGCGGTGTTACAGTGAAAGTCTCAGGAAGCATTATCACATGTAAGGTCACAGAAACTAGGTTTAGGCGACTGAATAAAGTTATCAGGCATTTCCAAGTTGTGTCGGAAAGTCTATTATTGAACGAGTAAAGTCATGTGGAAGCAATATCGTTTACTATCACGCAAATCTTTGATTTCCATAATAGAAAACAACAAGAAAGTCAATACCGACTTAGTACGATGTAGCACTCAATCATGATCCAAGCCAAAACAGGACACAATAAAGTATTGTATTTGTTTGCTAGCAAATGTAATTCGTAGTTATAGCTCGAATGGCTTAGTGTTTTAACTCGTAAATTCGTAAAATACAACGAGAACGGACTAGGTGATTTGTTTCACTCAGAAATCCACTAACTGACCTTAGGTCTTGTATTTCCTACAAATTCAAAACTGACAAGAAGCGTGATGAATTTAGGGTGCTAATAGTGCATTTCATAATAGTCATATTTAGATCACAGGACAGGCACTATATTCATTTGGCAACCATAGCGTGATTATACTGCTTAACAGTTTTTATCCTGTTAATTTGGCTGTGGAATGTCAATAAAGGTTAAGACAGGAGTTGACTGTGGGTTTTTGATCATGTGTCTTCGAATCCCTGGTAGTATATCAGAACAACTTCCTAATTAGGTCAGGCATAGAATATTGAATAAGTATAGCAAGTCTTTATCAGGCAACAGTTTCATCAAATAAGGTGATTAGAACATGTGCTATGTATGTTCAACCACCGCTTGACTAAACGCTCACTAATAGCTGGAGTAGGGATAGGGGCGAGACCATAGTTCGTGGAGGAACCGATTATATTTGAGGTAGCAGGTCTTGAATTTCGACGCGAACTTCATTCGTTCGGTTAAATATCATTTTGTCAGTGTAGCTTTTGTTAGTTCGTGATGAAAACACTAAATTTAATTCCTAACCCTAACGTTCGACTTTAGATCCTGATTCTTCATACTAACACAACCCTCACTTAACCATAGTAAGTAGTTGGACATTCCAAGGTTATTTTAGCGTTGCTCAAAGATCGTCCATAATATGTAGTCTCACCGTGATAAATTGGAAAGGAACTGCGGGCGGCCATCACAAGGCATGGCGATAGTTCACAAAGTTGCTGGATGTTAGTTGGAGCCACGCTAGTGAGTCCAAATGACCTTGTTCAGTCTTCTGAACAACTGTACAATGGTTGGGTGACGTGGCTCAGAATTTGTTTCAGTGACATCCAGTCTTTGACTGTGATTTGATCATGGTTGACTGGTCCTCGTATATGTAGGTGGATATCTCACCCATTCCACAGGTGTCTACTGATTTTCGTATCCCGTTCCCCATCGTCCCTAGGTAACACTTTGCCTCTTAAGACGCGTTGTAGGTTGTGATTCGACGACGGGTTCGGGGATTGTTAAGTTGTAGAGAGAGAGAGAGAATACTGGCAACACGATGTGATTGAGTAATAGCTGGCCGTTTACTGAGTTGTTGACACGAGCCTCCGATTAGACTGGTACGAAAGATTACTAACAAGTAGTGTAGTTTTTCCTTCTAACCAAATAACACCCTCTTATAACATTCATTTCGATAATGCAATGAGAAGACGAAGGCTATCAGAATTATGTGATATATTTGCGCAATACATTACGAACAATCCGATCACATATACTTGTTAAGACATTTTTATACGAAAACTAAAAGGTCATCTAGACAGACTAAAGGCAAGCCATAACAAAGGAAACTAAAGTACACAAAAACTGTGTGGTTACCACTTTGGACAACAAATCAGTAGGACCCGGGTAGGCTAAAGGTGAGAACGAATTGTTTTTGAACATATAGAGTTTCAGTTTCCGTATAGCCAAGGTTTCAGTAAACCTAATTATACGCCCTTGAAGGCTTCTGTACAACACTATGAATGTTGACTTAATATCAACCTTATGACCAGTCTCAACCAAATGTTTCGCAATGGGGGGAAGATGTCTGTCCTTCATGTGATCTTATTTGACTATTTAAATTCATTTGGGTATGTGTCACGCCACCCTTATTTGCAGATCACGATTGCTCCTCTCTGTACATGTTTCCGCACATATATGTAAGTTGATAGGCACAGTGGGATGTGACACAATCACTCATGTGCTGTTTGAGTTTGTAGTGAAACATAGACCTTGTCTTTTCAATAATGACAAGTTGAGCTGTATAAAATTTCTTGTTGATGACTAATTCAGATCTCGGTTTCAACATCAGACTATTTGAGTCATTACCATGAAAAAAGCGTGATTAAACATCATGTGCAATCAAAGGACGTCAGCTTTGTAGGTCACTTGTTAAGAGAATAAGACTTGACCATTAAGCTTAGTCCTTTTCTACCATATCAACTTGGCTCTGAATCAGTGTGTTGCAAGTTCAAATCTCGCTTTGATTTCAGCAACAGCATTGTACTTCCATTTTTGTGAGTTGACTGGTCTGCTATATCATCTTATATTTGGGATGCCTAGTTCACCTTAATTAATGTTGTCCTTAAATTCAGAAACTAGAGATGTTTAAGTGAGCACAATTCATATTGATGACAACGAACTGTTAATTGTTATCCTCTGTCTCCAAGGTTTGGTGTTTCATTGATAAACTGGAAATTTAAACAGTATATATTCAAATGTAAAGCACATCATGCAGATTAACAGTTTAATTTTGTACGGGTTACTTTCTTGTAAAAGGAATTGCACCCCTTATACTTATTATCATAATGCTTCTATTTGTTAATACATACCTTTAGCGTAGTATCATATAGGGTAAAGTTTATAGATAAGTCTGGAAGAATCGAGTTAGGACTAAGAAGCAGTGAGGTATAATACGAGGAAAGCGTAAAGTTACACGTTTACTTTATTTGTATGTAGTATTCTAAAAACGTGCTTATGATCTAATAGTTGCGTACGATTCAGTATTAAAATACTAAAACATTAAACGCATAAGTAACAGCTATCTTCGCGTAAAAATTGGGATTAAGAAAAACAAATTATAGATTTATTAATCCCCATTCTCCAGAATTGCCATAAAAGCCTTATAGTCCTACAGTATTTCAACACACACTATCAAGCTGGTTTACTGAATTTCAACTAACGTATGAAATAATTATTTCTTTATTTGTAGTTATAATTTACAGATAGAAAACTATTCTTTCATATTGTTTTTTCGCCCTCAGAATATCCTGAAATCATGAATATATTTTCTGCGTCGAATTTTTGTAATGTTTGTTGTAGCGTATGCCTAAGTAAGGTGTTGTACTCCTGTAATATAAAATAATGCGACTCAATAACTACACTTGGATTTGAGCACCTAGAATAAGGATGCGTTATTGGCCAAGATATGACTATACTATCTGTTCTTTTAAACCTTATTCAGTGAAGTAAATTCAGCCATTTGTTAGAGACTTAAAATAACATGTTTCAAAATCGCTCGCAGTGGCGCAGATGCATCCATCATTTGTCTTTCAAATTCTAGAGTTTCTCTTTATTTTGTTAATTTATATTGTCTTTATCTTCGATGCCTAATTCTTCCTACCACTGATACTGTTACTAACTCTACTAGTCTGGGATTTGACATGAAAACTTCATCTTTCTGTGCTGATGGAGCTTGGCAACCTGAACCGATGTACGTACGTACAGGTTCTACGTTGTGTCTGACTTAGGGAAAGTCAAACCTCTAGTTTTCCGCGATCATTTCCTGTTTGTTTTTGAAACTGTAAACTAGCCAATTATCTTAACAGTTGAGTCGATTGTCATCATTAAAAGGTACAAGTATTTAGTTTGTGGATTGCCAATGACTCTGCGGTGCATAAAATATTGATTCGAACCCCCTTCGATCCCGTTCCTTTGACTCTGTAAACTATTTTAAACGAAGAGTTTTCTGGAGCGATATGTCCACAGTTGATTAAGTGCTCCTGTATAGAACTCGTGATTGTTTTTCGCTCCCCTTTCAAGAGCCAAGCCGGATAATGTTCAGAGATGCGTTTGGATAATGATCGCTTTGTGCGGCCTATGTAACATGCCCCACATGAGCAAGTAAATTTATAGATACACATTATCCAAACGCATCTCTGAACATTATCCGGCTTGGCTCTTGAAAGGGGAGCAAAAAACAATCACGAGTTCTATACAGGAGCACTTAATCAACTGTGGACATATCGCTCCAAAAGACTCTTCGTTTAAAATAGTTTACAGAGTCAAAGGAACGAGATCGAAGGGGGGTTCGAATCAATATTTTATGCACCGCAGAGTCATTGGCAATCCACAAACTAAAGCCTGTACAAGTATTTATAAACAGTTGTCTACGCAATATACTCAATATCCGTTGACCGTATACCACCAGCAACAGCCTACTGTGGTAGAAAACAAACCAGCTTCCGTCTGAAGAGAAAATTAGGAAAGACGTTGGAGGTGGATGGGATATATATTACGGAAATGATCAAACTGCATCACGAATCCTGAAAGGAAACAGAAAAGAGGAAGGCCGAAGGACACACTACTTTGGGACCTAAAAGCAGACATGAAAAGTATAAATAGCAACTGGAAAGGATTGTCCAGGACAGGGTGGAATAGAGAGTGTTGGTGGACGACCTATGCTCCTCCAATAGAGGTAACAGGCGTAAGTGAGTCAATTATTTATCAACTTAAATCCATGCCACGTGTTATTTCATACATTTCGCCTGAAAATCTAACTAGTTAGAATTGTAGTCCTAACCTCAAGCTAAATCATCTTTCGTTGTTAATCACTATTACTCAGGCGCACCTGTTCTTCCACTATTTACTAAGCCAAAACGTGTCTTGGAGGGTGATATTATGCGGCTGGTTTGTCGTGTTAGTAGTTATCCTCAACCATCTTCAGTAATATGGAGTTTTGCATCGATACAAGCCAGTCAAATGGATGATGATAATGCCATTAATACAGCCTTATATAATTTACTTCCTCTGTTGACCAATGAAACTCACTATGTCCTGGAAACAAGTGATGGTGGTACGCCGAATGATACTCTACGCTTCTTGGATTTAAAAGAAAGCGATAATGGTCTGTATGCATGTAACGTTTCAACTGACCGCGGTACTGATTTCTCTTTGATGATTGTCAATGTTAAAGGTAATGTTCAAGTTTGATTATCGAACTGTAAGTTTTATAACCATTTAGTCTTGATTTAAGATATCCAATAATAAAAAACCTAAAATTCTTCGAACAACGCATAATTGTTAGTACGTAAACTCACTTCACCGTATTGCAATTACAAGCAAACTATTATTTGTAATTTCATATGCGATTTCTTAAATGATTGGGTTATGTCACTCACTATTCTTCACACATCAACCTCTACTATCTCTAAAACTAAAATATAGTCAGTGTATTTAAACAAATAAATGTGCAAACTGTTCGTATCCTTGTTGTATAGCCATTTTAGTGAATTCCTTTGTCTTGTTCCTATTCTTACCATGTTCTGTTGAACCTTTCCAGTTGATATGCGTTTACCGGATTTCCTGTCTTACACTATACCTAGCTACGTTATAATTTTTTAATACCTCCATTATATCTTCCTAAAAGTCAATTGGAAAGTTGTCGGATTGATTTGAGTTTATGGTAAACAGATACTTGATTCACTTTCTCAATTGAGTAGCTTATTTGCTAAGTCCAAACTGTTTTGCCAGAAGAAATCGCTTGTGTTGCTTTTACAAACTAACCCAATTATTTGTCTTCATAACATAC
The DNA here is from genome assembly GCA_944470405.2 of Schistosoma mattheei. Classification (NCBI taxonomy): domain Eukaryota; kingdom Metazoa; phylum Platyhelminthes; class Trematoda; order Strigeidida; family Schistosomatidae; genus Schistosoma; species Schistosoma mattheei. Next base: position 87,540,346 of record OX103947.1, on the reverse strand, counting down.
TGATCAAGATCTAGCTTAAGAAACAGGTAATATTGTACATAAAATTAACCCAGTAAGGATGGCTGTGTTAAACAAAGTGGACATTCCGCTTTCATTTATATTTGCATGCTGTATGCTTACGCACCACATAAGGTAATGCTTGTAGAAACATACAAAGGGCTATGACTGATTTGCCGCTTTCCATGTTTTGATTAATAATCACCAAAGTTGATCAATGTTACACAGATAATAATGCGCAAATGTTCCTAAAAATAGTTTTCTCCAATGAAGAGGATATCAGCTACAGAACCGTCGAAACAAGGGAGTACTTGGCCACTTGTTATGTCCTAGTTTGGAACTCTTCAGAAATTCACAGTCAATTGATCCGTCCATCCGGTATAAAAGTTGGTACTTTAGACTTGGGTAGCAGTGCGTTACCTGTAAACCACACTGGGTTTGTGGGAGACTAATAAAGTTATGAAGATACTTTTACTCACCTAGTACTCCAAAAGACATAAAAAGAATGGGTTAGTAGGACACAAAAACAAATATATACGAAATTTATGAGTTACTTGTTATTGTCAGAAGGGTCTATGTTGACACGTCCTAATATATATCTACAATTATGATAATGTAGAAAAGATAATTCCACAGTTTCAGATATAGATCCAATTTACTTGTATGTAATTGACAAGTAATATGCTGTATGACGTGAATTAAAACGTATGCAACAGGATTGTTAGTAAATAGTTGGAAAAAGGCAGCCAACAAAGGAAAAGGTGTGTATGCGAACACTTGTAATTAGCGAATGGCAATCAGTAAGACAGGCGAAAAGCGAACACGGATAATAGCAGTCAACTTGAACAAGATCCTTTATTCATTATAATCCTCGTATACATTGAGTGGAATTATGAAAAATCACAAATAATGACAAAAATTGTACAAATTGGGTTCACTTCAACTATTCAGCTCCACGTGTTCCTAACTTCAATCATATATATTAAATAAACAAGTTAGACAGTCAAAACAAAAAAACTGTACATCGTAGAACCACTTACAGTAAATTCATATGTTTAGCTCATAACTTCTTGTTTGGGAATTCTAGATGACCTGGTTTTGTTGTTTCCTGAATGTTCGGTGATTAAACGAACGCTTCAGTAGAGAAATTTAAGTCTTGTTTTTTGCTTTCATTGGTATAAGTTTCTGCATAATAATTTGAATTAGATTCAGTCGTATATATTTGTCGTCTAATCTTTCGCATTGAGTGAAATTAATCAATGTGGACAGCAAAATTACCAAGTGAACTTTTTTTATCATTAAGCACAAATGAATCAACGCCATATCATAGTAGGATGGTAAATTTGTGGTCAAGAGACTCAGGAGGTTTGGACCTCACTTCACTTGCGCCAGTTTGGGCATCTGGGTAAGTATCATCAGGCCCTATACAAGCTGATGTAGCTCGTAGTTGAATACATAGCTTTGTTTATTACTTTTTTTTCACCATGGAACAAAACCATAGGGCTTGGATGATGCTGTCTCTGATCCTCATATAAATTATTTTATAATTATATTCTTGACTTATTGAACTCATCAGTTTTACTTGAGTTTTTATAACCGCTGCTAAAATGATATGAATGTCATTTTCTATTGACTTTCTTTTTAACCCGTCTATCTCTCTATCCACTGATGATTTGACAGTGAATTTTTCGTTGATGATATTATTACGTTTAAAATCATAATCAACAGTCCAGAGTTGAAAGCATAAATATTGCTTGCTTATTTTTTTCGTTTTTTTTTCAAAATTTATTCTTAACTGTATTTTAGATCGTTGGGCCGCTCTTTGGCCATTATTGGAATTATTGTTGAAGTTACTATTTTGGTTGCCGCTATCCTATTATATGAACGTCACCAAATGCATACAAAACCAACTAATCTCAGCGCTAAATGTGATACTACTAGTGGTACTGGTGCAGTTTCTGGCCAAGATGTTTCAGCAATACCTAATAATAAAATTCAAACCAATAATAACAATACAGGTCAAAATAATCTTACAGTTCCTGTTCATGCTGGTGATGTGCATACTGAAATCTTGATGGAAATGTTGAAGGAAGGTAGGTTTGGTTTCGTTAGGAGTAGTACGTCATACGAACTTATTTATATTGAATAGATATTCATTAGTCATGAGGAAATAAACTATTGTATTTATCATTATTATCTGGCATATAAGTTTATTTTTTGGCTTCATATTTGCTGACTAGTTGGTTTGACTACATTTACTAACGCTTGTTACTCCTCGTGGAGGAGCATGGGCCACCCACTGGCATTCGCCACCGAACTCTGACAATGTCACTAACCTCCATGCCAAAAATGTGACTGAAAAATAAGTAGATAAACGTATACCTGGAGAGTGAGCTACGTTTATATGCATTTTAAGAAGGTCGTAAATAAATGATTTGACACCGACTACATGGGTTTATTTCCTTGTCTCTGAGTCATACTTTCTAGGTATATTACCATTCGACCCACCAAACTGGTGTAATTGGGTGTAGTTCAAACCTAAGCACGTTGAGCCAATAATCCTCCTCTTAGCATTCGAATGGAATCTGTCGTAGACGTTTTTCTCATTACCTTGTGCGTTTCTGCGAATTGTATCTTACGTAAATCGCGTTTCTCACTTGTGATAGAAACATCAAAGTTCCGAATACTGAAGCTTGATTATTTGCTAATCACCATGACAGATTTCAAAATGTTGACCTAATGTGTTATAAGTAAGAGTTGTTTAAAATTCCACTATGCAGTTACCGAATGTCAAAAAGCACTGAACTGATGTTTCGTCGTAGTTTGTGACTTTTTGAATATATACACACTGGCGATCCTATACTCTGGATCGAAATAGATGACTTTCATGATTAGGAGCTGAATCTCTATCTACTCCATGTTAATGATCTACTGTCATTCGGAATAGTAGTGTGAATTCCGAGGAAAGACTAAAAGGAACTACAGCTGTTACGGTTTCTTGTTCAGAAATTGGAGAAGGATGTATGAAATCTGTAGTTAGTGAGCCCATGTTTATTATTATTAATAGTAATAATAATAGTAGTAGAAGTAGTATGGGAGAGTTGTCGAGATTGTAGATAATTTGAGGAGATTAGATTAGATTATGAATTTATTTTGACTGGATAAATAATGGTGTTGACCTGATTTCTTCAATCGATATGAACATGGGATTAATGACTGATTTGATAGTAGTAAGAGTTTTAGTGCAGTCTTCAGTAATAAGGATAGTAGGTTGGTGAACCTGTATTAATCCTGACACATTGCTTTCCAGTGAAGGTCCAGCTTCTCCTTGAAAGTATTCACTGATAGGACTGATATCACTTGTTCGGGTAAGGCGTTCCAATCATTGACGACTCGATGAGAAAAACGGAGCCCCACTTTAAGTTTATTAGATCGTTGTTTATGAACCTTCTTGCTATGACCTCGGAGATTATTAGTGCTGGAGGGAGCAAAAAGATAAGACATATTAACACCCAAATCATAATTAAAGATACGAAATGCCAGTATAAGGTCACCTCGTGTCCTACGATACGACAAGGGGAAAGGTTTTAGGCGTTTTAAACGCTCATCGTAAGGGAGTCTAGAAAGACCCTTCACTAATTTCGTTCCCACACGCTGGACACGCTCAAGTGAGTTAGTATCCTTTACCAGACACGGGCTAGCTGCTTGGATACAGTACTCTAAATGTGGTCTTTCATATGGGATATAAAATTCGAAACGTTTCCTCGTCAAAAGATTTGAACGCTCGGCGAAGTGACCATAACGCACGAAAACCTTTGACAGCGGCTGCTTTGCAATGCGTAGTTGTTTTTAAGTCATGACTTATTACTCCTAAGTCTTTATGCTCTTGAACGCATGGAAGAGGTTTACCCTCAATAGTATAACGGTAACTATTACCGTGACCGATGTGCATTAGCACACTCTTCCTAGCATTGATTTCTAAGCCCCACTCTCGAGCCCATCTAACTAAATCGTCTAGGTCAGCTTGAAGATGATCAGCCGCACTTTTTATTGTTCTCCGCAAACAATAATGTCGACAACCTAAGCAACAGCGGTAACTCATTAACGTAGAGAAGGAAGAGCAGAGGGCCTAAGATGGTGCCTTGGGGTACACCACTTTTGACCGGCTTCCAATCGGATAGCGTTCCGTTGACCCTCAATCTCTGTCTGCGGTCACATAATAAGTTTCCTATCCACTCATGTACAGTACCTATTATTCCGAAGCTCGTGAGCTTCTGCATAAGACCTACGTGTGAAACCTTGTCAAACGCTTTGCTAAAATCTATGAATATCACGTCGACAGACAGACCGTGATCTAGGGCTGCTGTCCAATCCTCCCTCGCAATAAGCAAGTTAGTCAAGCATGAACGCTTGTTACGAAATCCGTGTTGCTCAGGAGCTAACAGATTGTGTAAATCTATGTGGCTTAGCAACCTAACCCGAATTATCTTTTCGAGTAACTTAACGACTATGCTAGTTAGACTGACAGGCCGGTAGTTAGATACTATCTGTCGCTGACCGTCCTTAAATATAGCACTGACTATAGCGTCCTTCCAATCTCTAGGGAGTTGGGCAGGTGAAAGGGACATGTTGAAGAGTGTCGCAAGCGGTTTTGAAATAATGTCCGCAAGAGATGACAGCAACCGTGGATGTAACCCGTCAGGGCCCGGTATCTTACCAGGTTTGAGGTTAGTTATCAACGGAAGGACAGTTTCCTCAGTCACCTGTACAGATTCAATGGCTGGTATCTCGGTGTGATTGGGACGACTATTTTTAACAATACACGTAGACTTCGCTAAAATAGTTTGAAAAAGTCTCAGCTTTTGCCCGATGTGATTCAGCTAGTAAATCTGAATTTTCGTGTAACAGTAGCGGGGGAATACCATCACTACATTATATTCGCCGTTTAACGTACGAAAACAGTGGTTTCGGACAAGTACGGCTATCATATGCCAACTGTCGTTCGTAAGTAGTACGGGATTTAGCTATGGTCTTTATAGATATTCCGGACTTTCTGATATTCACACTTAAATGATGCGTGTCCTGTTGACAAGAATAAGTCCCAGAAGTGTTTCCTACGCTTCAACATCTTCCGGGTTTCCTTAATAATCCATGGTGGGCAATGTGTTAGCTTACGTGTTGACCATGAAATAAACGGTGATGTAACGGACTCGAATGTAATCATAAACTTACTCCATTCGTCTTCGATCGATCCATCCACGTCAACCGACCAATCAGTCGAGATAGCACAGTCCCTGATTGCCGGAATATTAGCTCGCCAGATATCGGGACGGAGTGGAGCAAATACAAATTGTATGCCATGTGTCCTAAACTTAAATACAGTACAACGTGATTAGTATTCACTAGTGAGGGGAAGGTGCTGAACGTCGATGACATCCCCACAATGGTGTGTGAGGACAAGGTCCAGCAATGACGGGTCATGTTCCGAGTCAATATGTGTCGGTTTTTTCGATACATTGTACAAGTACACACTGAATAACGGTAGATAAAAGGTCGCTATCGAAACCACTACCTGGAGCTGTAAGCTCTATCCAGTTAATATGCGGTGCGTTGAAGTCCCCAATGATGAGACAACATTCTGCCATACTCTAAGAACAGATGTGTCTTAGGATAAAGTCGTCAGCAAGACAAGACGGACTACGGTATATTGCCCCTATAGTCACTAACCCATTTCTAGATTTAATCTTACAACATGCAACCTCACATGTGCCACTGATATGAGCCTCCGATATGGTTGATTGTATACGAAAGTGATCCCTAACGTATAATATTATACCTCCCCCTTGCGACTTGAAACTCTATCACTTCTGATACAGATATAACCAGCAATGAAAGGAGAACAGTCTATATCAACGGTGAACCAAGTTTCTGTAACAACGATTATATCGGGACATAATTCTTGCACCATCAGACTTAGCTCGGACGTTTTATTTCTAAGACTACGAGCGTTCGTGTAGCACACACTTAAGGTGTTTTGGAAATCAATCGTTCTACCCATACAGGCCTCGGAAGCATTGGCTTCCAAGACCTGACTACCCGAAAACCCTTAATGGTAAGGTTATTTTCGCCATTTAATTTGCGAGTCCTCAACTCCGTAAGAGCATTCTTCCACTTGATTCGATCCTCAAGCGGCCAATCTGGTCGAATACGGATATTTGAGGCACGAGTTTTTGTGCGCTTTTCAATAATATGTCTCTTTCTTCGAAACTCCCGAGAACCAGCTTCAGGATTCTTCTTGGTTGGGTCTCGCCTCCAACCCATTTACCAAGTCGTATTACTTTTGTAATATGTACCCCTGAAACCTCTTCAGGTAGTACATTCCTTACCACAGACTCCACTAACTGTAGGTCATGTGCGTGTCTTTTAGCAGGGTCGTTGTCTTTCGACTCCTCTAGATTCCAAATAATTAAACTAGGGAGGGGTTTAGCTTCTTTTGAAACTGTGTTCACAGCTTTCGACCGTGATCCTGTATTTTAACTACTGGTATCTTACGATTAGTTTTTATTTTAACAGAGTCCTGGGAGTCAAGCGAATGACTCACAACAATGTCAGACGAAGCTTTACTATGAGACTTTGGCGGATTGGTCTGAGAGTCCACCAAGGACTTACCAAGTAAACAGTCATTAGTTTTAGCTGTTTTTCCTACTCTTCTGCGTTTTCGCGTCATCCATTTTCCATCAGTCGAAACGTCTACATTAGAACAACTCGGGACAGTAATTGTTTTATCTGGGTCACTAGTCGCTGCTGTAGCAATATGGCCACCAACGTCTAATGACGTGTCACTCACTGATCGTTTCGGGGGAGAACGTTTAACTGTGGGTTGCACAGGTAGATGTCTGGCTTGCGCCGTGATAGCACTTACGACACTAACGCAATCTTCGCCATCCGTACCAATGTTATCAGTACAGCCCTCATCAACCTTCTTATTAGCCAACACCAGGAGACTAATTGCTTCCTGGATAAGCAATGTTTTGCTCGAGCAACAAAAACTACAAAGCCAATGAGAGTTGGGCTTTGAACACCTTTTATATGCAGTGGGGCTTAATCGGGTGCACATCTTATGGAACCACTTATTACACTCATCACATTGCATCCCTTCCTCCACGGGAAATAAGCAGTATGGTTGTCCACATTTATGAGTAGACCTAGCCATCTTGAAAATCAACTAGAACGGTGACACAAACAGGATATGTAAAAAGATTTTCAAACCTTAACTAAATAAACCAAGTAAAAGTCGACCAAGTATGCTTCGATGCAATAAATACACAGAAGCAAAATCGAAAAACTCAATACAATATCACTTTAACTGGGGTAGATGCAATTAAAGTGTAAACAGTAGTTTTGATGCGTAATTTACGATCAAAACAGTTAATTAACTCAACGAGAAACAATACCACTGTCCTTTTAAATAGAGCGCGAAGTGAATGAACGTAGTGTTTTGCTTTTTATTTGGAAAATGAGTAAGAATGTATCCTGACACAAGCCACAATACTCATTTGTGCTGTGTCAAGTTCAAATCCAACTCGGAACCTATGTAGAATTTATATTTATGCTTTATAGAATGTGAAAGACTAGCAGGTGACGTGACATCAGCGGTGAAGCCATAGGAACCACCACTATCGGAAGTGATCTAGTTAATTTCATTGAAGGTTTTCATGCTTAAAATTAGTGTTTCACCAAAGATTCATGCTAGCATCTTATAGTGTTGAAAAAAGTGACACTGGTCATTACGGAGTGACCAACGAAATTTGAAAATATCGGTCCTACAGGAGATCAGTATAGGGCTGGATAGTTTAATGGTAACGTCTCGAACTGTAAAGCTGATTGCTCCAGATTCAAATTCACCAGGTAGAACCAGTCACCTCAAGCTTATATGCTCACCTTGTTAATGAGTATCAAATAGTATGAAGCATAGGTTCATTGTATTCTGTCAACTACGTACAACTTCATTACAGACCAAATTATAAACAATTATACTGACTTACTTACATACGGCGCCCAACTTTTGGTTAGTGTTTCCTAGCAATGTTTAATTCTGCGTGATCGGGTCGCTGACTCCATGCCCCATCTTCCTCTTTACCCGATTTTGTGACCGGCAGTAACCCTAGAAAAGCTACAGGCGGAGTTTTAATTATACTACTCAGTGTATATTTTGTAAAGGTACTACAGTTGCTTGAAAAGGACACGTTTATCATTGCATATATTTGTGTGTTTGTAGTAGAAAGCTTCGTGTAAATCTGAACATGTGTGTAAATTGGTGTACTTTTGATTATCATTTTTAGAACATCTTGTTAGTATTTTAAATATTCAGTATGTTTATTGAAAGAATGTCTGTTTACGAGATAGGAATCTGGTTGAACTATTTTTTGGTTTCAAGATAATAACTGTGTACTATGAAATCAGTATTGTGCACAACTATCATAATGAATCCATCCTCCTAATATTAACATTGTTCCATGTATATTTGTATTTTAATTTGACAAAATATTTATATTTTGTAATGTTCACTATTCTCAACGACCTTTATAACATTCATTCATTGATTGTTTCACTGCAATTTCAAGCGTTGATAGGTTCAATCATACTTGCCGCAACGTTTTTAAAAAAATGATAACATTATTCGGAAAATAATTGAATTTTTGTTTATCAACTTGAAATTCAAATATTCATAGTTTTGTTTGTAACAAAAAAACTTTCTTTTTGAAGTTGGTGTTTTAAATCAAATTCTTTGCGCATGAATCAGAATTTCAACGTATTATGAGGTTTTTAAAAAAAATTATTAAACACGAGTACCAATTGGTGATTGATATTTCTTTAAAATTATTTTCATTATTTGATTGAAATCATGAACCGATTAATTTTAGACCACCATAGGAAAGTTGGAAGCACTGGATAGTTGTTTCGTCCCTTTGTAGGACTCCTCAGCAGTTCGCATCCGCAATCGCGCTAGCGGGATCCAAACCCAGGGCCTTCAATCTCGCGTGCGAACGCTTCACCTACTGGATCACTGACGCGCAACCAATGGTGTTAGTGTCTAAAATGAACCAATCCACGAAATTGCGCGACCATCTTCCATTGTACTGAGGTAGATACCTTTCTCTATCCGACACGGATTAGCTCCACTGGTCATGGCCTCTCACTAGAACTCCGAGAATTCCTCACGAAGCTAGTCACTAGTGAGCACATGTTAATTAACAGTATAGTTGTGGAGATCAATAAGTTCACACGTAAGACTGAAGGCCTGGGTTCGGATCCCGCTAGCGGGATCGTAGATGCACACTGTTGAGTAGTTCTACAATAGAACGAAACGACCGTCCAGTGCTTCCAGTTTTCCAACGGTCTAACACTAACCGGTTCATGATCTCAATCAAAAAAGCTTCATAATCTCCACAACCCCATACTGGTATTTTCATCATCTTTTTCTCTTGGTAATGGTACGATTGTTTTATGGTTATCTATTCAAGTTTTGCATTGTGTTCAGATGCATTGGTAATGGATCTTTATGTTGCTGCATTAAGTTAGTGAAAATATTCAGTTCACAGATTAAGAAGAAACTTATTCTATTTCATAAACCTAAGAAAAAGATATTGACTATCCGTTAACCATGTGCTGTACATACACGCTAAATACGTCTTCTACTTGTATGTGCAGTAATGATGACATTGATTTATGGAACAAAGCATCATCTTGATACCAAACCCTCAATAGTTTATTACAACATTTACAAAATTCCTGGCTGCCGGTTAAAATGTATTTCCGATGCTAATATTTACTATTACCACTGATGCTGTTACTCCCTCCACAACACTGGAATTCGCTCTGACAATTTCATCTCACTGTGCTAATAAGAGTGTGGCAATTTAAATGTATACGGGTTCTACTTTGTGTATAATTGACTGACAGGTGAAACCTTATTTATTAGAGATCATGAACCAATCAATGTTAAACCATCTTTTAAAAGCTGAAAGCACTGAACATTTGCATTTTTTCGCTCTTGAAATCTTTAAAAAGACTGCTTAAATTTAATAAATCATTGGTATTTATTAAGTTGCAAAATAATAAATACTAATCTCATTGTTTTATTCTTGTAGAGACCAAAAAAGCCGATGAGATTCGTTTACGTGCACATGTCAAATAAGAATGATTTTATTCATTAAGCACCCACATTTTATTTAATCGCAAAAAATAAAACACAACTATCGTGGTTAATGTTATTCGATGTGTAGATGCATACAATGCTTGCTGGTGTAATTATTAAACAATCTGCTTATATCTGCATAGTTTTATTGACTTCACTTATTCAGTACAATTGAATTTTGCATATTAGTTTCATTACTATTATTTTCTACTTGTTTGTTTCTTAAAGAAAATAATCGTTAGAATCTCACTTTAGTTAAGATTTTTGATCTATCTGTTTCGTAATATTCCCCCCACCGCTATCGTCTAATCTCTCTCTCTCCCTCTCTCATATGAACTCACACGTTTTATGTTTGATGATCTGTTAGTCATTTTCCGCTGTTGTGTAGTTCCGACATTTGTTCAAATGATCATTTAATTTATAACATTGTTTCTCTTAATCAATTAATCAATCAGTTAATCGATCAACCAACTAACGATGCACGTACACATGTTATTTCTGTCCAGTTCATTATTGTTTCCACACACACACACACAAAACGTTACTTTTTGTCTTAATAATTTATAATGCGCATTATTTTTTGTTCTCTGCTTAACCCTCATCTTAAAATTATTGTCAATAATGGTTATATTTATATGAAAGTATAGATCACCATATCTTTTAAGTAAATGCATTGAATGTTTTATTAGTATAGATTTATAGAAAGTTAATGGAGATTTTCTCGACTTTATTATTATTATATATTGTTTAATACATCAGTTAAGACGGAATCATAGTTTAAAAAAACAAACATCTTAATTTATTTTACAGACAAATATAAACACTGGATGATCTGAATGAACTTTGAGTGTATGAAGTGACCTAAATTTCATTGATATACAGTTTATGATATTGTGAACATTGAAAATACATGTAGACAAAGTACGTAAAATACGGTATTCATTGTATTATAAGTGGTTGGTGGATGAATATGTTTTTTTGTAACTAGCTTTATGAAAATTGTATTCGATTATGTACCTAAACTTAAGTTAATAGCTCTCATTCGGGTCGTAAAAGGACTTGTGTTCTTAGATAACACGATATATCCGGCCGAGATTTCAAATTGATCATTGATATCGTGTTAATTCGACAGTTATCCCCTCTGTACTAGTGATTGTGAAGTTTTCAATTGGTACCGTGTATTCTTAACGATTACTATACGAAGAACATTTGTATCCAAATGAGTGTTTTTAGTAATTTGATGATTAATGCCCTAATAACGTCTATTTTAAGACATAAGACAGCATTATGTCGACAGGTTTATAGTGAGACCATCAAGCCAGCACATTTGTATCCGTGTTATGTGCTACGCAGTCGAAAAGGCTAATCGATTAAATAAAACCCAAATTTACGGTAGTCATGTTGATCTAAGTACTGTAGTTAATATCGACTATAAAGGGATGTACGAAGTGTGATTTAAAACATGTAATGACGCGTCGACTTTTGAAGGATTGACGAACGATCACATCTACAACTTAGTGACTGATATTCAGTAACTAGTTGAGGTCAATCCGGACTTATTTCAACGAGCAGGCTAGCTATGTTAATGTCTACCTCTACTTTGTGATGTACACGTGTCTTGTAATTAATGGATTAATATTTTTTGCGTGAAACAAGTGTCAGCAATCCTTTCCAGATTTCTATTTCATCAGCTACCAAGATGAACATAGTGGTCGACTTTCTTAGTTCTTATGGTTAGATGAATGGACGACGCATACCATTACTGAAGCAACATTCTGTATTTAGGAGGGAAACTCTTAAAGACCTTTCTGGTACTGGCAAAGTACATTATATGTGAGAAAAAATTGTCTGTTGAACTGCTTAGAAAAGTTCAAGAGTGAAAGTGGCCTGCAGCTAATCATTAATAGATGTTAAGAGAGACTGATATGCTGTATGATAGTGGACGAGTCTGATTGTTATCGCAAAGTAAGATCAGGTAATACTTCAGTAAACCTCAGTGATATCCTAGGAAAAGTTACAGCCAGACTTCGTGCAGTATGTCAACACTTATGGCTTAATTGGTTATTTTGTAATGGTGTTTCTATCCGGTAAAACATCATGTGGGGTAATCATCTTAGGTATCATTATAGTTAAGCGTATTGTTTTCGATGCCACTGGATTTGTTTTTTCATTAAATGAACGATTAACGAGTTCATCCAGTAAGATTGTGTTCAACTAACAAGCACTTCATAATAACTATTGGACTGCGGCAAACTAACAAATAGTGATCGAGCAAGTTAGTTCTCAACAGTCCAATTATTATTAGGAAGCACATGACATATTCTTACTTACACCTGTTACCCTTCGTGCAAGTGTGTAGGCTGCCCACCACCATTTTCTATCGAACTCTGTCCTAAGTAGTTGTTATTCATCCTTTTCATGTCTGCTTCCTAGTGTGTTCTTGGGTCTTCTACTCCATTCCCCTTAGAGATTCCTAGTCAGTGTTTACCTCGTAATTCGGTTTGATGATTTCAGCAATGAATTTCCTATCGACTTCCAGCGTCTTTCCCTAATTTCCTCATTAGTTGGAAGCTGGTATATCCTCTCCCACAGCAAGCTGTCGCCGGTAGTATCCAATCATCGGTCATTGAGTAGACATTCTGTAGACAAATGTTTATAAATTCATACGCATTCTTGATTATGGTTGTAGTGGTTCCCCAAGTTTCAGCACCCTACAGTAGAACTGTCTTGACGCTCGTACTGACGATCCTGAATTTGATATTGGTTGCTAGTCGTGAGTCCCACGAGTTATTTAGTTACAGGAATGCTGCCTTTGTTTCGGCAATCCTTGCCTTTATATCTGCATCGTATCTACCTTGTTCGTCGATGATGCTGTCAAGGCAGATACCTGGAAGTTTCCACCTCTCCCAGAGTTTCTCCATCAAGTGTGATTGGATTGCTGCTCTCCGTGTTGTGTTTGAGGGTCCTTGTTTTGCCCTTATATATATGCTGAGGCCTATTGCTGCTACACTTGTCTTGACCTGCATTTGTTGATGTGTATGGGATAGAATGACCAGGTCATCTGCGAAGACCAGATCGTCTATTTGCATGCAAGCCGTCCATTGTATTCCATGCTTCCCCTCAGATATATGTGTCTTCATAATCATGTCGATCACCATAAGAGAAAAGAGAGAGAGGGAGTTATCAAAGTTGTCTAACACCGGTATTCACTTGGATTAAATCTGTCAGCGGACCTCGATACACGAATGTGCATTGTGGTTTGTCGTAAAGACTCCGGATGATGTTGATGACCTCAGCTACTCACTCTATAGTGTCGAAGAAGTTTTCATAAGTTTATTCTATCCATACTGTCGAACGCCTTCTCATGTTCAATGGAGTTGAGGTTTAGCGGCGAGTTCCATCCCATTGATTGTTCAGCGATGATTTGTGGTAACGCCATTTGGTCTGTACACGACCAGTCCTTTCGGAATACAGCCTGTTGATCTCGAAGTTGGGCGTCTACTGTGTCTTTCATCCGTTTCAGCAACACTGTAGAAAATCTCTCCTGATACCGATAATAGTGTGATGCCTATGTAGTTCTCATACGTACTCAGATCTTTCTTTGCTATCCTTCTTTCCAGTCCATCGGCACTTTTTTCCCCAAATCTTCCTGAATAGAACGTGAAGCATACTTTCAGTTGCTTCTATGTGTGACTTCAGCTGGTATTTTGTCAGGTCCTGCTGCTTTCCCGCCCGATTTGTCTGATGGCCATGTTGATTTCTTCCGTCGTTGGTGGAGTGACATCTATAGGAAGTTGTGCTTGTGCAGCTTCAATGTCCAGTAGATTCAATCGTACTGGCCTATTCAAGACTTCCACCCATCTGTTCCTCTTGTTGAATTTCAGTGATTGGTTTGCCTTCTCTGTTCTTGACCGGTCTCGTTGGTTTACTATATTTTCCTGTCAGTCTCTTCGTATAATTGTCTCATATTTCTCTCTGTTGCAGCTTTTTCCGCCGTCGTTGTTAGGTCTTCCATATATGATATTGCTCAGTACGAATGACATACCTACTTCAGACATTTATTTGCCAACGATTACTGACCCATCCCATGCTGTTTACAGAATGAACGAAAATAAGTTTAGAATTTCACTGTTACCATAAGTAAAAAATCCAAATTATAATGTAGTTTCCGATTAATGATGAGCTCAACGATATAATGTGGTCGAGTGTTAAATGCAACTGTCTTAAGCCTCTGAATGTTTAGAAAAAAAGATCTGGGCCGAACGCTTAGTTTTTGGGAATTGTGTCAGTTAGTTGACGCGAAAATTCGAAATGACTTCCGAGTAATAACATTAGTAACTGTATACGACGTGCTTTCATGACTGTCCACGGATAGACAGGCACTCCAGATAGATTAGGTGTTTCTAATCGTTGTGAACGTCTGAGCTATATGTTGCACCCAAACAGTGGTTGCTGAAATTCAGACGGTTAGACCAAGTATTCCAGCTTTGATGAACGGAATACTTAAGTGGACATTAGAGAATTTGACGTTTATTTCCATTAATTTCATGTAATATCATTGTCCTCCTAATGAGGCAGCCATTAACATATAAGTTCACAAAAGTACGAAATTTTGGTTCAACCTTTAAGACTGCTAATTAATACACGGTTCCAGCATCAGAACACACTTAAATAACACCAACAACTTCAATCATGACACACTGGAACAACTAACACATTAGTCAACTAAAACATATGCAACTAATGTTCACCCATTTGGATTATACACGAGTCCTCAGCAAATAGTAGAGAATAAGTGCGACGTTCTAAACGTGACTGAATAAAGTGCCAACCTTTTACTAAGCCCTATATGATTAAGCAAGTGTCAAACACGTTTAGTCTCTCACAACTAGGTTTTATGGCTAAACTAAGTAAAATCGAAGTCCTTGAAGTCACTAACTTCTAGTCTGATCCATGTTGGTAGATGCAGACTACTTGGTTGGGGTCCGCGTGACTATTGTAACCTATGATTGGAGACTCTGAGCGACATGGTTCAGATTCGACAATGGCGTAGGTGTATACACTATCTATCTTCCCTTAAACTGTGAGATTAAAATTATTTCGCATCTTTCTTTCTATGAACTAATTCTTTCTTTCTGTACTATATCCTTACATAAAATCTTTCCTTCATATATTACACCACCGAGTTAACTGCTTCTATGAATCCGGTGTTCGTCTTGCTGTGCTAATGAGGTGTGACAACTTGGACCGATCCATGTATGTGCCTGGTTCTACGTTGCAACTGATTAACATTTGGAACCTAATGAATGAATTAAATTTAAAAAAGATCTCAATCGCTTACTCTTCTATTCAATATGGATCACAAGAATAGGAAACCAAAAGACGAAGTGAAAAAAAAACAACCAATTTTATTAGTGCAATGTAAAGTTAGGGCATATTTCTCAATATATTTTGATATTCGAAGCAAAAGAGTTTTACAATACACTTTTATAAATAAAACAGAAATATATTTGTGTTAAGCCCATGTAAATCTCGACTTAATCAGAACAACGTAAATTTATAACAAATTATTAATTAAGTACTTTAGTTGTTTTTTTATTTATAAATTTTGTTTGTAAGGTTTCTCAACAAAATGCGAAGTAGAAAGATTAAGTGAAATAATACCAATAAAGAGTATTATTATGATTAAGCAATTTAAGCAAATTAACCGACTGCTAAACAAATGAAGACCATTTTTTTAATCGTCATCACGATCACGTCTCTAAAAGAAAGAATTGATAATATAAATTAGATCTGTTCAATAATTCGTTTGAAAATCAAAATATATAGACGCTTTTAATCTAGTGGTAATTATACGTAATGTGACCAGATTGTTAATAACATTTGCTTTACATTTATTTCGATTGTGTAAAAGTTCTTGGTACTTAGTTTTATACAAACATCTTGGAAACCAAGTCACACAATAGGATTATTACTATCATGCAGTAAAATAATTAGTGGAAGTACTAGGTGAAATACAATAAATACCTGTCTAGAACTTTAATCACTTGCAATAATAAGAATAGTGTTAAATGTTGGGAAGTAGACAGCAAAACTCCTAAGTTACAGTTCACATTCAAAATATCGTAGAAATATAAAACTAGGAACATACCCTTTTAGAGCTGAGGATTATAAGAAGATGACGGAATATTTCAACAAAATCAATGAACAAATCCAACGTGTGCCTGAAACAGGGCAGAAAATAAGCAAAATTGAGAAAAAGTTCAGTGAACGCTTCATGATATTTTACACTGAGTCTTAATACGTAACTTGTTGAACTGTGATAGTCAGATGAATATCCTATCAGATTATAATGTTGAGTGTATGTTTTATTTCTAAGACATATATACTGGACCTACATGCACTGATATCCACATGATTGACTTGTAGGTCAGGAATGGCAAATCCAAAACAAACAAGTTTTAGCCTGGTAGATTAGGTATCAATGTTTCATCTCTGCCATTACCATGTCCCAGCTATTGGGACTTTACGGTTGTTGGATTATTTAAACTTTTCTTCAAGTGAACTTCCATTATTCGGTATATTGAAAATCTATCAGTTTAGAGCGGTAACCACTTTTAAAAACATAAAACTATTATTCTATTTATGACCTTATCTTACTGAGAGAATTCAGGTTTACACTATGACATGATACTCGAGCAAAGCACTCGGTATCGAACGGAACATAGTTGCAAAATCTCTATATGTAAATGATTCAAATTGAACACTCAAGCTCTTAAACAGGTTGAAGTGGAACCAGATACTAGTAACTGGATTTTATTTTATTTCAACGCAGTAACCGGAAGCGGTTGCACACAGAAATTGATACCTGAATGAAAGCGATATGTTGACTACTAATTTTTAAATTTTCGTATTTTGTTTTGATCAATCTATTGGTGAGTGGACAAGTTGGCCTTATTATCTTGAATAGAATGTAGGTAGTGCCACGTTGCATTTAGCTTTTCATTGCAATGAATGTCACTTACTATCTTCTGCTCTTTATCATGTTAATATTCTCTTTTGCATTGTAACAATCTGGGTAGACAAACATTCGTGTCAGCCTTTGACTGATATTTTGCATTAATCCCGACTCGATATGCAGAGTGCATAGTGTTTGTATGAATTCTGAGGTCAATCAGTAGTGAAAGCTCTACCATGTAACTCAGTGAACTCACCATACAAAATCAGTATCCCCATTACGGCGCTTTTCAACAATTAATTGGGTATCGAAAATCACAAATGCACAAAATATAGCCAATCCAATGTAAAGTTCAGCGTTGTATATGGCCGGAGAACGAATAAAGAGGTTCATGAAGCTAAATGTTGTCAGCAAACTGATTGCAGACATCAATCCAGCTATGGAACAAAGAGAAAAATTCCAATGCATCGACACCAAAAAATCGTATTAGTAATAGAACTACAACTTTTTATCTATCCAGTTAAGCTATTATTTAAGTTTTCGTTCATCTATGATGATAAATATTCACCTCTAACAAGCTTCATCTGTATAGGTTGTAAGCAACTGAGAGAACCCAAACAAACAAAATGAAATTGTCATTCTACTTAAAACTTTATTCTTACTATTTTCAACATGCGACATTACCAAATATAGATCAATTGTTTCTTTATCACTAGTTACATACTATATAAGTCTTCGCTAATTTTGCATTTTACGGATTTACGCACACGTATGGCACAAAGCCGAGTGGATAAACCTGTATCTAGTAAATGAGTTACTTAAATCCAAATTGTACAGCTAAATGAAATATAGTGGTACCAACGATCAAACACAAACTTACGTATGTAAATGTCGCGGAGCAGTAACTCAGTGGTTAACGTGTTTGACTATCAACCAATTCGCAAGTTAGAACTCCGTCCTACTTCGTTTTGGGAAAATAGGCAGCATTACTAGTCATCAAACCTAGATTATAACTCGAAGCTAAATACAAGAATCTGTACCTGAGAGATAAGCAGTAGACTAGATCAGATGTGAACACTAGAAACTGAGACTAAATAATCAAAGTGTGGAGGACAATTTCCTAGCTAATAAATACAATAGTTGTTGATTTTGAAATGACAAAAATAACTGATGAAAACTAGGATTCAGATTTAACCGATATTTTATTGTCGGAACAACAATAGCACTCACGGCATCACAACTAGCGTGCCTTCGAGGTTAAGGTGTCCATCGTCAGGGGTGACTTTATGATTACAATATTCAAATAACAAAAAGCACAAACAAATGAATGGATTGAACTTGATATATTACTCAATAAAATCACACATTCGGTTGTAATGAATAGCTTTCGGTCACTCGAAAGTGGAATCCTAATATAAAAACACTGTTTGTCCCTAGACAGACACTGTTGTGAGATGCCACAGCGTTTGACAGGGCAAGGTCTCTCCTGCTCATTAAATTACAATGAAGCTGATCTGACTCAGTGGTCGGTTTCGATATAAGAACATTAATTTATGATAGCTTAAAAAGGCGCTAAGCAACACACATTTACTATAACTTAATAAGTTATTGGTTGATGTTTGAATATATTTTAGCACTACAAACAATTCACATAGGGTTTAAGACCAAAATAATCTATGGAGGGATGTATGAAGTGCCAAATGCAAACTCATATTCAACTTCAACACCATTAGACATGAAATACATCAGTACTTGCTATTACACATAATGGTTGGGTTAGAAAACATACAAAACAAGGCAATTAAGTCATCAGTGAAACAAGAAAAAAATACAAACTCACCACCAAGATAGATGTAATATCGTTTTCGTGTAAACAGTGCTGTTAATGTGAACGAGACGAAAATCAAAGCAGTACCCAAAAGGGCAGTTGGAATAGTATCAGGACTGATTACTGACAAAGCTTGAAGAAGTGGACCAAAACCAATACCTAGAATGAAAACAGGTAACTAGAATCTGCATGATGGGATGAACTAGTCTTATGCATTTAACTGATAGAAACTACCACTCATTCACCACGATTGACGTGACTGCACTTTAATAAATACTGATAAAAAGTTTGAATCCTAAAACTCTGCTATTCAAAGGAAAGCAAATTTGAACAGCTTCTATAAGTTTGTAGAGATCCTTGGTAGGATCATGGACAATTATTGCTGAGTCTTTTGCTAGGCTGAAATAGTTGGTCGGTGCTTCTTGGATTTTTAATAGCTGTCTGACTAATATCAGTTTGTAATGTAAACTAACAGTTTCGGAGGGAAAGCGACATTAGGCTGCTAGGTGGAATGAAATGACATAGACCTGATGATAAGTCGAGTAAGTATGTATCAATGTAGCCTGGACTAATTAAACGCCTATGAACAGCAAACAATTACGCGAGATGAATTAACCTGAATCAGAGGTAAGAAATGAGCTTATGTAGTTCATGACACGTCAGGAACCAGTTACTTGGAAAGTGATGATTAGAAACTAATCCAAATTAACAGGACCTGCTTGCACTACAAGTCCTTACAAGTAGATGATCGTATCATTTTACTTATATTTGTTGCATTCCCACGTTATCTTAATTCTTTATGAGAAGGTTTAACGGATAACATTGTCGTGTCACGGATCGAAGACCAACAAGATAGGCAGACTAAATCCACCTTTCAGAACTACACTCAGGACAAGAAACTCTTACCTGTAGAAAAACAGAACAAGAAGAAAGCACCAAGTCTAGAATGAAGGGTTTCTCTTGAGTGTTGTGTGAAATAAATGAACAAAGAGCTTCCAAGGGATAAAATGAATGACAAGACCACCAAAGAAGTTGTAATCGACTAAAAAAAATGGTGAAAAAAGTATTAATAAAAGTGATTATAGTATTATGAAATGTGATATAATGCACAGATAATTATGACAAAATTTTAGTGGGATTTTGAAAGAGCAAGTGTAACAGACGAAAACAGATATGAATCTAGCTTTTTAAGTCTTGGAACATCCTTCAATTTAGCACTGACGCCACTTACCATTGCTTTCCTTACAAGCAGTTTTATTTGGTTCAAACACAGTCCTGCTATGACAAAACCTATGAGGCCTTTATCGCTAGTATCTAAAACACTGGATGCATAAATGGACACAATTGTGACTGATTTTAAGTCATACCATCAAGCGTTCCTGACTAGTGGTTATAATAATCGTATAGGTTCTAAGCTGGAAGTCTGCAACTACCCAAACGACTCGTTTTAACAGCTGATGAATTTGCGGACCAATGCCATATTCTTACCTACTAAATTTATTAGGACATAAAAACATTGATAGAAAGGGGTACCAAAAGCATATGCGCCACATAATAACAATGAGGTTGTGAAGAGAGAGAATGTAAAGTGAGGATAATAAAAAGGACAACAGTGACCAGGAATTAGTGTATGAGTGAAATAAGTGATAATAATAATAATAATTGGAGTCAGTTCAGTTGGGAAAAATATAACCAGAAAGAATTCTCTCATTTAGAGGAGTTACGTTTACTTTCACGAACAGAAAGTTACAGCAGGATCGCCACTGGTCTGATTACTTCTCTAACCAGTGTTGCACCATTTCTAGGACCCCAACTACAGATTCGTGAATTTACTCATACCAGCCATTATTGCGGATAGTAGTGGTAGTTAGACATGAGTAATACGCTTCAAATGCAAGACGATGAAGGTCCATGGGTTCATTAACTATGACTTTTCCAAGTAAAACCTCATACGTAGCCTGAGTCACCTACTTTGTAGTGACGTCATATGTGAACAATGTTACGAAAACGCTCATAACTGGACAACTACAACCTGAATTCTTCTCTACTTTCATGAATTATACTTACATAGATTTGTCGAAAACCACATTTTTAGGGTTGTAAGAAATGACAATTTATACTTTGAAAACTAGTTATCCCAAGATGACATCAAACATATCCTATCTTACACTGTGAACAAGCTACTCGTGTATACTCGATTTTTCCTCTAATTTACAACTGGTAGGACCACTTTATGATTTTTTTTCGCTTTTCTGTGATGTAATATGTCATCTCAGATGAGCGTACTAAAACCGTCTTGAACATGAACCCTTCGACTAGAAGCTTACGAAAGTACAACAGAGCTAAGCTTAACAGCAGTGCTCAATTGTTTGTGGGTATTTTTTAAATAAGAACTAAACGGAATACTAACTTAAGTAGGAAAAATGTTAAAGTAAGTAGTCAACAAACAGCACTTAAGTTCCTTAATTATTTAGTTGTTCTCGACTCACCAAACTAATCTTAGGTTAGTTTGCATCAACACAGAACCTGGCATAATTGTGAGTCAGTAAAAGTTGCTTTATCATCAGATGAAATTAACAAAAACAGTAAGCGAACTAAAACGTAATAGTAACGAGAAATTAGGTATTGAAAGCATGGTTTGTAAAGATGAAAAACGTATACGCGAACCAATAATGGGACTCGGAATCTACGGCAAGATAAAGCAAACGCATCTGCGTCACTAAGATCGATCCCGAAATGTCATCAATTGCCTTCAAACGATGAACACCACTGCTGTATAGATTCAAACCAGACGGACACAGTTCAATTCGACTGTTAGTGACCTCCCTGATTTATGTTAAATCCTGTAATTGATGTCCCAACCTTCACAAATCAGTGGATAACGCTTATGGCCAATCTTCAGAAAAGCCTAATACCCTAGCTTCATCAACCTAAGACGGCGGCTGTTCTCTGTATACTCTCGGTGGTATGAATTTTATTAATAAAGTCACGACCCACAACATCGCTTTGAGAGTCATGTTTTAGTTGGTGACATCGTTTATTTTCTGCAGATACTTTGGTTGAGGATTAGAAATAATAACTGGACGATTCACCTGTGTCAGTAGTGTCACTTATAGATAAAACGACTGTAGATTTCCCGGTAGCATTGAGCAATAAACGAACTTCAATTATTCGTAAATGCATAGAGTAATTACAGTTTAGACTGTACTACTGTTAATCCAAATAGTTATACTATTACTACACAGATTTATAGCTTTACTACAAAGGACGGATTAGTAACAGTAACCAGTCTTCAACTTAACTAGTATTTAATATAAACGTAACTCACCTGCAGAAAAGAGTTTATTTGAAATAAGTATGCCCCAACACATGATATTATCATACCAACAGAGAGGGTACTGTATACGTTCTTAAGATGGACTTGAACATTTTTGTCACTAAGGTGGAGTAAAGCTGAGTAAGCACGATAAACTTACAGATCTCGAAAATTAAAAACAGTCCCCAGATTCATCCTCTGGGAATGCGAGTAGCGCGACATAGCCAACAGAATATACGTGTACTAAGAACGAAAGGAGCTTTTTAAAACAAGGGCATACAAATTCCAACAGCTTCCTCTCACGGTACATTCATATTTCAATATAATTAAACGGGGTTAGTGTAAGCTGATTTACATTTTATTACTAAATATCGGTATTGGAGTGTAGCTTCTGTCCTTTGATAATATCTAGTATGATGTGTCAAGATGATCTGGCCAAACTATTTGTTGATATATGTAGTGTTCAAACAGTTCGAACTATTGAACACGAAAAATAAGTTTACGTTAAATAAGTCTTCATGTTTATAAGCAGTGGATTACTGGCACTTCTGGATAAATAATTAGATAGTGAAACGAACAGCAATGAAACTGTCTTAGTAAATACATGTTATACACTGTATTAAGAATAAATCAAGTCTCCATAAAGAAGACAAAAATTAAGGCTCGTTCTCTGATTTAATTTTATTGTGTGGAGATAAACGAATCCCCGGAACAAGTGGGTTTTCTGGACCTTTGATAGTTCTGATGGTTCAAATGGTTGCGGACAGAATAGAAGAAGCTTTCGCGTAACGGGCTTCTGTGTCTAGTAGCAGTGGATCACCAATAACTTCAGGCAGGAACCTAGACATATTAACGATAATAGAGGCAAATAAAAATTGGTGAATCATAGTAAGATACTATCCTTAGTCCTTAACTCAGCCTGTAGCCCTTCTAGAGTTACTGCCGGTCCTAAGCCCGGGTAAAGGAGAAGAGTTGTGCATGGGGTTAGCGTCCCCATCCCGTAGAAAACTAACTCGCTAAAAAACGCTTACCAGAAAAAATAATCCAAACCATTTTAACTCTACCCTGGGAGTTAGAAGGTCTTCATTTAGAAGAATTATGACGCTTCATGGTGAAAGCCGAGTTCCTTCGGAAGCCACGAGGCCGATGCACCTTCTAACAACCAGAGCAAAAATTTTTATAGGTACATGGGACGTTCGATTAATGTAGGAAACCGGGAAGACCAGTCAAATAGCAATGGAAATGAGGAGATGCAACTTAGCAGTACTGGGAATCAGCGAAACCCACTGGACCCAAGCTGGACAGAAAAGGCTAGCTACGGGAGAGATGCTGCTATACTCCGGTCACGAAGAGGACAATGCTCCACACACTCAGGGAGTCGCTCTAATGCTGTTCAAAGTAGCACAAAATGCACTTGTAGGATGGGAATCTCACGGATCCACAATCATCAAAGCATCATTCAAAACAAAGAAGGAGGGGATCACAATGAATATTATTCAATGTTATGCCCCCACTAATGATAGCAACGACGACATTAAAGATCAGTTCTACGAGCGGCTGCAATCAATCATAGAGAAGTGCCCAAGAAAGGACCTCACCATTCTGTTGGGAGATCTAAACGCCAAAGTCGGAACAGACAACACCGGATATGAAGATATCATGGGACGACATGGATTGACTGGGAGAGAGAAACAAAAATGGGGAGATATTCGCAAATGCATGTGCGTTCAACAAATCGGTCATAGGAGGCACAATATTTCAACACAAACGTATACACAAAGCTACATGAATCTCGCCGGACCACACTACAGAGAACCAGATAAATCATATTTGCATCAACAAAAAGTTCCGAAAGACAATGGAAGATGTGAGAACCAGGAGAGGAGCTGACACGGCTTCAGATCACCACCTGGTTGTGGCCAATTTAGGACTGAAGCTAAAGAAGAACTGGACAACTGGACAAACAACACTACAAAGGTTCAATACAGCCTTCCTTCGAGACATACAAAATAAACGAATTAAAGATAGCCCTCAACAACAGGTTCCAAGCCTCACAAGACAACTGGAAAGGTATCAAACAAGCATTAACTTAAACGTGTCAAGAGGTCCTGGGTCTAAAGAAGCACCATCATAAGGAACCAATCTCTATGGTGTAGTGACCTACTTTTATCAGCAGAACGCGATTAGTGTAATGGAAACAGTTATTATTATAACCGATTGTACCAGTGATTGTTTTACTGTACTTTTTTGTTTAACTGTACCAAACACATACATTCTTCCGTTGCGCGTGACCTTGCACGAATTCGGTTACGCTCAGTAACCACACTTGTAATCTAAGACGATCTCGGTATTCTTTCGATACCACGAGATCGCCAAAAAATACATCTCGACTGTAACCATCAACTGCCTTCTGATATTTCGTCTACAGGGGATCTTATCGGTTAACTGGCACGTAGTCTTCCTGTAGTGGTGATCATAGTCAACCGCGACTCGACGCCACACTACAATAGAAACACTGGACAAGATCAAAGAAAGGAAGAACAAGATGACAGCAATTAACAACAACCGAACATGAGCTGAGAAAGTCCAAGCACAAGCTGAGTACATAGAGGCAAACAAACAAGTGAAGAAGAGCATTAGAGCCGACAAGAAGAAGTACGTGGAAGAACTAGCAACGACGGCGGAAAAAGCTGCTAGAGAAGGAAATATGAAACAGCTTCACGATACAACGAAGAAACTAGCAGGGAAATACGGTAAACCAGAGAGGCCGGTCAAAGACAAAGAAGGCAAGCCAATCACTGAAATTCAACAACAGCGAAACAGATGGGTAAAGTACTTCGAGGAACTCCTGAATAGGCCGGCTCCAAAGAATCCAACAGACATCGAAGCAGCACACAGAGATCTCCCTATAGGTGTCAATCCACCAACGACGGAAGAAATTAGAATGGCCGTCAGACAAATCAAGAACGGGAAAGCAGCAGGACCCGACAACATACCAGCTGAAGCACTGAAGTCAGACATCGAAGCACATACAAACATGTTTCACTTTCTATTCAAAAAGATTTGGGAGGAGGAACAAGTGCCAATGGACTGGAAAGAAGGACACCTCATCAAGATTCCAAAGAAAGGAGATCTGAGCAAATGTGAAAACTACAGAGGCATTACACTACTGTCAATACCAGGGAAGGTCTTCAGCAGAGTGTTGCTGAACCGGATGAAGGATGCAGTAGACGCTCAACTTCGAGATCAACAAGCTAGATTCCGTAAGGATCGGTCGTTCACAGACCAAATTGCGACACTACGGATCATCATCGAACTCGTCACTATATATCAACTTCATTGGTTGTGAAAGTGTGTTTGACAGTGTAGATAGGAGGACGTTATGACGGCTATGACGGACTACAATGCAAAGTAGTGCATGTAGGACAACTGACAGATGCATTCCAAGTAAGGACCGGAGTCAGACAGGGCTGTTTACTCTCTCCCTTCCTCTTTCTTCTGGTGGTCGACTGGATTATGAAGACCTCGACATCTGAAGGAAAACACGGAATACAATGGACAGCTCAGAATCAATTAGACGATTTGGACTTCGCAGATGACCTAGCCCTCGATGAACAAGGAGGCTCAGATGCAGACGTAAAGTCAAGGATTGGCAAAGCAAGGGTCGCATTCCTACAGTTGAAGAACATATGAACTCAAAACAACTGTCAACCAATATCAAAGTGAGAATCGTCAATACGAACGTCAAGGCAGTTCTACTGTATGGAGCTGAAACTTGGAGAACTACAACAACCACAATCAAGAAAGTACAAGTATTTATAAATAGCTGCCTACGCAAGATACTCAACATCCGTTGGCCGGATACCATCAGCAATAGCCTTCTGTGGGAGAGAACAAACCAACTTCCAGCTGAAGAAGAAATTATTAAAAGACGATGGAAATGGATAGGGCATACATTACGCAAATCGTCAAACTGCATCACGAGGCAAGCCCTAACTTGGAACTCTGAAGGAAGGCGGAAAAGTGGAAGGCCAAATAAATAGAAGCAGATATGAAAAGAATGAATAAAACCTGGAAGGAGCTGGAAAGGATTGCTTTGGACAGGGTTGGACGGAGAATGCTGGTGAGAGGTCTATGCCCCTTCACGAGGAGTAACAGGCGTATGTAAGTTAGTAAGTTTTACAACTAGTGACTGCAGATTAGATGGCAGCGTATTATAGACCGGACGAAAGACGCGTAAACACGTGAGAACAACTTAGAGTCCTGATTAGCCCTGCTTCCCTGCATAGCCCAGTCAGTTAAGTCCAGAACATAAGATATGAATCATTATATTTCAAACATACCCTGTTTATATACCAATCAAGCAAACCACATCGTACCATAAAATAGAAAATAACATTTGTACAGTATTTGGCCAACAGAAAAGTGACACGTGAAATAAGTATTGACCAGTAGGAAAATGACACGTGTTATAATCTCTTTCTTACAGTTATGACCCAGCTAATACTATTGCTTAGTATTCTCGGACACCAATTCACTCGACAAGTCCCCAAATCAGAACACGGTTGAACAGGAAAGAGATTATATTCCAAACAACAAAGTTAGATGGAAGTAAGATGCACAACAGAGAAAACGTTGGTATATTTATAATTTTACATGAGAAGATTCCAGAGTATTCTCCAAGTATCGACTAGTGAGGACTGAATAAGAATTCGCCAATCAGCGTGCACCAAAGCAATCATGCATTGAGCATGCTATAATCCAGTCTATGTCCCGCCAACACCTCCCCTTTGAGCAGATTCGTAGGATCTGGCGCTAGGAGGATGCTTACGCTGCCTCTTGGGCCGAGACGTACTATTCGGTGGACAATGAGCTTCTTCATGTCCACGTTTGTTGCACATCTGACATTTATGCTTCTTAAACTTGCCTTTGTGCTTAATCCTGGTGTCGTACGGCCTATCCGGGTGCATATGGATTCCATTTAGCAACCGGTATTTGTTGTCACGAGATGCTTCCATAGTTGCACTCGCCATGTGAGAGGATGGGAGGGTTGTCTTCATCAGCCGGGTTCTAGAATCACTGTCCTTGTTAGCTAGCCTCAGCTTTTGTTGAGTCAATATGTTTTTGAGCTTCAAAGACTGCTTGATGAAGTTCCATCCCTAATATCAGAGTTAGCGTGGACAGGGTCCGTGTTTTCTGGTACGTCTCGCGACATTCCTTAGGGATGTTCCGGATGATATTGTGCTCAGAATACGATATGTTAGGCGGTATTTTCACGTTTTCATCTAATTTCAGTAGGTGACTAGCCAGTAGGGTATCCTCTGCGTCGGTAGCGTTAGTGAGTCTTACACGACGTACCCTTGAGTCCTTTTCCCGTGTGAGCCGTGTGACACCCAAAAGCTCTATTTAGGGAAGTTCGAGCTTCTTGTTTCACTCTTCCCAGAACATCCTGTCATTTTTGTCCTGCAAACTGAGGGGTAGGTCAGGGCTGTCTTTACGGTTCATGACTGTGAGAGAATTATCGCCAAACGTTATTGATTTCTCAGATTTTCGGGTACGCCCAGGGGGAAAACCTGTTGTTTGGGCGTTGAATCGCGTTTCCGATTCCTGTTGCGTTTGCTGACCGGTTGGACATTATTTGGGGTAGACTGT
Source organism: Schistosoma mattheei (assembly GCA_944470405.2). Lineage (NCBI taxonomy): Eukaryota > Metazoa > Platyhelminthes > Trematoda > Strigeidida > Schistosomatidae > Schistosoma > Schistosoma mattheei. The sequence goes on along the minus strand of OX103947.1, from coordinate 87,512,397 downwards.
GCGGCCAGATCACCAGTTGGCTTCGCTGCAATACTTGGAATGTCCAGTTCCTTGGACGGTGACTCCAGATCACTCTTAACTTTGTTAACTGGGTCCAATCACCTACAGAGTTTTTGAGAACCACCGTTGCATTCGGAGATCCTGTTCTAGGAGACCCAATTCTGCTGAGGGAGTCTGGTACCGTCAATGTTGTGATGGTGCTAAGCTTCAGCATGTCCTCACTAGTGTCGTTAGATGCTCTATTAATTGCAGCGTTGTCGAGATCCCTCTTCTTGTCTTCACTGTGCGTCTTGGTTTGTTTACCCCTTTTAGGACCACCTCTTTTCAAGATTGCTGACGACTTATTTCGCACACCTGCTTTAGAATGATGATGTCGCTCAGCAAAACCTTAGCATTCGTGTTATTATTATTATTATTATTATTATTATTATTATTATTCACAAACATCTTATGGGTACATAAGTGTTGTGAAGAAACCATTTCGGGTTTCTTCAAAAAAATGCAATAATACACAATTTTCAATAATGTCAGCATTCTACTTGCCATTTAAAAAAAATTTAGAGCAATAATAGTAGAATATTAATAATAATAAATCGGGTCTGTGCAATTGAGAAGAATATTGAATTGAGTCTAAAGAAGGAAATGCAGAAAATAAGGGAATAGAAATAAAGGAGACGTGAAATACGCAAACAGTCTAATAGGCGTGTTTACGAACACAGAACAAGAATAAACGACTATGTGTGTATCGTTAAATTAGTAACAGAAAATAATTAAGAAAAAATAACTTATAATTGCAGTAAGATATGACGCTAGAATAAATGTTTGTGCAGTCAATAGTTTGGAGTGATGCTATGAAAGTTTCAATTAAGTGAAAAGGATAATAAAATATCAATATGTATGAGTCATATATGCATAGTGAAGATAAAACGGGTCTGAGAATTTAATTTAAGTGTAACACAAGTTATTGTTTTAATTACAAACTTCGTAATCTTAAGAATAAATTTATTTAGAGGGAAAGAATGGAGTGAAAAGAAGTGAACACCTAGTGAAAAGTTTTGATCCATGATAAGAATAATAATTGTGTAATAAATATCAACCTCAGAAGGAAACCAGCAATTGAAAAAATAAAATAAAAATCCGTTAAAGCACTCGGATGAATACATTTAGATTTATGTAATAGTATACAGAGTGAAACCGGATATTAGTATAAATATTTGTGCAATAATAATTAAGATTGATGCTATGAAAGTCAAAATTGATTTTAAAGGACAATCTGGAGTTAAATATGTTTAGAAGGATAAGAAGATACAAAAAGAATATCTAATGTGTCAGGGAACTAATAATGATATTAATAACGGAAATAATGATAAACACGAACATAATCAGATTTCATATATTAAGATAAATAGAAATAAAATAAAATAGATGTGGAAAGATTTAAAGGTTTTATTTTGCTTTTCAAGCAATTAAATGGATGACGGACCTTGTTTGTATAAATCATTATTGAATACATTGATATTCAATAGGTGACATAATCCACTTTCGGAAAGAAAATCGTCAAGGAGACTTTTGAACCGGGTTGTAGTTTCACTGCAACGGAGGTTCACTGGCAGTCTGTTCCACATGGTTGAGTAGCGAATAAGGAAAAAATTCTGACGTAAGTTTGTGTGGGTTCTTGGAATCGCTAGAATATTCTCCTTATTGCGTAGATTGTGGGATGATATCATAAGGTATGAAGGGGTGGATACCGAAGAGTAGGAAATACCGTTAATAAGCCGGTAGATAAAGACAAGATTTAATTTGATACGTCTGATCCAAAGAGGCTCTAAGTTGAGTTGTTGACATCTTTGGTAATAGTCTTTGTTATCGGAATACCCAGAACAGCTTTAGTGAACCTTCTTTGAACACCTTCAATTCTAATCAGATCAGTATGTCTACAATTACTGTAAACTAAAATACCATATTCAAGAATGGGTAAGATACATTTTCTGTATAGTAACAATCTCGATTCGATATTATTGAAGTTTATCATTATCAATCCGATGAGCTTTCTAGCTTTGGATACTTGAGATATAATGTGTTCAGAAAAGTTCAGACTGTTGCTATATCTTAAACCCAGGTCACGAACAGTGTTAAGAGGTTTGAGTGTATGTGTCTGTACAGTCAGATTTAAGTTAAGACAGCGACCAATGTGAATAAATCCACTTTTGTCAACATTAAGTGGCATATTCCACGAAATAGTCCATTCGTACAACTTGTTTATTTCCTCTTGGATTACCGCTGAAATATAGCTTTCTTTCGTGGGAGAAGAGAACGAATAAACTACTTTCAGGTCATCAGCAAAAAGAAAAGGCTTACCATACTGAAAGAGGGAACACACATCATTGATAAAAAGGAGAAAGAGTAATGGACCAACCACACTTCCTTGTATAACCCCACTGGTTACATTCACAGGTTTAGAGTAGCAAGATCCAAAGCGAACGATTTGGCTACGTTCTTCTAAAAAAGATTTGAGCCAAGATAAAAGGGGATTCTGTATGCCAAATGAAGAGAGTTTTAAAAGAAGAAGTTTGTGTGAGACACTGTCGAAAGCCTTACTAAAATCGAAGTAAAGAATTATCACTGACTGACCAACATCTCTTTTCTGGGTAATTTGATCAAAAAACTCCAGGTGCGATGTGAAACATGAGCGTTTAGTCATAAACCCGTGTTGGGATGGGCTGATCAGACTAGCCGAAAGTAAAAATGATAGTAGCTGTTTGTGGATGATTTTTTCCATGGTTCTTGAGAGCACGGATGTCAAATTAATTGGCCTATAGTTAATAATATCACTACGTGGTCCTGTTTTGAATCTAGGGGTGATAAGGGATGTTTTCCATACAGATGGATAGGTCCCATATTCCATAGATAGATTGAAAAGTTTCAAACAAAATAGTGGAAATTCTCTACTTCCATATTTCACAAATGATGAAGGTATCCCGTCAGGTCCACCATCATAAGACTTTTTCAGGGCAGCTATGGCCTGCTTGATGTTGGAGGGTGTAAAATCAATTTTCGACAGATGTCTGGATGTCAGCATTGGAAATGTAATGATGGAGTTTTCAGTTCCAGTTTTGTAGCACTGCGAGAAGTGCTTGCTGAATTGTTCACATATAGTATTCGGGTCGTTAACAATGCTTCCGTTAACTATGAAGAATTTAGTCGTGCCAAGGGAATTTGACTTTACACGGGATTTAAAAAGCCGAAGTATTGATAATTCTGGGCTTTTACTACGTAGAGCTTTATTTTCTATATTCATAAAATACTTACGTTTAGATGAAGCATTTCTGTTGATTAATTTAAGTATACTCTGAAGTGCATACACATCATTCTGCTCGTAGTAGCGGCATTTTAATTTCCTCAGCTTTCTTTTAAAAGTATTTTGGCCCCTATTAGCATTATAAGCCACACGGCCAATAACTGGAGCAGTGCAGTCAAGACAATATATCAGGTTGTGGTATAGATTGGAAAGCGCAATGTCAACATTATTTGTGGTAAAATAAGTTTCCCATGGTAAACATTGAATGAGAGTTCCAGTCCGTTTCCATGTTTGTTGATCAAAATGTCTGCTTTGGTACATCAATGAAGCTTTAGAGTTCAATTGTATGGCGTTTAAAGAGTGAATAATACCCAATACAACTCTATGGTCACTCATAAAAAACTCATGACTGGTATGTACTGAGATAGAGTCTATGTTGATTGTGAACATTAAATCAAGTGTATTATTCCCCCTGGTTGGTTTTCGGACCTGTTGAACCCATCCACAAATTTCTAATGTTTCAACTAGCTTGTTATATCGACCTGGTACCGGAGTCAAGCCCCATTTAATTTTTGGCAGGTTAAAATCGCCTCCGATGATTTTAAAAGTATGCGGTTGGTGCGAAGCAATGGAAAATATGTTTGTTAGTAATTTGTCAAACTTAGTATCCGCATGAGGTGGTCTATATATGCATCCCACAAGTAAATAATTTTGGGATCCACAGTTTACAGTAACCCAAGTGGAGTCGTCTATAGCATCAAGGGATTTATCCTCAAATTTGCACGCTTGAATGTCTGAACGGACATAGATAATTGTACCGCCTCCTATTCCATAACATCTATCGGTTCTAAAGAAAACGTAGTTATCTACATTCAAGGAATGATCGGATATAGATGAATTACACCACGTTTCCGTAATAAGTACAATGGTTGGATTAACAAGGAATAAAAGAGTTTTAAGATGAATAATTTTATTAGACAGAGAGCGGGCATTGAACGAAAGAATAAGAAACTCAGAGTCATCATAGTGAAGCAGGTTAGAGTATAAATCGCAATTGGTAGTTCCATGAATACTCATAGGATTAGCTAAGGTAAGAGTCGTGTTGCGAGGGGAAATAGATTCAACCACTTTGTCATCATGTGAAATATGTCTACACGTGACATATACCTACCTATGACCCAACTCACTGAGTCTATTGTAAGCAGTTACTGTAAGATATGTGCACGCTTCGTGGAACCAACCTTTTTATTTAATCACACTGCATGCCAGGTGTAATTGCAAGACAGAAACCGGGTCGCTTGCATGAGTTCTTCGTGACTATTTTGACGCAACTTGTTATGCAGATCTTAGCAAAAGTTTACGACCAAAAAACAAAAGCTGTACACTAAAAACGGGAAAAAATGGATAGAAACGGGTGGTACAAGAAGTTAGGATAAACTTAAACTAGCCTAGACGTAAAAAACTGAATAGTAAGCTGAGGCAAAACCAGTTATCTGTTAAGTTGGGTAAAACTCAAAAAGAAAAGTAATCTACCGGACGTAAAGCTCATGACAGATTCTTTAGATTAGAAGTAATACTTTTGTTGAGTAGGAACACAACAAAATTCGAGAAATGCGAATCACATTAAGACTAAACTCTCCGTTCATAAAGCGCGTTAATTTTAGTGGATACCAACTAACGGGAGGGGGTCGACGAGTGTAATAAGTGACCCGATCAGTTGGTTGGGATTGTCGTTGGAGTAAGTCCACTTATGAGATGTGTATAAACTCTGAACCCGATTAGCTTCTAATTAATTGAAACTGCACAAAATAAAAGGTATCGATCCAAACAATCAAGCAAACATTTTAAATCAAAAGTCGTTTTTATCCTGTCATGTTGCTAACGCTACTCAAGCTTCTACACTAGGTTATGTTTAAGCCTCAACTGTGAAGCGCTATCTGCTCTTATCATTATTATTGCTGGCCGGTTCAGAAGACAAAACTTACATTGTCTCTGAATAATATTCAAATATATTATTTATGTTGATGATGTCACAGGTATTCAGTGTTTGACAACGCTTCTACCAGTAACACTTTCTAATATATTTCGTTCCCACCAAGAGAAATCAAAAGACAGAGTCGAGGAGATCGGAAAAGTATATTTGGCGATGACCAATATATCGGAATTCTCTGATCTAATCTGGCTAGCGATTGCGGTTGATGTTGAGCACGGCGTTACCACACGTGATCTGGTACGGATGCCTGACCGAGCGCCTTCAGCTAGATGAGTCCACTAAAACATATGGTCAGCATCCAATGTCGAAAACTTACAGGGTTATTTATTTTGGGGATTTATTTACCGCTACCATGTCAAAAATCATCAAGTGTGTTCGTTTTGGTATCACTTCTGCTAACTCTGTAGTATCTGAGTTATTTCTTGTTCATTCTAATGTGCTCCTTTGTACATCTAGTGTCATATTAAATTAATATAATGAAGAATCGAAAATCATCACTTTCGGTATTTGGTTCCTGGAGCTGAAATCCATGTGTAGCGCCAGTAAAGTATCGCTAAGACTCAGCCAAAAGAACAATCAAGCCAACTGATTTCGCACTAGACAAGAGATCACGGGACATAAGGTAGTTTCTTGAATATTGTTTATGGCAAAGATGAATGATGACGATTAATCAATTAAACATCTCTCGCTTCATGAAGCAGTGACTTAACCATGTGCTTCTCTGACATTTTCTCTGTAATAGAACATCTATGTGTTGTATGGCCCTGTTTATTTTAGGCAATCAAAGAAATAGCTATGATATAGGAATACCACTACAGGATAATCTAGACTGGGCATAAATCTGAGGGTTTGACCCCGATGAAAGTTAGTAATTCACACCATATCCATCCCAACTCCACTGAAACCACCTACCATCCACGTGTCCCGTGGGATTTAGGTGTAAGATCAGCATCAGTGCATCTATTTATCCGATAAGAATGATAGACTCCACCCAATATTGTGGAGATGCAGCCATATAAAGACCTGGTTCATATGATCTTACGTTAATGTGACATCGTGGGCCATCCCGAATTGCTCAGTTCTGGGAGTCAGGGGTACCTCTTGGTAAGACAGTAGAATAAATAGTCTAACCGACAGGATAATTTGTTGAATGTAAATATGAAAGAGATGAACTTGGGGTGATCACTCTCATATACCCGACCAATCATGTTTCGGCCGTGTTCCTGCGTCAGCCTTCTGACCTTCACCATTTCTCATCAGCATCCAGTGTTTTACTGCCTATTTTAGAGGCGGTTAAGATTGATAAATTATTTTTGGTGAGGGCTCAGTATTATCATACACTTTTGACACTCTTGAGCATAAATATCATTAGTTCCACGTTTATTCTAGTATTTTGAGCTCGCGTGTTATGTCCTCTAAATTGCCTTGATCAATCTAGGACAGAAAACAGTAAATACGCTCGTTTCACAATGATTTCATAGAGTCGTGTACATTATCGTCTCGTTTTGTCTTACATTACAAAGGCCTGAATGCTAAAGCCTCTCGTTTTCAGGTTAGGCAGGTGTCCCTAGAATCATCGGGTAGAAGACCACCGTACATTTTACAGGAGATATCAGTCGCTTAATAAATTAGGTCATGTGGATTGAGTACAACTCCTAATATGTACATTACTAAGACTGAAAAAAACGACTCTTTAATTAATATCTTAACCCTGTCACGCCTAGTGTAGCACAAACCAACAATCAAGATTTCTCAAACAAAGCCGTCCTGGCCAATCTTTCCTAGTGGTTTTGAAGTGCCTCCACTTCATGGCGTATTATTTTTTGGTCTGCTTCCTTTGCTGTTGTATTTAAGATTCCGAATTAGAGCTTATCTTATTATGAAATATTTATCCTATCCACTTTCAGCGTTTTCCTCTCATTTCCACTTCAGTTGGAAGCTAATCTGTCTTCTCCTGCAGTAGGCTGTCGCCGGTGGTATCCAGTTATCGGACATTGAGTATCTTCTGTAGACAAATGTTTATAAATACATGCCCTTTTTTGAAGATGATTGTAGTGGTTCTTCAAGTTTCAGCACCCTACAGTAGAAATATCTTGACGTTCGTACTGAAGATCCTGAATTTGATATTGTTTGACAGTTGTTTTGAGTCCCATATGTTCCTAAAGTGTAGGAACGCTGCCTTTGTTTCGGCAATCCTCGCCTTTATATCTGCATCGGATCTGCCTTGTTCGTCGATGATGCTGTCAAGGCAGATACCTGGAAGTTTCCACCTCTCCCAGAGTTTCTCCATCAAGTGTGATTGGATTGCTGCTCTCCGTGTTGTGTTTGAGGGTCCTTGTTTTGCCCTTATATATATGCTGAGGCCTATTGCTGCTACACTTGTCTTGACCTGCATTTGTTGATGTGTATGGGATAGAATGACCAGGTCATCTGCGAAGACCAAATCGTCTATTCGCATGCAAGCCGTCCATTGTATTCCGTGCTTCCCCTCAGATATATGTGTCTTCATAATCATGTCGATCACCATAAGAGAAAAGAGAGAGAGGGAGTTATCAAACTTGTCTAACACCGGTATTCACTTGGATTAAATCTGTCAGCGGACCTCGATACATGGATGTGCATTGTGGTTCGTCGTAAAGACTCCGGATGATGTTGATGACCTCAGTTACTCACTCTATAGTGTCGAAGAAGTTTTCATAAGTTTATTCTATTCATACTGTCGAACGCCTTCTCATGTTCAATGAAGTCGAGGTTTAGCGGCGAGTTCCATCCCATTGATTGTTCAGCGATGATTTGTGGCAACACCATTTGGTCTGTACACGACCAGTCCTTTCGGAATACAGCCTGTTGATCTCGAAGTTGGGTGTCTACTGCGTATTTCAACTGCTTCAGCAGCACTGCTGAAAAGTTTTCTTTTCACCGACAGTAATGTGATGTTTATATAATATTTTTTCGGCATCTTGATGGTATATCCTCCTTTCTGGTCTTTCGGTACTTGATCTTGTTACTAAATCCTTCTAAAATAGAACGTTGAGCATCTTTGTGGTCACCTTTGTGTCTGAATTCAGTGTTTCAGCGGTATGTTTTCTGGTCCATCTCGCCCTTCTTTCTTGGAGTGTTTGACTATCTTTTTCGTTTCGATGATTGCCGGTGGGCTAACAGCTGCAAAGATCTGTATAATTATGGCCTGACTCGGTGTGAGTACATTTATCCTTTCTACTTTAGCGATAGGCCTAATCCTAAGATTGTAGATATGTCAATATATGACTACCTAATCTATAAGATCTTACGTGGAATTCATATCATAGTCTTCACTGACTAGTCGTATTGTGACAATCAGAAATATAACTATTTTGTCCTTTTGGGGGATCCATTACGGCTCACGATGTTGCGGACTAGGTACGAAAACGAACTAACTACTCTAATACAATCAGTTTTCTTCGGAACTGACTACAGTAAATTATATTCAACACGTCAAGCCTCAACGGCTAAGACAGGCAGGAGACGGAATTGCAGGTAACTTGATGTTTTTTGTAGAACAAGCAACTCAAACGAAATTAGTAAAAAAGTTGTTACGATAGTTGCAGAATATGACCCATGGGTATATGTCAATTTAGCGGACTAAAAAAGCATGACAACTAACCAGAGGGCAAAGATCATGCAGAAAATGGAATTGGTAGAAAGTGTGCGAGCGGTTATCGTTCCTGAGGAGACTATTCTTGCGACTTCCTTATCACCTCGTTATTTTTGAAGTTCTTTCACTGTTTCTGAATTTGACGGTCTTCGTTTGCCGTCGTTTACTTCTTCGTGGTAATAACTTTTATGCAGCTTCATGTGATACTGCTTCTGTTCCGAGTTGTATCATTTCTGGAATTATTGAAACGTCTAGGATGGTATCTAGGCTGTTCTGTTTTCTTATGGTGGTCATCCTTGGGTCTTTTACGTTGCTGTAGGGATGGTAAAACCAGATTTTTCTTACGTATTTAGTTTTGTTACTATTTCCATTTGTCATTAATACCCACAATCTGCACAATTATCATTATTACTTGTAAAACTGTCGTTTAAAAAGCATGACATTTGACTTTCCGTTTCAGTTTGTCAACACACATAACATGATCCATTGATTATCGCTCACAAATACACTGCTGCACATATAGGCTGTTTTAGTTTCTGGTCAGACCGATCTATTCATTATTCCCAGGCCACATTTGCACCTTGTCACTTACTGAATTATAAACCCTGACTACTTTTATATGATCGTATTTGTGTTGATTGCTTATCTTATTCGTTACGTGTCTGTAATTTATTTTCGCACTGATTATAAATATTGAGTAAGGCTTGATAAATTTGACTTTTCTCACATAACTTGTCCGATTCGTTTCGTTTCGTTTCGCTCTCTCTCCTTCAATTCCTTGGCTGCATTTTCCTGATTATCTGTTCCGATCAACGATTGTGCGAAATATACTTATTCAAACTCCATTCGCGTCCATTTTTGGTTAGAATGCGTAACTATGTGTTTAATATGAAATCGTTTAAGTACTTTCTTCTGTAATTTTTGTGGTATCACCACACGTTCCCCAGATATAAGGCGTTCTCCGACTGAGCACATAGATTGCTTTCGTTGAAATAGGTGTAGTGACCTACGTTTATCAAGAGAACGCGATTGGTGTAATGGAAACAATTATTATAACCAATTGTACCAGTGATTGTTTTACCGTACTTGTTTGTTCAACTTTACTAAAGACATTCCTCCTTTCGTTGATTGTGACCTTGCACGAACTAACGTTTGCTCAGTAGTTCTGCTTGTACTCCTTTGGCACGATCTCGGCATTCTTTCAATACCACGAGATCGCCAACAAATATATCTCGCTACAACCCTCAATCGTCTTCGGATTTCTGGTTTACTTGGAGGTTTAGCCTGTTCTGGTACGCAATCTTCTTGTAGTGGTGATCATAGTCAAAAGTGACTCGACGCCACACTACATAGACGTTTTATTTATTCATCTAAAGACAATGGCCATTTATTTTGAAGGAAATGAATCGCCCGTTGAACCGTCGAGTCTCATTTTGTGGCACATGCTACTTGGTAAGTAGTAGTTGATGAAATAATCCTCACTTTTCATTCAGGGATGGCAAAAATGCGGAGTAATAACTAATAAGTCTGATGAACAAGCGTAGAGTCTGTAGGTTGTGTGATGTCCAGCAGATCGGCTAGAATAGCATCAATCAATTTGTCAGTAATGTTGTTATACAGCAATGTACGTGTAACTTTGAAATTTTTAGGCTCATAAAATCTCACGAGGATATTACCAAAGTACACTCACTATAAGTTTTACCAACTTCTGAAGCAATTAACCAAACTCTCACTTAAAATTGCCTTTATCCATTAACGGAAAATAATTCTCCCATGCCATTGATAATTATTACTCATATGGCGGTCTTTTAGATGCAGATAAAAGCATCACGTTTATCATATAAACCACCAATCATAAAAAGGTTGGAGTTACTAACACCAATGAGACACAGCACACCTGCCATCATACATCTAACTTCTATGGAGAGAGTTTAATCTTACCAATCGACCAAACTGATAACCTCCTTCGGTTGATGTACATGTCAATAACGCGTGTACCAGGAAAAATGAAAACTGACAATCATTCTGCAGATCAGTCTAGTTGAGGGAATTACGAGAACCTGGAAGACTCTTAGCACTGGTTACAAACGAAAGAACACCGAACTGGTTACCTGAATTTCCTTGAGGAACAAACTTAGGTGGAAATACGGCAATAAATGTCATATCAGGAAGTTAAGTATCGTGTCCAGCCATTAAAGATTAAAGTCTATGACCTAAATTCTTGGTGAATAATTCCCATAATTCTAGGTTCTATCAAACCAGTCCTTACTCGTGTGTAGTATTTCCTAGATACATTTAGATTACGAAAGTTGAACGAGCGGATTTTAATACAGCTAAACAATTTCATCAGCGTCAACAGGTCAAATCCATTAACGAAAATAAATTACTGAATGAAGATCTAATTGTAAAGACTGAAATCCGGAGAAAATGTGTTTGTTCACGGCCAATACGGAGTAATAATCTTAGACCTAACAAGAGTCGATACACTTCCAGTATAGATAGTATCAGTGGCTATGCTAGCAACACTTACGTACATCAGGAGATAGCACAACAATTATCCACATTTGTGATAAAATTCGGCTGTTATCATAAAAATCACAACCAGTACTATGTAAAACTTCAAATCCCATACTTATTTATGGTTTCAGAAATATCAAATCGAACTTTTTGTCTACATATTTATGAATTTGAATAGCTAATATTTATCTTAGAATTGTCGATAAAAAGAAAAACTCTCATGTGGGAAAACGATTTTATTGATTTCGTTAGTTTAGTGCAGTGATTAGATAGGCTACAATATATAAACGCCTAAAATCGTATTGTTTAGATTGAAAGAGGGTGAGTGGGGGGGGAAAGATGACAGTAAAGAAGTTGGTGCAGGTAGTAACGAATAATAAAAGCATATTTTGCAGAAGTGAAGTATTGCAAATTGAATATAACATAATAGTACTCTCTAGAGCACAGATTTGAAGATATAGTTTTAATTTTTTGAACAGGTTAATAATATATTTACGACCAGTCTCGTTTTCTGGAAATGAAGATAGTGGTAATGAATATCCTGACTGCATGTTATTAATAACCAGTGAGTTCTGCGAAAGTTTGATCCAGTTCACCACTAAGAGCTTTGTATCGTTCTTTCTCAGCCAATAAGTCATCTAGATTGGGAAAAAGTTTTAGCATAGAAAAGGATGATAGATTAATTTTTGTGCTGGTACTCCTAAACTGTTCATATGAAACCAGCTTAAACCTTATTGCATTGTCAAATTAAAAGGGTAATCCTTATTGCATAAGGAATTCAAAAATAGAGGTATCCTCCACAGCCGATCTGTAATGTATACAAGGGTACCCTCTTAATTGTACTGAAAGTATTTGCACAAAAGTAGAAAATACTCATTTCATCTGGTAAATGTCTCCATGTGACTCGTATACCAAGCTCAACATTATGTAATTGATTTTGAGTCACATTATTTATGGGAGCTGGTGATACTATTCGGCTATTGAAAGTGATATAGGTGGGGCGAAGTTCATGATCATATTCATATTTCAACAGAACACAAAATTAAAACAATTAAATTTATTAAAGATTAAACAAACAAATAAACAACATGATGCTTTAAAAGTAAAATATAAATAAGCAAAATGCACACAAAAACTAGGACAAATTGAGCATTCACAAGAGTATAAACTGTGGAAGAAAAAAAAAGCCCAAACCAAGAATTGAACAAAAAATAAAGTAACAATGGACAAACTACATGCGTATTAATGATTCATATTTGATTTAGTTCAATTATGTTATTCATGACAAAAGAAGCTTGATAAATAAAATGAATAAACAAGCCGAACAATACAACCATGTGCATACAATACATGCAATTTTGTATTCAGGTTGTGAAATGTTGATGTAAACAGAAAGTAAGCTGAATAAATTAGATCGAATGAAATTCATTGATCATTGTATCCATTTCTTTGCGTAATGTTTCATACATAGTACGTTCCGTAATTATACGTTCTAAACAAGAAGACAAATTTATTGAGATTAATTATTGAAAATCTTATTAATGTAAGATATATATTTATACGAAAATACGGTGTGTTTAACATAAACTGTATATGCACCTCAATTTGTAGTTAAATTGTACGGTATGGCGTTATCAGCTTACACTGTAACTTCATCGTAAATGACTTAGAATAATCTATTAAATGTAGATAATCAGGTCAATCTAACACAATAATCAATGGGAAAGTGAATCTACATAAAGATAACATGATGGTAAATAATTGTTAGAATACACAGTCCACTCAAAGAATTCAACAACAATTAGTTCTAAAAGGAAATTTCTAAACCATGTAGGTACAGTAAGACTCAACGTTTCAAAAACTTGCATCCACAACATCTGATTTTTCAAGACATCAAAATCTATCTAAACATGGATACATTATTATGAGTCGACTCTAACCTTACTAAGGAGTACAGTGTAATTTATTTTTGCGTTATGATTTTGAAATGCATAGCTTAAGACATTCATAACGACTACTTTGACAGATAATCTTCGTCTTCTTATCACACTATTGGAATTTATCAAAGGGACTAATTGCTTTAGATATATAACAGTTATGAAATTGTTCTCAAAATAAGTTTGACACAATCGTTTAAATTTATCCATATGATTAAATTCAACTCATTCGCAATAGAGGTGAATAAATTTCTTAGTTTAACTGAAGTCAATTCCAAAAATTTGACATAATATAAAAGCATTGAATAACATCAATTCCGCCTGGAGTCCCTCCGGGGGCTACTGTCGGTCCCAAGGAGGAGGGTTGGGCATGGGGTTAGCGACCCTATCCGGTAGAAAACTAACTCGTTAAAAAAACGCTAACCAGAAAAAATTATTCAAGTAATTGAATAACATCACAATGTAACTATTCTGTCAAGGTCAAGTGACAAATTATAATGTATATGTGTATTAAACAGTTCATCATATTTGTACCTTTTCAGTGTTTGTTCACTGACTATAATTAACCAGTGACAATGAGTGAATATTTCTGCCAGGTGAAATCTAATGAATAGTGAAAATCGGTTTTTGAATATTGTGCTATCGGAATGTATAACTTTTTAATTTTTACCTAATATTAGATATATATTCTCTGAAACCCACTTCTTTACTGACTTTAGTATTTGGCATTGCTCGTTATCAAATCTAGCTTACTGTGTTATTTGAATTAGTAGTAACTGGGATCAAGTGAATGCTGATTAAGGGTTAAATATTGTTACGTTCACCTAATTAGAGAAATTTTAATGGAATAGAATTTGATCGATAAAGTTGCAATATGACCACTAGACTGGGTGACTCAACATTGCATAGACTATGTTGAAATGTAAGGTGGTGGTTGAAGGTATTCCATGTCAAGTCATCTAGACTAGTGGCCACATTTCAACTTGGTCGATAGAATTTGATCTGCACTAGGAAGGACCTGACAAACGTGAAATTGGTTACTACCCAGTGATCAATCAATTGTAAATATATACCACTCTTACAGAAGGTCAGTCGCAAACCGAGTATCTCAGTGGTAACATCCCTGACTGTGAAGCTGGGTGACGCAGAATCGAGTTCGTCAGGGAGTATCAGTTCCCTCAAGATTAAAGGTACACCTTGATGACATAACAGTGTCCTGACGACTAGTTTTAATCACCACTTTACACAGATGTTCGTTGTGTCGTGGAATTACTACTGTCAACTATGATGGCAAACACTGACAAATGAACCACATGACCAGTCAATGAGGAAGAAGCATACATCTGGAATGAAGTTTAGAGTATCCAGATAAAAACAGCTAACACCGTAATAAATATATTTCAAAAAAGTCAATCAATATTATTTATTAAATCAAAATATCAGAAATATCATATTAATCACCTTTTGCTTTCTTTATTTCCATAAGACGTCGATTAACTTCCGCTTCAGCAGTATCAGCTCGAAATTCAGCCTGAATATTATTATTTCATGGTAATGAGAGAAACGAGTAATACGAAGAAGCATAGACAAATAGAATGATAAATGGAGATCAAACAAAAAACAAAGGATAGGAGTTTAAAACACATGCCAGAGCATTCAAATAAATATCTATGATCAAGATACTTTTAACCAATGTTTCAATGCACAATCCTATAATCTATACATAAGTACAGGCATGTTTTATTATCATAGTTAAGATGGAAATAGGAAAAAAATTCCCACCTTCCAAATGATCAACCTCATTTTGTAGTTTAGATACTTGACGTTCAGCTTCAGTTGCTCTTTGCTCAGCCTATTTATAATACATATAGATTAACAAAAGTTAGTTAATTCAATAGTTTATCTCATGATTATTTCTTTTCGTAAGAAATTGATGCAACACTGACATTCGATAGCTAAAGGGGAACAAGTAACCATTGAGTATAATTATTCTATTTCATGCAAATGTAGATTCTTCAAAATAAAATACACATGCAAAATAGAAAACAAGTCTTCTTGTGAATAGAATTAATCATATCTGAATATTGATTGATCGTAAAAGAAGTTATTGTTGTTAACAGCAATCTAACGTTATAATACATGAAATAATGAGTTTAATTAACGTTGTAAACACAATAACATTATTGGAAAGTGATATATAAGTCAAATCACAGGCTTATGGATTCGTTGTAAGAAAATGAATTAATATCAATGTTTATGTTTTTCAGAAGGGGTTTTGTGGAGATTTTAGTAATTTCAATAGTTGAAATCTCATTCCCTAAAATAACCGGACTAACTATTAAGTTATTATATGATATGTTTAACGAACAAGTCAGTCATAGCTATAGTTAATATACAGCTTGGGATATATGTACGAATAAAAGAATCAATCTTTTGAGTATATTAGTTTAATTTCACACACATAGTTCCCTTAATTATCTTGAAGAGAACAAAAACAATGATTGATACAGAATAATATGAGTTCATTTTATTTTGTTAGGTTCTCATCAGTTGTTTACAACCTATAATATTTTGAAATCAACATGAGATTTGTATTTAATAAATGAGTTCTACTTTACTTCCTTTAATTTACGCAGTTCACTTAGTAGCGATCAGTGTTTTCACACAATCCCAATCTTGGATAGGATTACATTTAGCTTCATCGGTCAGTCTGTCATTGAAAGGCGTACCTCAGAAGTACATAAACCTGGTGAAGGCTCTTTACTCGAACACTACTAGTCGAGTCAGAGCTTATGGCGAAATCTCAGCACGGATTCGAAAAGCTCGTTTGGCTTTCGCCAACTTATGTCACCTATGGCGAGATATCCGTCTGTCAATGAAGGGACGAGTATACTGCTCGGCAGTTCGTTCCGTTTTACTTTTCGGCTGCGAAACATGGCTACTAAGAGTTGAAGATATTCGCAAGCTACTAGTATTTGACCACAGATGCCTTAGAAATATTGCTCGCATCTGCTGGGATCACCGGGTAAGTAATAGTAAGGTACTATATGTTTATATACAATCTTTTATATATCACCACCACTGACTTAACTACTTCTATGAATCCGGTGTTCATCTTGCTGTGCTAATGCGGTATGGCAACTTGAACCGATGCATATATGTATGCCTGGCCCTACGTTGTAGCTGACTGACTGACTAAATAGTTATGTTGTAATATTTATCCAAATCCGAGATAATGACAGATACAAAGAATTAAACCTCAACAATGTAACATAAATCCTTCCGTGTTTCTAGGGTAATCTTTATCTTCATAATTAAAAAGATAATTAGAAAATAAAAATTTCTATTAGATTATAAAATACACAACAGACTTCCTTCATTTGACTGACAGAATCGAACGATATTTATTTATTGCTGAAAATACATGATACACATATGTTTTCCCTATTATAAATAAGTCAACTTACCTCTTTAACATGATGAGTTAAAACACTTAAACGTTCTTCCAAATCTTTTTCAATTTCAGCAGACTAAAATACGCCATGCATAATCGATGAATATTTCAAATGCATGCAATTTTAGACAAAATAGATGTATGTATCGACCGAAAGAGAAACAAAATGTAGATAAATGAGTTTGTCATGGCAAAATGGAGTTCTAAAAATAATTTGTAATGATTTATAGTGTAATATCGAGGCATACGCACAGTATGCACATATGCCAATAACAAACTGATCAGTTGCAGTCTTAAACCTCAATGGGAAGATACAAGCCAAACAATACCAAGTGAATTTATATTGTACGTCTACATTTATAATAATTATTATATTCAGACTAGAAATGTTACATTCTAAGGATGAACTAAGCCCAGTATGAAAAGTAGATCAAACTACTAGTCCGGTAGAATGTAAAAAAAAACAGATTTTGTCTATGCAAAGATGTGTGTTTGTACTTATTTAAGAAATGTTAAGTAAATAAACAGGAAGTGAATAAAGGTCAGTTAGTTAGTACTAAGGTCATTCTCTGTAAGAATAAGTGGAACAATCATTCAGTAGTAAAAATCGATGGCGAACAATGCAATGTAGAAAAATATGAAAACACATGCAAAACCGATTCGCACACATATATATTCCTACAAACAAACGATTAAATGCCAAATAATAAATTCATCACAACCAAACAGACACACACACACACACAAACTAAACAAGGCTTACAGCCTTCAATCGTTCTGTTAAATCTCGGATTGTTTCTTCATAGCTTTCTTCACGTTGGGCTGACTAGATGACAGAAAACAGTAAGTCATTTTTCCGAATAGAAAACAAGACAACAGTAACAAATATAAGCATTTGATTAGATAAAAACTGTCATCATTAGATAAGAACAAGAACAGTAGCCAGTCAATGTCATTTTATTTGTTTAGCAGTACTAATCGAGTTCTGTTGATCGAATTTTCAATATGGTCATCAAGCTAACGGATATGATATGAAATTACGATACTGGCTAGTTCAAGTTTGAATTTTTCAGAGTGGATCAATTTTCAAAAAGATGGGGATATATCTTTTAGATGAATGTCGAGTAGAACAAAAGAATATCGAAGACGATAAATAACCAACCTGATCTGTATGAACTAAATTAGCAGTTGAATGAAATGTTTTGTAAAGATTTATCCAATTTGAAGATAGCTATGGTTACAAATTGGGAGAGCAAGGCCAGTATTCCGTTGATTGAAGAACATCTGGAACACTAAACAACTGTCAGGCAACATTAGTCAGAATTTTCAATACAAATGCCAAGACAATCCTATTGTATGGAGTTAAGACTTGGAGAACTACTACAACAATTGTCCAAGAAGTACAGGTATTTATAAACAGTTGTCTACGCAAGATACTCTAAATCAGCTGACTAAACACCATCAGCGACAACCAAACGTGGAAGAAGACAAACCAACTTCCAGCTGAAGAGAAAATTAGGAAAAGTTGCTGTACGCATTACGGAAACCATCAAATTGCACAACGAGGCAAGCCCAAACTTAAAATCCTGAAGACAATAGCGAAAAAGACGGACCAAAGAACACATTACGCCTGGAACTGGAGGCGGATATAAAAATAAATTGCACTTGGTAATAATTGGAAAAGAGATCCCAGATCAGAGTAGGTTAGAGGATCCTAACTGGCGTTCTATGCTCCACAAGAGGTAATAGGTGTGCGTAAGTAATGGTTACGAAAAGAAGCCAGAAGAGGAATTCTTATAAGTTGATTGAATATCGAACAACCCACTCCCCTCCTTGACACTACACGACAGGATTCTATGATAGGCACAGTATCATTCGAGACACACAGGATGACTATATTTAAATTTTACTAGTTAGCCACTTCCTCACTTGTGATTGGTTTCATTCCACAGGTCACATACTTCCTACTTAAAAACTTTACTAAACCCATCTAAAACGAAGTCACTAATGAAAGCGAAATTAATATTCAATAAAGTGATTTACTGAATTTTAAAAGGGCAACCACCACTTTCGTTTTCTACTTAATTTTGACAGCATACGATATACTGTCATTTTACTGATTCTACTAGAAATATAATTTTCAAGCAAATAAAGAACAAACTAACAAATAGATTCACTGACGCAAGGAAAATACTAGGCTATTATTCATAACTCTCCCAGAAGCACCACTAAAACCCATCTAATCATTGAGGAGTAGGGACTTATTGGTTAGAAAAGCTTAACTTCCAATCAGCAGGTCAGTAGTTTAAACACTGGTTAACCTACATAGATTAGAACATCCAGGTAGAAGCTGCGTACAAAAGTATGTACTTGGTGAGAGAAATTTATAAACTATTACATGTTTATACCATTAGGAACATTAAGAAATGTATTTTATGTTATTGAATAACTTATCGACCAATGTGAGGCATAGACTCCATTTAAAGCCTAATTTTAGTCACATGGTAACAAATTATCAGTTCAGATTAATAAAGATTATGATACAAGTAGCACACCTCAACTTACCCACTGGATTTCAGTCTTCAGCACTAATGTCTTCAAAGTATAGAGCTAAGACATCAAGAACAACTCAAAGGAAGTTCGTGTGTGACTGGCCTTAAGCGATTTTCTTTTTTCTGCTTCGGTCTGGGAACCTAGGGGGTGTCGTAGCCCACACACAAATCAAGTGACTTATGTGGCTCGTACGTATTCGGTGCCCCTTTGTACCAATATTTATGTGTTCAAATAAATAATAAAATAATAATTGTCTCTTGAGCCCTGGGGTGACGCTTTAAAGTGGCTAAGACCGCCACTAGTTCAATTCTTTTTTTAGGTACCTCAAGAGAAAGTATCCTCAGATGGTGTGGGCAATAGAAAAGTTATGACTGCTTGCATACTTCAAATAGCACTTGAGATCATGTTTAATGATAGTGAAAATACATGAAGAATGAAATTAATATATGGAGGTGTGTAACTTAATGATTATAGCACTCGACTTCCACGATCAGTAGGTAGGATTTGAAAACCCCTTCTTCGTGAGTGACTGTCTGGACAAAAGAACGGCAGTGGAATTGAGTTTGAACTTGTGACTTGCTGGTCAAAAGTTGAGTGCTTTAACCAGTTAGCTAACTATCCCGATTGAGTGTTAAAACGAAAATCAACAAACATTATCACAGTGCGATGGCAATTATAATTATTTTACTTAGCAACAAGCAGTTTTTATATATAAAATTCCAAAAAGAATGTTAAATAGTAGAGCAGTGGTAGTGACTACTACGTAGCTTAATAATTATATAGAAGCTTACTTTATGAATTTACAAACCATATCTACACACAGATCAGGTGAAATGAAACGACCTGGATGGCTGTGATAGAAAATTCAACAAAAGTCAAACTCTGAGTAATTTATGGACCATATCAACTTTCAGCATAAGACAAAGGTTAGACAACATTTATCATTCAGTTGTCCAGGTTAATGCATATGAGTGTTTAAACTAAAATAAACATATTACACACTTTAGTTATCTAAACTGTCAAATTTTCTTTAAAAAACGAATGAGCAAAGAAAGATTTTCATTTCTACATAATCGAACTATCAATACAGATAAATATATGCGTATTGTGAAATTACCTCTTGTTCGGAAATTTCAAGAGCTTTCATGTTATTACCAACAACTCGTAGTTCCTCTTCCAATTCTACTATTTTGCTTAAATTTGAGAGGGAAAAATTAGTGATGGTTAATTATATGGCATTTCTATATTTGTTTGAAAGAGGTGTAGGATGCAGAAGCATATATTTGTCGATGTATATGTGATAAACAATCACGCAAACTAATCATGCAATACTACATATCATACAAACTTTCATACAAGTCAAAAACGAACAGCAGTCAAAAAAAGGTTGCAAGAAAGTATTGACAGACAGGTTTAGTTAAATAAAATGGTAAAAGAAAAGCTAACTAAAAAGAAGTCTGGCAAAGTAAGTTATATTCACATGAATATGATGTACTATCTAAAGAAATGGTAAAAGAAAAGTGGAGAAAAATACTAATGATGTAAAAAGGATCGGATTATGTTATTTAAAGTTATATATATATATATATATATATATATATATATATATATATATATATATATATATATATATATAGTGACAGACGGTATTTGAACAGTTAGATCTAGTTAGATTGTTTTAAATATTTTTAGTGTCATGTTTCACTCGTTGTGATTGTTAAACTAAACCTTGTCACATGAAAATCTAAGTGTTAGCCAGTAACAACGTAGAACTTCTTACGTACATGCATCAGTTTGAGTTGCCACACCACATTAGCACAAAGATGTAGTTGTCGATTCATATCCCGTAGTCGTAGAGGTAGTAAAATTATAAGCAGTAATCAGAAAGACTAGGGTTTGAAGACGTTATTCAAGGAGTATAATACGGTGAAATAAATTTGGAAAGAGAAAAAAAAGAGAGACATGAATAATTCGGAAGATTAGAATTTGGGAGAACACAAAGAGTGTATGAACCTGCGCCATTGCAAACGATTTTGAGCCATGTCATTCATGCTCTCTAACCATCGGTTTCTATCGTCTCACGGATCCCAACCAGGTAGTCTACACCCACCAACATGACTCAGTCGACCTGTCAGTGACTTCATGGATTTATACCATGTTTTGGTCTGGTCACCTCTAGCTATCTTCTAACCTACTCCTACAACGTAAAACATCGCACGTCGGGGTAGTCCGTAGCTGGGCATACGTAACACGTGTCCCAGCCATCTCAACTGATGAAGTTTCACTAATTCGTCAATTGATTTGCCATCCTTACCTAGTACCCGTTTCCTAACAACTACATTACTTACTCGGTGGTCCCAGGATATACGAGTAATGAAAATTAACGTGTATTTAATCCGAACAAATAAATTACTAAAACCGATTTTCAATAATTTGCACTTACAATACAGATGAGTACTTGTAAATTTTAAGAATTATTTGTCAGTAGTATCTATTCATATGCATATTTCTTCTATCTGGATGATTTCAATTGAAATAGTGAATATTATAAGTTGAAGTGTATTTTCCACAATTAAAGATCCAAGTATGCTACATCAATGATCTTTATTTCAAAATAATTCAATGTAACTCAGTGAAAAATATCAGATTAATGATCTGAGATTTAGATTATAACATATTTTGCACGAGAATGCTAGTGACATGAGTTGGCTACTTTAAACGAAGTAGGTGGAGAAAAGTTTGAAAGTAGAACTCAAAGATTGAAAATTGCTTTAGTTATTATTCCATCTTACGAAAACGGTATAACACTACTATTTTGTTCAAATAAATTGTTGGGATCGATTTAGACATTTTGAATACTGGGTTAAAAATTTAAGACATGTGTAGTTACATAACTGATATTGCCAATAGGAGTTGTAATTTCCATAAGACTTATGCATGTAAATTTACTAGGGAAACTTTCTATTAGATAAAAAAATGAGGATACATTTCAACTGAGTTAGCAAACAAAATATCGCCTTTGATATGAGTTGACAAAATAAAATAAGGTTGACGTTGACTGTCATCATGGATAGCTACCAGTTGAAGAACCGCCGAAGATGCACTGTACGGTCTTTTTCTTTCCAAACGGAAGCTCTTATGAATCACAAGCTTACACAAAACCAACATTAGATCTTTACATAAACACAACACAGTTCAATCAAGAAGAAATAGCTATCTAGCACTCCACAGTTCTCAATTCTTGTATATAATGCCCGAACACGGTGGTAAGACATCTTAACAAAACTACTGTAGGCTAAATTAAAACTTGACATGAAAAGAATCAGCTAAAAGAATTAATGTATATACCTGTTCTTTTTTAATCTCCATAGATTTCCATTTACCTGCCAAACCCCTTAGAGTATTCTCCAGTTCAGTGACAAGTCTACAGAGGAAAAACACGATGTTGACAGAATGAAAATTTTGAATGAATAAAATCAATTTTGTGAAGATAACACAGAGGGGCAATTAAACTCCACTATAAATCATGGTGTTTTAAATAATATTATTAACATTGATGGGACTAGAATCTGGCTTTTCGTATGTCAAGAAAGTTATATGCACCATAACAATTAATGTTATTCTTTTTCCATTCCCTCTTATTATTTAAATCGTCACAGATTTAAGATTGATTTCTTATTTCCAAAAAGAGATTTGTGTACAGAGACGAAAAAAAGTAAGATGATTACATTTGAAAGTAAAATCATCAAAATTATGACCATCTAACGACTTCTAAATACAGAATAAGAAAATCAATCATCGGATATATATGGCCGAAATTTGAACAGAATCGTATTTTTAGACAGAGTATAGTGACCAAAGTTATTATGCCACGTATATTTGTAATAACTTCACATTATAAATGATAAGATATTGAATAGATGGGAAGCAGCTAAAATAAACAGTTATGGGATCATTGAGTTGTAGTTCAACTGACTGTGAAATAACCACTTCATCACAGGTCTAGGAATCAGAGATATTTGTCTTGTATTGTTTACCTTGATCACATCGTTAAAATCAGATAAAAAGATATACCTTACAATCTACTGATGTATTGGTGATTGACACTTCTAGCTATTAACTTTCTAAGGTCATTCAATCTAAGATAACTAGGAAGAGAAAAGTAAAACTTAGCAATATAACCTCGCAGTCTAAGACAGAAACGGTGGTATTATGTATGGATTTTTTGAGAATTTACCACTACGTCAAGTTCATACTTCGAAATTTTCACTTCAATAACGATAAATCCATTAAGCAACATTTTTTTAGCGTGCTGACGTTGGACCAAGAAACAGTTAACGGCATTTGTAATATCCCAATGAATAGAAAAATTAGATTTTCTGACGTCTCGTGACTCAGTGTAATCCAAGTTTAAACTTGGATTAATTTTGTTATCTATTCTCTGAAGGGGTGGCTTAAACTGAATCAAGAAACGTTAGAAAACCTAATTTTACTGCTCATTGGGATATTACAAATATATTATTATATTTATAACAATCTACCCAAATTCTCAATTTATTCGAAATTTTCAAATCGAACCTTGATAATGATACCTACTTAACAGCATTACTTTCCTTTTAGACGTGACGTTTGCTGCTATAATACTTTCTTGGTGTGGATAATACCTTACGAAACAAGAATCTCAAGTAACTTAGAAGTAACAAAATAAACAATTTACAACGGATTGAAAAACAACTGAACACAAACTTACTCTTCGGATTTAGCCATGCGTGTTTCAGCTTCAGCTAAATTCTTCTCAGTTAAGGCCAGTGTACAAGAGATCTTCAGGTGATTTGAACAAATTCACAGGCAGTTATTATAAAGTGCAGAGTATGGTAACGGAGTGGAAGACATTTTTAATACGAAACAAAGAGAAAGACATGCGGTTAATAAATGCACAAAAACTACAAATACTTAACACGAATAGTAATAATAATTTCAAGACAGTTGTTGAGGTTTATTTAAACACAATAAAACCATGCAGCATAATGGACGATGCATGAAATACGTTGTTTGCTTGTGATGCATATATGTGTTTCTGGCTACCTTTCTGCAGCTTCGAGACGAGCTTCCGCACGCTCAAAATCAACTTCTGCAATAGCTAATTTACGTGCAGCCTAAAAAGGGAGAGAAAATAGCATCAAATAGGGCTTGCAATCGTGATAAACAAATATAACTGTGTGATTTTAATAATATCAATGAATATTAAATCATCTATTAATGTGATTACGACATATGGTCAGGGTTCAACCCATGGTCCATAAAATTTATTTATACCCTTGGTGGCCTGAGCGCTACAGCATGGCGATTAATCCATCAATAAAGAGGAAAATGGCATCTTTGAGGACTAGATAGGTATGTTTTTCTGACTAACGGCAGGAAAAAAATAGGGATGCGGAAATAGCTTAAAAGTGTTTACGTACTAAGCTTTTAAATAATGACTGGTTGGTTAAGGTCCTGCTCTATCCACGACGATTTAGGTAGTCAGGTAATATTATCGGGGTCTACGGGAGCGGTTAGGTTTAGAAACAAATCTAAGAACTAATACATCGTTGCTTTAATTCATGATATTAATGCTAATTAATAGATTTAATGGATCCCGAATACGATCAAGGAAAATCACAGTTGGGAAAAAGAGTTTAGCCTTGCAAACTAGTGGCAAATAGATGGAGGACAACCGTTCATGTGATTAAAAGGATACTAATAATCAGTATTATCGCTTGTACAACAATATATTTCTTATAAAGACTGTAGTTAACCATATTATTGCCACATAAGATGTCCGGTATTAATCTTCGAGAACAAGCGATAAAAGTGTAACACAGAATGATTTGAAGAGTGTAATCAGATTCGGGTGTTTTAGAAGCTTAAAATTTATTTTAAGTTTTATTCAAGTGATAAAATTAACCTTCACAAGTTATTATAGATTGAGTTGTACGTTGTCCGTTGTACGAAATCACAAAACATGTTTAAGTTGTGGTAAAAAAGGCTAGGTAATGATATCAGTCACTTAAATGAGTGTAGGAAAAGTAAGTAACATTGCTAAATATCAAACAGATGACCAGCTTTCATTATATAAGCTCAATAAAAATGATGGTTTTTGTCAATGTTTGATTTGTGAGAAAACGGTTTTTGTAGGCCTCATTGTAACATTGCTCCACAACGACTGAAGAGTTTTTCCATACGTATTTGAGCCAGAACCAAAGTGTGCATGATCTCACTCTAAGTTGTCTACCGGGTACAGATTAGTGTAGTTGGCCTTGGGCAGAGCATAACAGTTGTTTTGACGTATGGGGCCGAATACTTTGGACAACATACAAATGTGGCTTTCAGACTAATATAATTACATGTGTAGTCGATAAATGGTGGCTTGAAGTACAGTTTACTTACTTCATTGTGAATAACATTAATGGATCAGAAAGTCTAAAAGATACAGGTACCTCTACTGATTAACTAACTAATCTTACGTACTATAGTGGTGAAACATCCATTTGACTACTAACTTTCAGTTTTATAGTTCATTTAGTAACTTCAACCAAACAAAAAAGTGTGGAGATAGGATACATTGTGTATGCTTAATTTACTACACTTTATGACGAAACGGAAGTCGGATATTAACACAAACGGAAAGATATCAGAATCAGTAAGAAGATATGAAAAACGGATAATGAAATATTTTGGATTCACAGGAAAGAGAAATTCATCTACACCACTGCGATCGATTTGAAATCGTGATGCCTGTCATATTTGATAGCTGATATCTACCACTTTGAAGATCTTAATCACGATGTATATACTTGTCTACACGACAGTTACTTTACGGACAGACAGTATGTTTTATATGTACTGTGACTAATTCAGATGAGATTCCAGGTCGTAGCAGATGATCGGTTGGGATGTGTAGCAATAATGTCGTAGTCAGTGCAGACTTACAGCTAGTCGACTAACATTCCTTGCATTTAAAATTGCACCTGAAACTAATATTATCTGGTGAAATATTTCACTAAATTTCAGGCACTATTGAAAAGATACGTGTGACTGGATATCAATGATGTATATATACACACTTTTTAATGCTTCTAATAACTTCCCATATGCTTTACCAACGCCACGGATGGTGTTGGTTGACAAATAAATCTATTATACAGTGAGGCTTCATGAGCAATCAGCCCATCAAGGTTGATATAACACCACGATTTTTCCTGGTCTTATACTATTGAACCAGATATCATTAAAAACCATGCTTATAATACCCATTTCGCCATCTCTACAACACGAAGGATATGTGCTTCATAAAGTATCCAGGACTCACCTCGTCATATTTACGGTCTGCATCCTCAGCAATATACTTGGCTTCTTTTTGTTGATCCTCCAGTTGGTTAAGCCGCTCATCATCAGCAATCGAACGAATCTCAAGGTCTTTTCGTCCACTATGTGCAGGTTATTAAATTAAAGAAAGTGTGGGATTAATATATAGACATTTAAAAACCTAACAAATCTTCTAAAATCTCTACCTCTTTATATTTTTTATCAGTTTCCTTAGCAGCTTCTGTTGCGTCCTCGACAGCTTTCTGTAGCTGCTCTACTTTCTTGTCGTACGTGTCCATTTTATTTTGAACTTGACGCCACGCACTGCATGCATACATGCAAAAAATTACGTTAAAATTATGCATGCGAAAGAGGTGAACAAGTGAGAATACTTGCCACGAACGCTTACCGTTCACTTTCCTCTGCAGTTTTACTTGCTTCCTCTAACTTGGTCAATGTTTCAGTAAGACGGCTTGAAGAAACTTCAAGATCTTCCTCTAACAAGCGAATTCTACGAGTCATCGCTGCCACTTCAGCTTCAGCCTGAAAAAGCGACAAAGATAAAACTATAAAATGTGCTGAATAACAAAGTGCACACGGGGTACACAAGCTAAAAAATAATTTAAAAATTGGCTTGAAAAGTCCAACATTAAACCTTGATTAGAAATTAACAAGTACGTACCAAGAATGGTACTCTCCTGTACCCATGTTGTAGAAGCCACTAATCTATAGTATTCTTCTTTGAGAATGGAGGGTTGTACATTTGCGTTAGTTCTTTTATCAGTAGGTTTAATTAGTGTATACTACATTTTCTTGAACAATCTACTAAAAAATATTAATAACGTTTGGCACGTTACATGCTCAGGAAAGTTTTTAGATCGGAATAACAGTACTGTATACGAGATTGATCAGATAGAAAGGTTAGACTATATGTTTAAGACTTTATGAATTGTTATACATAAATAATTTCGAAAAACTATGGAGATGTCATGACTTTTCAGTATTCTAATTGCAGCGGCTAACGTTAGCAAAGACCAGAGATTAAAAACAGAAGCGCACTGGATTTGTTTTAATTGAGAATCATAGTAATAATATATTACATTTCTCAATATATAACTACAAACAGTTATCATTCATACCTTTTCACGCAAGGCTGTCTCTTGTCTCAGTATTTCATCTTCTGTGATAACATCAAGCTGTAATTTTTCTAACTCGGTCTGCATCTCCTTGATTTTCTTCTTAACGACAGTCGCAACATTTGATTCACCCATCATTGCTAAAGATGTAGCGCGACAGACAAGTGTACCTCTTTACGCAACCTTGAGATGTCTGAATGTTTTTAATGTTAAATAAATTTTCGTGACACTAAAAATTTATTTCAACACTTTTTAAGGCATGTTCGGGGAACCTATTTAATCAGAGATTAACTTTAGTATGATGTAGATAGTGCTTGACTTTCTCAGGGATAGTAGACAGAGTATACCGGTAAACAAGTATCCAACGTCGTAGGAATCTGTAGACAATAGAGTCCTTTAATGTAAAATTCTTTTTGGTGTCTTCTTTTGCTTTATTTAAATATATCCTCGAAGGTAGCAAAGTCGTTTGTCTTACTCCCTGCTAATGACAAAGATTTTGAGACCCATGCACTATATATAAAAAAATGATACTTTTACAAAGCAACCAACATTTAATAGTGAAATTAATGTACGGGTTGTCAAAAAAATGATTCTATGGAGAAAGTTTCAATGCAATTGAATGACACAACAAGTGAGGTGCTGCAACCCAAAGTAATGAATTATAAAGATCTAGGGGTCATAATAAGCAGCGACCTTTAAGTGAAGGGTTACTGTAAGACTGCTGCTGCTGAAGGCTTCTGTAACTTGTAGGCAAATTATAAGCCATTTCATTACTTTGACGAAGAAATGTTTAGGGTATTGTGCTCAAATTCCGTCTGTCTGCATCTCGATTATGGGATAGAAGCAGCGAGTCTTTGTGTTTAAGTATGAGATTGATATGATAGAATAAGTTCGACAGCGCGGAACCACAATATCGAAAGGCCTCTATGACCCATCCTAAAAGGACAGAATTAGGATAGCTCAACCTACTTCTTTTATATTACCACAGGTTATGGGATGATCTAATACGATGATTTTGGTATCACTATATCATATCTTTTTCTTTTACTTAAAATTGATCCTCTGAGAGAACGTTTTTATAACGCTCAAAAACTGAGACCCAATAGTTTATGTCTAGTGTTCCGTTTCTTGCACCGGGTATTGAATTGGTGGAAATCTTTACCACAACACGTAATACTAGCACCTTCTGTTAATACATTCAAAAGGAGATATGATCAATACAGTACTACAAATTGCAGTGATTAACATAAGTTGATTGAATTCCTTTCCTTACTGATGAAGACTAATATCAACCAGATGATTATTTCCACGGAGTCTTTTTCAGGAGAACCATATATAACATGTAAGGAATGAGGATGCTTGATCATTTAAATGATATTATTTTATTTTAAACCTTGAGCGAAATAGTTGTAAATGACAGTGTCTATAAAAACTTAGGTTGATTGATTAAGGGTTGACTGAAAACATCTAAGCAAATATCAAGACAGTAACGCTTAAGTATTCACTCATTTCCTCATTTTGTATGGAAATTATTTCTCCTATTACTTTATGTTGAACGTTGAAAGCTTTGTGTGTTTGAAGAGGTAATATTGCACTCCACTGTGTGCTGTCACACGATCTAAATAAATAACTATTCGTTGCTGGTCTGGTTCCTATCAATAGAGCGAGGTGTAACCAACGGAGCAAAAAGTATGTCTTACAACAGAACACAACTTATGAATTTAATTGTTGATCACCCAGAAATATAAGCAGTTGTTCAGTGTATTTTCAGATGCACGAATTATCGAAAAAGTACTGAAACGATGGACGAGCATCACAAATAAACCACACAGTTCAGAAAATGCAGCACCTCTATAATACCAAAGCGAGCATTAAGTTTGGAATTTTGATGCGGTACCATTGTTAGTAATGACAACAAAAGAAATAAATACTAAAGAAATGACCATGACTAAATGACTGGATAAGTTTCGTTAACGGCAACTTTATTTCGGCTTAAGCGGCTAAATTTTTAACGGAAATTTGAAAGGATTGCCGAATTATTTATTTAAATAGTTGGTATACATTGGATGACTCTACTACTATGTTAGTAAATTTCAATCAATGGTTATTACTTGATGACCAGCAACTATAAACATCCCAACTATATGGGAGGTCAATTGCAGACAGATCAGCTCAGTGGTAACGTCTGGTAACGATAGTGAATCTTGGAGGGGAGCATCCGAATCCCACGGGTAACACCAGTTCCCTTATGATTATAGGTAAGCCTTACTGGGGAGTTCCAACTAGCACGATACATAGGCTCAGGGTTTCCTATTGATTATCTGGAATCAGTTAAAACATAGTGTGTTGTTCTAGTGATTTCTGTGAACTATTTCACACTAACAATTTTTTGAAGCATGGAGTTATGCATAGTATAAATGAAAAAGAAATCATTCTGCTTACTTGTCGCAGGTTTACAACCTCATTTACTCACGTAGCCGAACCTCCCAGTTTTTGCAAACTGCTTAAGCTCAATAGTCTCACTTTAAAGTCTGTAGCTATAACCAGTTACGGTGGTAGATTATTCTCACTGTAATTAAATTCTATGTGAATTTATGTGTATTTTTGTCGAACTATTTGTTTCGTGAAGACACATAAATAGGGAATAAGCATGATGATGTAATGAAAAATCATGATACTAGATTTAAGAAAAGGTTTTCAAATGCATATAAGATTGTACAACTTGATGGTAAATTCGTTGCAAAGAGATCCTTCTACCGAATGTCGGTTTATTTATCTTTTAGTACGTGACATTTAACGACCTATTGAATGCCCATTGATGGCAAAAGAGTGCATATAATTATTATTGTCAAAGTGTTAGTTTATTTTCTAATGATGAAACATATTATTCCTAAATCTTGACATCATTCTTAGCACTTTTTCGAATGCTTAAACTTGAATTTAATGAAATCTTAATTGAAAGTTATTTACTCACCCCTTTTAGTCAGGGTGTAGTAATAATATTTACAAACTCGATCATACCCTATTTGCTAAGTAAAAATTTGTATACTTGATCTTGAATTGCACTTCAGGTATAAAAGTTGGTTGCACTACCGAAATGCTTAAAGATGACTGAATCAAGTTGAACTCGAACTTGTGACCGAAAGGTTGGCACCACTAGTTCATTTGCAATCATAATAACCAGTCACTGAAACATCTTCATATGTATCCAAATAAAAATCGTTTATATATTATATAGTTAAAAGTTGTCATCAACTTACATTAGTAGCACGTTTGTCAGTTTCCTCTAATTTATTCATTTGTTCTTGTAATGTTTCTTGTACTTCATCACAATCAATTTGTGCTTGTTTCATTTTAGTATTTAATTCAGCAATTTCACTTTCACGTTTTTCACGTTCTTCTTCTTTCTTTTTAAGTAATTCTTCATATTGTACTGCTCTGAATAATAAATAAAATGAAAAAAAATTAACAAAATGAATAAAGAGTTTACACCTTAAGAACAATTTTAATTGTTGCTATGTCCAAGTGATTACTTAGTCCAAATCATTCAATAAATAAAAAAATGTTTTTTTATAATGAAATTAATGGAAATATAACATTTCATCATGTAGAAAGATGAATTTTCTATTCATTTAAAATTATCAGAAGGGATTTTGTGGGGATTTTAGAAATTTCACTGATTGAAATCATGAGTCATTTGAAGTTAGACCACCACAGAAAACCTGGAAGCAGTAGACGGTCGTTTCGCCCTGGTATGGGACTCCTCAACAGTGCGTATCCACGATCCCACACCCCGCGAGATTCGGACCCAGGACCTATCAGTCTCGCGCCAGGCAATTAACCAACTAGACCACTGAGCCGGCTGGCATCCAACGGTGTCAATATCTGACTTTAACTAATCTACGAAGTCGCGCCAGCATACACCATTGTCTTCAGTGAGTTGATATCTCACAACAGATCTGGTTGAACACTGGTAACGGCTTCTCACTAGAACTCCAGGAAATACCTCTTGCAAACAATCACTAGTGAGCAGATGATTATTATCAGAAGGAGCCGTCCAGTGCTTCCAGGTTTCCCATGGTGGTCTAGCTTCAATTGAATCATTTAAAATTGTCAACTTAACTTTTAGTTAGTGATACTTGTAAACTTGCAATTAAATTTAGTCATTCATTGAAGTCTATAGATGATACAAATCAAAGTGAAAAACACTGTTTCAATCAATTTAGGTATTTTTTTTTGTTTGGTAAAATTGAACATTAAAGGAATTTTTTCTTTAAAAAAAAAGGTTTTAAATAATGTTTACGATCACCTTTATTGAATCCATTTGATATATGAACTAATTCTTTCATCCTGTATTATGCCCTGATATACAATCTTTCATTTATATATTATCACCATTGAATTAACTATATCTATGAATCCAGTGTTCATCTTGTTGTGCTAATGAGGTATGGATCGATGCATATATATGCCTGATCTTATGTTATAGCTGACTGACTGACTGATGATTATGATATGAAAACATTGCACATCTTTGCATATATATATATATATATATATATATATATATATATATATATATATGAGTACGTGCTTATTTCGTATGTGGAAAGATCTTAATAATAATAATAATAATAATAATAATAATAATAATAATAATAATAATAATAATAATATCATTATCGGACGTTATCACTGAGCTAATCTAACTGTAACTGATCCCTCATATAGTTGGAACAACTACAGTTGCTGGTCATTAAGTTATAACTATTGATTGAAATTGACTAATATAGTAGTAGAGTTATTCAACACATCAAGTAGTTTCAATAACAAGTATATTACACATTGTAATCATGTTATTTATAACAATGACATATTATTATTATTATTATTATTATTATTATTATTACCATTACACAACTAACCTTTCCATTGCATTCTCCTTCTCTAATTTCATTGCAATCATTTTCTTTTTAATTCCATCCATTTTTTATTATTAGAACTTTTTCTTTTATATAATGAAAACTAAAGTTACTTCTTATAGTTAATTCAGAATAGATCCTGTTATGAAGATTGAATTGAATTGAACTGAAGTGATTTTATCACTACAATGAATAATGAATACTGTAAATGATTTCAATAATGAAAATAAATAGGATCAAATGGAATTTATAATAATAAGAAGAAAAGAAATAATAATCAATTGTGCAACACATATACCCTAATGACATGTTATGTCAATTGGATACACAGTGATTTTATAACCAATCAGAATAGGATTTAAAAAAATTCTTTTTTTGTATAAAGGTGGAGGGGGGGAAGGAAAACACACAAAAAAAGGGGAATACAATCACCTATTTAGAGTTAAACAGAAATGATTATACCAATGATCGATGAAGATTCTTTTCTTTTAAGAAAATTTTTTTTTACAAATTACCTATTTTTCTTTATCATCATAATCAATTGTTGATTGTATTTGCACTTCGATTGTGATGACCTTGGGATTTAAATAATGTGTAGGGTAGAATGTATGATCCACCCACTCAAATATCTATTTGTTTAAATATGTATCAATATATATATATATATATACGTGTGAACGCACATACGTGTGTGTGTATATATAGACACATATAAACAATTAGGGAAATGTTTTATTACTTCTGATAAGATAATCAATTTTAATATTAACCTAAATTGATAGAAAATTAGGTAATAGGAAATGGGAATAAAATGAAACTGTTAGCCATTATCTATCTTTTGCTTGAACAATTTGTAACTTAAGGTTAGATTGAGGCAATCCTCGTACAAGATGTATATATGCCAATAAGAGACTTATCAGTTGTAGTCGTTAAACAATAACAGGAAGATACAAGTAAAACAATACCAAATGAATTGAAACTTCAAACTATTGCAAAAGTAGGTGGCTATCAGGACTCAGTAGCTAAGTGGATAACGCCATGGCATTTGAAATGAACGATACTGGGTTTGAGTCCCAGAGTGAACATGAACTTTGAGATGCAGGTACATCCAGTTGACAGGTCCCAAATAGGAGGAAACGCACATCACACTGGATTCCACTACTAATCTTTGCTTAAACAGCTTGTGTCAGTCAGTCAGCTACAACGTAGGACCAGGCACATATATGCATCGGTACAAGTTGCCATACCTCATTAACGCAACAACATGGACACCGGATTCATAAAAAGTAGTTAATTCAGAGGTGGTAATATATAAATGAAACATTGCAATAAAGATATAGTACAGGACGAAAGAATTAGTTAGTAGAAAGAAAGATATGAAGCGATTTTAATCTCTTAGTTTAAGGGAAGATAGGGAGTGTATACACTGATGCCATTGTGATCGACTGTGAATCACGTCACACAAAGTCTCCAATCATTGGTTACGATAGTCACGCGGACCCCAACCAATTAGTCTGCATCTACCAACATGACTCAGACTAGAAGTTAGTGACTTCAAGCACTGATGCCACGTTTTGGTTTGGCCGCCCCTAACTTTCTTCCAACCATCCCGAACACCGGTTAGCATTGCACGTCGTGGTAATCGATGTTCAAGCATACGTAACACCTGGCCCAACCATCTCAGTCGATGAAGATTCACAATCTCATCAACTGATTTACCATCATTCCCTAATACCCTGTGTCTAACCTCACTATTACTTACCCGGTGATCCCAGCAGACGCTAGCCTGTGACTTAATGATATATTACGCAATCCCCACACACGATGTACATATAACAATGCGGTGATACAAGTAAAACGACACATAAGTGGATGTAATTGAAATAATTGATAGATTTAATAAATCAAGAATATTTTAGATGTATTTTCAGATTCAAAATGTGATTAATTAAGGTAAAAGAATTCATATAAATTAAAATTGATGAAGTAACCATTTACTTTATTGAATCATTCTTCTAATCTTCTTATAACTGACAAGAATCCACCATGAATCTGTGTATTAACATAATATAATATACTGACTATGTCTATGTATCTTTATGATTATTAAAACAATAGTTCGTATTTAAGTTGAAACAATTTTAATAAATAGTAAATTAGTGAACATATTGCCCTTGTGGAAAGTTCAAAGCAGATACTCATACTGTTTTTACTTTATAGCCATCTACTTCCCCTCCCATCTTCTCCCAAAATCATCTACCCTCAACTGTTTTATTTCTCTTCCTATGATCTTGCTGATTATATTTAATATCAATTTCAAAATTATATCGTCCTTTACTTACTTATTTACGCCTGTTACTCCTCACGGAGGAGTATAGGCCGCCAACCAACATTCTCCATCGAACTATGTCCTCAGCTATCGTTTCCAGATGTTTCCAGTTGCTACTCGTCCTTTTCATGTCTACTTCCGATTACCGACGCATCGTGTTCATTGGCCTTCATCTTTCCCGTTCCCCTTCACAATTCCAATTTAGCTCTTGCTTTGTGATACAGTTTGATGATTTCCTTAATATATGTCCTATCCACTTCCAACGTCTTTTCCTAATTTTCTAGTCAGCTCGAAGCTAGTTTGTTCTCTCTCTCAGTAAACTGTTGTTGATGGTATTCAACCAACAGATATTGAGTATCTTATGTAGACAATTGTTTAGAAATACATGTAATATTTTGATGATGGTTGTAGTAGTTCTCCAGGTTTCATCTAGCTATAGTAGAACTGTCTCGATGGTAATGTTGAAGATTGTGACTTTGATGTTGATTGACAGTTGTTTTGAGTTCCATATGTTCTTCGATTGTAGGAATGCTCTTCTTACTTTGCTAACCCTTACCTTTTCGTCTGCATCAAATCCTCCATGTTCATCGATGATGCTGTCTGGGTACGTGAAAGTTTTCACCCCTTCTCCATCAAGCGTGATTGGGTTGGTGTTTCCCGTGTTTTACTTGAGGATCTTGGTTTTTCTCTTGGGAATGTTGAGGCCTATTAATGCAGAGGCTGTTTCTGCTACCCTTTTGCCAACGATGATTTCCCTATCTGTCTTTTGATGAATATTTGAACTATTAAGAATCAAACGATTATTAGTTTCCCTGTCTAAAAATTTTTTAAATAACTTTGTTTATTCTACCTCACTTTCACTATGTCTAACAAAAGTTTGTTATCATTATTATTGTAATTATTATCATCTTGAAAAAAAATAAGTAGATATATGCGATTGTACAGCTTTGAAAATGAATTCGCCGAACCGATTTTTCTTATTTACTGTCCTGAAAGATGTAATCCGTTTAACTAATATTCTAATTGGTATCTAATCTTCAGCTACATATATCACTTTGTGGAGTTCGTGTTGGTACAACATAGGATGCACCGATCGAATTACACTTGATGGAGCTTTGGAGGATGTAAACACATTTACATATCTGCGCAGCATCATTGATGAACATGGTGGATCTGATGCACATGTGAAGGCGCGAATCGGAAAAGTAAGAGCAGCATATCCACAATTGACGAACACCTGGAAATCAATACAACTGTCTGTAAGTCAACACCAAAGTCAAAATTTTCAATACAAATGTCAAGACAGTTCTGCTGTATGGGGCGGAAACTTGGAGAACTACGAAAACCATCATCCAGAAGATACAAGTGTTTATTAACAATTGTCTACACAAAATACTTCGGCTCCGTTGGCCAGATACTACCAGCAACAACCTGCTGTAGGGGCACTCAACTGCGTCACAAGCCAAGCCCTCACTTGGAACCTCAAGTCCAAAGGAGAATAGGAAGAAGAAAGAATACATCACGTCGAGAAATGGATATAGATGTGCAAACAATGGACAAAAATTGGATAGAAGTAGAAAGGAATGCCCGGGACAGAGTAGGTTGGAGAATCCTGGTCGGCGGCTTATGCTCCATTGGAAGTAACAGGTGTAAGTAATGCTGATTAAATGATATCCAAGTGTACAGTTTAATTTCTAAACAACAGATTGATGAAAAAAACATTCAAATTTTTCTGCAATTTTGTTCTCTTTATTCGTTTTTCGGATGTGTTATGTTCGTTTATTAAATGATACACGTAACGATTTTATTTTATCGTAATTCATTGTTCAACGGTAACATAAGAATGTCTTATTTAATTGCTTTTCTTTATGATCAATCAGAGTTATCATGTTCAATCCGATTAACTTATGCTGATTCTATCATGTAATCACAAAGAAAATTGATAGCCTATAAAGTGATTTTATTGATCAGTGATTATTATCAGAAGGGGTTTTGTGAAGATTTTAGAAATTTCACTGGTTGAAATCATGAGTCAATTGAAGCTAGACCACCATGGAAAACCTGGACGGCCATTTCGTCCTAGTACGGGACTCCTCAGCAGTGCGCACCCGCGATCTCGCCCCCCGTGGGATCCGAACCCATCAGTCTCGCGCCAGGCGCTTAACCAACTAGACCACTGGGCCGGCCGGCATCCAACGGTGTGTCCCATACTAGGACGAAGCGGGTGTCCAGTGTTTCCATGATGATCTAGCTTCAATTGACTCATGATTTCAATCAGTGATTAGTTTATTGAACCAATTATGTGATTAGAATTTGCTTTATTCTGAAACTTGTTAATTCGAATGAAACTATCCTTTCCGTCTTAAAAGGATTCTATTAAAATGATACGAATTCAACTAGAATCAGATTTTTAAAAATGGTTACTAAGATGTAAGTAGGTAGTTAGAATTTCTTTTAGAAATATGTGATTACATATATATTTTTTCCTCAATATAAAATCATGTGAAAACACTTAGTCGGTTGGAAGAAAGATAGGAGCAGCTAACCTATCAAGTCATTTATTATTGAAATGAAGCATGTTGGTACCTACCGACTACTTGGTTGAAGTTTAACGATTATCGTGATCAACACTTAGTGATAAAGAATATTGATTTCAATAGTGCAAATAAATCCACATTTTGCATTTCCTTTAGATCTTGAATTTCAAAATTATCTTTTTTTTCATTTATATTGTTTATGTCTAATAGTTTCTAATATCAATGGTACTATTTGAATTTTGCTACTCCAACATATATTCCGATGATTTTATTTAGTTGTGCCGATATGGTGTGGCGACATGAACCGACACATGTATGTTCCACGTCCTAGGTTACTTATGGCTGATTGATGTGAGAACGTTATAGTAAGCGAGTATTACGACATATTTTAACAGAATAATCTTCATGAAACAATATTCATATCAAATTATAAAACGAATTCTTCATGTATATAAATTTTTTTGTTATCTCTTTGAATTGGATTAGATAGCTGACTTAAAAACTGATACGGTAATGTCATATCTATCCAAAGAAATACGTCGGACTACTATTTAAACCTTCGGAATACTAAAAGCTACTTTGAAATATTCATTGACCGAATTTAGCAAAGGATAATATATCCCTGGTCGTGACCAGCGTTACGAACTTTTCAGAACACATCAAACTTCAAAGTGAAGACTTGATGGGTCGTATCGACTTGCGTCTAACATATTTCCAATTTCAAAAGTAGTTCTACGAATATGATGAAGAAATTAGACAAATGTTCACAAAATATATTCGAAACAAACGAACTCGAGGAATGTACGATTTTTTGCCTACCACGAATTAATTGATCTCAGAATATATATGAGGTGTCAAATATGAATACAAAGACTGGATGATGTATAACTGATACAATAAACTTCCCAATGCAGAGATTTCTATTGGGGAATACATCGAATGTACCCCAGAAATCCAGGAGAATCAACAAGGGATCATTCATACAATCAGTAGTTGAAATGAATCAACATGTCGAGTAGCCTTTACAATTAGCATTCATCATTAGCCGGCAATCTTCGAAGATATCAGTATATAAATTTGTTAGGACAACAGAAATTAATGTGAAGAATGCTTTGCTTGGATGACAACTTTCAACAGATTCCAACATACATTAGTATTTCTTTGCTAACTAGATTTACAATTTTGAGATTTGTATCAACCTCTTGGCTACGACAGTTAAGTACAGAGCTCAATTCAAAGTTATTAAATTTAATAGGATTGGTATAACTGATTCTACCAATCGAAATAACTAATGCAAATATTGGGTCCCCAAATGTAAACTGTTTTTTTGTTACTTAACAATTGTTGTAATATAGGGATCAGTGGAAACAAACTAACTTAAGTGAGACAATCGCTAAAAACTAGAAAGTGTGAAAAAGCTCTTTTGTCTTAGTACAGGACTCATTCGTAGTGCACACCCACGAACCTACTAGCGACCGAATCCAGGACCTTCATACTTGGGAGAGCCGTCAACTATCAAAACGTCTTGAGCCTAATCCCCGATGGCCAAAAAAATTCAAATTTGTTTGGGGAATATAAAATATACTCAACAGACT
The DNA here is from genome assembly GCA_944470405.2 of Schistosoma mattheei. Lineage (NCBI taxonomy): Eukaryota > Metazoa > Platyhelminthes > Trematoda > Strigeidida > Schistosomatidae > Schistosoma > Schistosoma mattheei. The sequence goes on along the minus strand of OX103947.1, from coordinate 87,473,145 downwards.
ACAAACAATATAAATGAAGAATGTTGGTTAACAGTCATAATCAATCAATGAGTTTTTAAATTAACTATTGCGCTGTTAATAAAATAGTGTATAGATTGCTTAACTTTCAACTAGTAATCTTTATTTCTGTAAAGTTATAGCATTCACTTCTTATCACTAGCCCTCGATTGTGAAAAGTGACTCGGCATAAATTGTGTGCTTGATTAGTGAATAATATCAGCAGTGTAAACTTTGTGTAGTGAGATTTAATGAATGAAACAGAATCGTGGAATTTGTCATGCATGGGCATACGCATAAAATAGCATTTTAGATTAGCTTTCCCGCTAACAAAATGGTAATTTATTTTGTGAACGAATATTTTGAATACATAATCCCTTATTGTGATCTTGTCAATCATCATCTGGAAAAAATTTCTTGCTAATAAGTGTAGTTGTGGTGGTTACAATTTTAATAATTTCATCTCATTATGTTGATGCCCGTGCGGAAACTTGAACCGATGACAATAAATCAAAGTTTATGTTGTTCTTGTCTGACTGACATTTTGAGAATGATTTTACATTAACGATTAACCCTAAATAAGCTATAAAAAGTCACAGTAAATCGAATGGCAACTTCGCCCCTCTGGGGCTACTATCGGTCCTAAGTCTGGCTTCGTATCAACTACGCTATATATAAAGACATTCAGTGCTCACTTTTTCCTGCACAATTTCCACTCTAGAACTTTGATTCCTTTAGTATTTCACCTTCCTGTGCTGATGTGTAATGTGACGAGTTGGGTCACTTGTATAATGATTGACTAGAGATGGAATAGTCGGTTTTTCCCAGTCCCAAACTCCTTAGAAAAATGTAAATTAACTCTAATAAGCAATTCATTATAAGAATACAGAGAATGTAGAAATGAGGTAGAATTAAATTGACAACAATCTACAAATCAGAAAAATTATGATCACTGGTATATACATATAAATTCTACAAAATGTAAGTCAAAGACATCTACGTGTAAAACATATTAAGTATAATTAACTATATATAATTGAAAGCTAATTATTGTCATTTGATCCAATCAAATATGATTAAACTATATTCATATACAAGAAATGTAATTCCACAAGCAGGAGTACATCGGAGTACATATGGAACAAGTCCTTTATAAAATCCATGAACACCTTCACCTCTATATTATAAAAAACAAAAAGATGAACAAATATATATATATATATATATATATATATATATATATATATATATATATATGCATGCATGCGGAACAGCGATGACAGTTACATATGTAAAGTGTGGTATATAATTTGACATCAATACGTAATCTTCCCATACACGAGTAGAACCGGCTACTAGAGTGAGAAGGAAGTTTATAAACTATGCAGAATGGAGAATGTACTGGGGTTTTCGACTTCATTTCCAAGGTTGAACATATGAACTTGAATGGGGAACGGATGTTATCTCTAGATGTTACTTCCTTGTTCACCAATGTACCGTTAACCGAGAATGCTGAGTTGGTGTGTGTTATGAATTTAAGTTGTTGGTTGATTTTTACCCTGTGCTAATTGTTGTGTCCTTGACTGGAAAATTAGAGAGCAGCGTACTTATCGATCGATTCAATGACACGTAAACACGTACGGACGGCCTAGAGTCTCTATTGGTTTCGCTTCCCTGTCTAGCTCAATCAGTTGAGTCCAGAACACAAGTCACAGCCTCGGAGATATGAATCACTATATTTCAAACATACTTTGTTTATATACCAATCAAGCATACCACATCGTATCATAAAATAGAAAACAACATTTTGTACAATATTCAACAAGTGAACAGATATCGACCAATAGGAAATGTCCATTTAAAGTCCAAGGACACCATTGGACTTAACATGATAATTATTGGTCTATTCCTCCGCATCCACAACAGTGTGCCAACAACTACTTGAAAAACAGATGAATATTAGAATTCCCGAGGTTAGTCTCAAAGAATTACTCCTGAAATGTACAGTGAATGTCCATTTTGTCTTTAATAATAACACATATTAAAGACAAATTGATGAAATAGAGATGGGTTCACCTCTAGGTTCTACCCTTGCTAACGTTTTTTGTGAAACTAGAAAACGGACCAGTCAAAAAGGTCATTGACCTATTTTCCATTATGAAAGATTGATTCAAGCCTTTATTACTGTTATCACAACTAACACACTACCAATTTTTACTTTTCACTTATTATTTTTATTTATGTAATCTATTCCCACTGTTATCATTGACTCATAAACTGCCCTGATTGGCTTAATGATTTAGAATTCGTAGATGACCTGATCTGATGCAGACGTAAAGGCAAGGTTTAACAAAGTAATGACACTATTCATGCAATTGAACAACATATGGAACTCAAAACAACTGTCAATCAACATCAAAGTCACAATCTTCAACATTACCATCGAGACAGTTCTACTATAGCTAGATGAAACCTGGAGAACTACTACAACCATCATCAAAATATTACATGTATTTCTAAACAATTGTCTACATAAGATACTCAATATCTGTTGGTTGAATACCATCAACAACAGTTTACTGAGAGAGAGAACAAACTAGCTTCGAGCTGACTAGAAAATTAGGAAAAGACGTTGGAAGTGGATAGGACATATATTAAGGAAATCATCAAACTGTATCACAAAGCAAGAGCTAAATTGGAATTGTGAAGGGGAACGGGAAAGATGAAGGCCAATGAACACGATGCGTCGGTAATCGGAAGTAGACATGAAAAGGACGAGTAGCAACTGGAAACATCTGGAAACGATAGCTGAGGACATAGTTCGATGGAGAATGTTGGTTGGCGGCCTATGCTCCTCCACGAGAGGTAACAGGCTTAAAGGAGTAATATGTCTATGAACAGAGTTAGGAACGATTTAATATCCTAGACTTTAAGAAGTAAATGATATTAATCAATGATACCTTCCAAAACAATGATCACGTATGGTAAAATTATTGAATAGCCAATACCGAAATAAGATCTAAGTTATTAGACAGCAGTGATAATTTGATTGGTAAAAATTTGAATGTTAATCAATTAAGATTATTAGAACATGTGCTAGACTAACGAACCAAAACTTGTAATTAATATACGTTAAGTCAATCACTGTTAATCTGAACTGTGTAGGAAATGGATGAGTTGTAAAATTCCAAGTTGTAGTCTTTGAGATAATCATGCATATACAAAGCTGTGAATTTCGAGCGATATAGTACAAAATTGACTGCAACAGTCAAATATGTTTGTTATTTATCTCCCAAAAGATTATAAGTCTCATTTTTTTTTCTAATATACAAGATTTTGGATTTACGAACAGCTGAAATTATTATTGTCATTACTATTATGAAATGATTCTTTGTTTTCCTTCACTCTTGCTTCCCTGATGTAAGATGTCATCAGTTAATTGATACACATTTATTCCAAATCGTACATTCTCTATACCTTTGTGACGTGTGCTACTTATGCCCCCAAATGCACTGGTATGGACGAGAGTGGGGTGGGCTCGCCCTCCTTCTCGAAATGCTCTCACATGACCACGCGTGTACAGCCTCTGTCAGGGAAATCCTACTCACTGCCTTCTCATGGAACTACTGTTGTTTACCAAATTGAGAGGACGAAAAGCGAATGTTCGGCGCTTTAGCCGGATTCCAAACCAATGGTGCACATGGGCTCCAGTATCCTGCGGGAACAAATGGCGTATGAACCAATCGTTGGTCACCGGTTACCATGGGACTGCATCTCCTCACGATGCTCCGCTGCCTTGTGGGTCAGACCTTTAGGTCAAAGGCTCGGGGTGTGGCCCCCTAAGAAAACCACCTGCTTCGGTCTGGGCACCCGGGCGGTATCACAGCCCCCACACACAAATATGGTGTGGGGCATATATATTTGGTGCCCCCTTGTACCAATATTTATGTGTCCAAATAAACAATAATAATAATAATAATAAGTGTGCTACTTATATTGACATAAGTAGTATATGACGCGACTTAGGAATATAATATAAATTGAGAAGATCAAGAAAGGAACAACGGGAATAGAAAGTAATTAGTATGGAAATGCAAGAACAATGAAGTCCGAGACAATTATCAAACATTTCGCAAATTAAGTATTAGAGTATGGTTTTTTCTATTTTACCAAGTAACTCGGTAATTTTGTGCTAAATATAATTCGGTTGTCCTCACCTGTGTTCACCTTCACTACACCTTTACCTAGTAGATGTCCGCAATTGTATTCAAATGTAAAGGGTTCCGGGATCTAAGTTACCTATGACTGACTAACTATTGCAGTACACAGAAAAATTTAAAGTAGACAGTGGAACTCAAATAAACATCATGAAATCTTTTATTCTCTTTTCGAAGGATTTTATTGATCATGGAATGTTACTTATATTAGAGTCTAATATTAAAGGGTATATGGAAACTTTATTTTTTTACTTTATATTTAACTAGTAAATTTAATAAAACTAAAACTCAAATTTTCATTTATGAATATAAAATTTCAATGAAATAATAGTATTTCCTTACGAACAAAAAAGAGTAATTCAATTGAACTTGAAATAGAAACTGACTAACCTCCACAATTGTCGAATAACATCAGTAACGCCATCGTATTTCCTATGCTGGTCTTGCATTCTTGAACGAATAACTTGATACGGATAAGTTATTACAGCTGCGATCAGTTTAGAAGTAGATGAAAATGTTAGGTACTCGACAGCGGACTGAAATTAAAGTGAAGAGAGTCAGAAAGAAAGCATTGAAAGGGGATCAAATGTTTTGCTTTAAAAAGTTTAACAATTTTTCTAGCCCATAAACGACAAGTTACATCTACTATATGAGAACTAATAACGCTATCTAACTAATGTAAAATATATTCTGAACACTATTTCTCTCTTGCTCGCTCGTTGTGTATCACACTAAACTACTTATTAATATTCAGTAGTTTTTGCCCTTAAATGGCATGATGCGGCGCGGAAGAGTCTACTCTCCCTATAGAAATGCTCTCATACGACCAAGTGTATACAGCCACTGCCATTCAAGTCCTACTCACGTCGAGGATGTTGTCCATGAAATTAGAAGAACGAAGAGCAAACGTCCGACAATGAGGTAGGGTTGGTGGGTACGGAAGATCTATTTAGGAGAGTTGGAAAACACTAATACGAAACCAATGGTGCACATGGGCTCCAGGATCTTGAGAGAATAAATAGGGTACGGACAGGTATTGTAGTACTAACCGGAGACTTGAATGCACAAGTCGGGCGTCTAGGCATAGAGGAGAGTCGTTTGGTTGCCAATGGGGGCTTGTTGGTCTCAGGTCTGATAACGGCAGCTGTATCTGGTAACTACCAGCTCTTTTAATTTATCCGACACACTGGCAACGAGAAGTCTTATGTGAGTGAAAGTCTCTGAAGCTGACGTAATGCCAATCAATAACATCTGCCGACGTTTCGGACGATGAACAGATTTTTTCGTGGAACAATCCAGCTGGTTTGTTGCCCCAGTAACATCGGTCAGATTGTCCTGTCCATGATGGCCGGTGACGACTGACCCGCTAACGAGGCGGAAGTCTGCAGGAAACTCCAACTTCAGAAGTCCCACAAATCACCAGACCCAAATGACTTTAAAAGATGGTGGCGACCTTCAGGTTAAAAAAATTGACTGAGTTGTTCACAAGTGTCTAGAAGTTGGAGAGTGTTCCAACATCGTGGAATGAGTCGATAGTTGTCTCTATCTTTAGAAAGGGTTCACGTCATCTATGTAACAACTACTGGAGAATAAATCTACTTCCGATTGCGTCCAAACTATTGGCTTCCGTCATACTTCGTAGATTGTTCAAAACCTGGGAAACATTGATTCGCGAATAGCAGGCTGGTTTTCGTTCTGGTCGTGGATGCATTGATCATATCTTCACTTTACGCCAAATGTTAGAACACCGTCATACTTATCACAAGCCAAAAATTGTAGTGTTTCTTGACATTACGGCTGCCTTCGATTGGTTGGACAGGGCTGTTCTCCGGGATTGTCTATTGAAGGTATGCATCAGAAGTTTATTAATATCTTGAAAGCCCTACATAATAACACCTCAGTCAGAGTGAGGACATACAACCACCTTTCTCCGCTGTTCCATTCAGGTAGTGGGGTTAGGCGGGGTTGCCCGACCTCATCATTCCTATCCGACTTTGCGATTGATGACCTTCTGGAATCAGCTCTGATGGTTGCAGGTAATGGTGGCGTGGATCGGCTACCAAGAAGTATGTGGATGATATTGTCTTACTGTACATTGATACACAAGCTAATCAAACCGAACTTAATCAGTTGGCTACAAATGTCCGCGAGCGTGGCACGTGCCTTTCACCTTCTAAATACAAGGTACTTCTACAAGACCGTCAAGAGACTATGCCTACATTCACTCTTGATAATGAGCATGTAGAATTAGTTGGAAATTTTATGTTTCTGAGTTCTTGCGTAAGTGTTAGTCGTGGCGTGTGACGAGATGAATTCAAGTATAATGAAAGTAAGGGCTGGTTATGCCAATCTGGTCCATCTTTGGTGCCTTCGTGATGTTAATTCGGCCGTAAACAGTCGAGTTTACTCGTTGGTGAAAGTAGTTTTGCCCCATGCTTGTAAGATCTGACCACTCTGAGTTGAGGATATTAGACAAATCTCTGTGTTTGATAATCGTTTTTTCCACCTATAACTATCGTGTTGAATGCACATAAATTTGCGAATCTGTCACCATTCTCGCCTCTTTCACTTAGTCCATCTCGGTGTTGTCCATCCCGACTTTGACGTTTAAATCTCCCATCAGGATTGTCAGGTTTTTTTCTGGGCACTTCACTGAAATCGACTACAGCCTCTTATAGAACTCATTTTTATCGTCATCATTGATATAATTGGTGCGTTACTAATTGTTACTCTGGTTGTTAGAAGCGGCATCGGCCTCGTGACTTCCGAAGAATCACGGCTTTCATCATGAGGCGTCATAATTGTTTCGATTTTTTGACTCGGATGGTAGATTTTTAATGGTTTGATTTGTTTAATCTGGTTAGCGGTTTTTAGCAAGGTTGCTTTCTACGAGATAGGGGTTACTAACCCCATGCCCAACCCCCTCCTTTAACCAGGCTAAGGACCTGCAGTGGTCCTGAAAGAGCTACAGGCGGAGTTACTATTAATGAATAGTTATTATTCTATTTGAAGACGTTGATAATAGAATAGTTGAGAAAAATGGAAGATAACCTACCAGTTTCTCACTAACTGACCTTCCTCGATAACGTGTATTATAAGAATTTTTAAAATGTTCATAAAACATAAACTGGATAGCACCATGACTAACACCGAATAAACCGGGTACATAACCACGATACAACCCAGCAAAACCTTCATGAATCCATAGATTATGCAAAGCATGCCATGTAGATTGTGAATGTATTACTAATGATGGATTTGTAATTTGAGATTTCGGAAAAGATTTCGTTACCTTTTCATATTGTAAACATAATCTAGTTTTAATCACCCAAATTGGATTTACAATTGAAAGTGTAATCACACCTGAAAATGTAATTAGTATGAAATATATGAGTATTTATAGTTATTTTTATGGTTTTAGAAATCGCCTAATAAAAATTTGATTTTAAGGGTCTGGATTTGAGTTACTATGAGGTTTTGGTGATTTAGCAAATCTTATTAAGATTATAATCGAATGTTTAAAACTAAGGTACATTTTGAAAACTTGCAATTTGAAAAGTATTTTGTCTTCTGGTATTCGAATCTATGTAATTCGACACGTCAACATTAAGCTATCTGTGTCATGACAGCTCAACTGTTGTGATATATATATATATATATATATATATATATATATATATATAATTCATACACTGTTCTAATTTGTCCAACCACTAGTCAGTGCTGCTGATACTTGATGATGCATTATCCCGAACATACGCAAAAGACATTTTGGTCGATGAATAAGAATTTTCAAAGGTATAATTTTTATTTGGTTTACGACTAAATAATGCAACTGCATGACCACAAGCCGAAACATACACATCACTTTTGGACCTGATACCAAGTAGTCAGTCGAAAGTAGAGGGGTATAAACACTAGGGCATTGATCAGATAGTTTACCAACGTGCGTTAGCAATCAGCGTTCTCAACAGCGAAACTCGGACTTTTTTAAAACTGCGTTTCGGTGATTTTAATACTTAGTTATTTAAAATTACACATCATTAAACGGGATAAGGAAATGAAGTTATTATTTTAGAAATTACCTGACAAAGCAGCAAATGTGAGATATTGATTGGTAGTGAGAGATTTGGTTTTATCACCGCGCTGAGCAAATCTTTTCAAGCTTTCATAGCTGTTAAGTGAAAGATAGATGTTCCAACGTGAATTAGTGAGAACTTAACTGGTTAAAATGTGATAAGGATGGAGTTGATGTAATAATATAATCAAGGTAAAACTTGAAAAAGACAGTACATAAACTGTTTAAAAAAACGAAGCTGTTGGATTTTGACGCTAATTGTACTGAAATATAACCGTTTGTAATTGGTACTTGGGTGTTTAGTTTTTTATCTCGAAATCTCAAAGATTTAGTCGCCTGGTTTAGTTTGAACGACTGGTTTTATTACGTCTACTACAAAAAAGTTTGATCAAAGGCCTGAAAGTATAAACCTGCATTTGGTTAGAGATGTGTATAAGCAATAACGATTGGTCAAAGTTATCCGAATAATTGTCAAAACTCATTTAACTTACACTATAGACGTTGTACGTGTTTTATAATTACCTGGAAGCTTTCCAGATATTCCTAGCTTACTCAAGATGATGATAACTAACTTTACCAAGTATATTTACCTGTGATATAGAAATTAACTGCTGAAATTCAACCGGATCTGATGACTCAAGCAGTAATCAGGTTAGTGAAAAATAGGAACAATCAAGGTTTATCTTACACTTTTGTTGATGTTAGCCAGTTTATGAATATATATCCAAGTTTCAACCGAAATAACTTGTTGGGCATATAGACAGTTAAAGCCTTGCGAATGCATTTGTCTAGTTATTCACTAAGTTATCCTGTGTGGCGCATATATATTTGGTGCCCTCTTGTACCAATATTTATGTGTTCAAATAAATAAATAAATAAAAGTTATCCTGTGGATAAACCAACTCTGGTAAATATATAGTTAAACCACAGAAAAAATTACTTACAAGAAAAAATACAAACCCCATGAACTACCCGCTCCAATAGCATTCGGGGTGAAACCAAGGTAAAGACCACGAAGACCTCTACACTGAACTATCTCATACAATGTTTGAATAGTTCCCGTTGTTTTGGGTCTACACAATAAATAAGTAGTAAGTACTGATGACGGTCATTTTTGTGAAATAACAAATAATAATAATAATAATAATAATAATAATAATAATAATAACAAAAACTATAAAATTCAACCAGGGAATTTATGTTTTTCAAACATCTAGAATCGTTTATTAGAGAGTGACTTTTTATGCTCACTGAGTGACTAATGGTAACAAACATTTTGCGACAAAAACGACTCAAATGAGATCAGTTACTAATATATAAAAAAATGAAAACTTTAGAATCTGAGCTTAATAAATAGGTGGTTTTCTTAGGGGCCACGCCCGGAGCCTTCGACCTAAAGGTCTGATCCACAAGGCAGTGAAGCAACGTTAGGAGATGCAGTTCCACAGTAGCCAGTGACCAACGATTGGTTCATATTGCCATTTCTTCCTTCAGGATCCTGGAACCCACGATTATTGGGATATGCAGTTGGTTCAATCAAAACGAACGTTCCTTAAACCACAGAAAGCTTATTGCGGAAACTAGTACACCGACCTTACTGACCTCACTGAGACCAAAAAAATGTGAAACGCAGCGACCAAAAACCAATCCCAACCTGCATGCGATAACACCTGTACCTTCATTCACCTGCAATCTGATCTTGGCCAAATCCAATGGATGCAAAACCAAAGCGGATACAACTCCCCCAGTAACACCAGCTACCAAGTGCTGCCACTGAGTTTTGTCCAAAAAATTGGTCATATATTATGTTAGTTAGTTTATTGATATCCTCAGAAAAGAATGATGAAATCTTGAGGGAGTGTTTGGGAACTGATCAATATTTTTAGATTAATTAAGGAGCTAAGAGTTCATATCTAAAGAACGAAAGCGAGAGAGATATGAAGATTGTGGTCTAGAATGTTTGTAGGATTTTCAGAACAATTGTATCGTAGTGAATTCAAGAAAATATCAAAAACTTAGCAGTAATAAAGTAAAATACTCGATTATCAAGTAGTAAGTAACAAATTCGCCAAAGTAGAAATGTTACTAACTATTATAAAGTAGTCTTAGATTGAGTCAGTGGTCTTGAGTGCTGTTAGAGGTATGAGGGCGGTTATCACTTCCCGATTGCCCACACCGTGGAAGGGTTGTTCTGGAGGTACTTGAAAAGGAAATCGGATTAGAGGTGGTCTTAGTGACCTGAGAGCGTGACTCCAGTGCCCAATGGACAACTACTTGAGGTCGGTCACACACGACCCTTTTATGGGTAATTTTTTTGTTAGCTCCGTACTTTTTAGGACCTTACCACTGGAGACGGATATCCGTGGGATAAGGCGAGGTGTGCATTTCTAGGGTCGACCTTTTCTAACTCCGCCTGTAGCCCTTATATGGTTACTGCCGGTCCCAAGCCCGGCAAAGGAGGAGGGTTGGGCATGGGGTTAGCGTCCCCATCCCGTAGAAAACTAACTCGCTAAAAAAACGCTTACCAGAAAAAATAATCAAACCATTTAAACTCTGCCCTGGGAGTTAGAAGGTCTTCAGTTAGAAGAATTATGACGCTTCATGGTGAAAGCCGAGTTCCTTCGGAAGCCACGAGGCCGATGCCCCTTCTAACAACCAGAGCAAAAATTTTTATAGGTACATGGAACGTTCGAACAATGTGGGAAACCGGGAAGACCAGTCAAATAGCAATGGAAATGAGGAGATACAACTTAGCAGTACTGGGAATCAGCGAAACCCACTGGACCCAAGCTGGACAGAAAAGGCTAGCTACGGGAGAGATGCTGCTATACTCCGGTCACGAAGAGGAAAATGCTCCACACACTCAGGGAGTCGCTCTTATGCTGTCCAAAGTAGCACGAAATGCACTTGTAGGATGGGAGTCTCACGGATCCAGAATCATCAAAGCATCATTCAAAACAAAGAAGGAGGGGATCTTAATGAATATTATCCAATGTTATGCACCCACCAATGATAGCAACGACGACATTAAAGATCAGTTCTACGAGCGGCTGCAGTCAATCATTGAGAAATGCCAAGAAAGGACCTAACTATTCTGATGGGAGATCTAAATGCCAAAGTCGGAATAGACAACACTGGATATGAAGATATTATGGGACGACATGGACTGGGAGAAAGAAACGAAAATGGAGAAAGATTTGCAAATCTATGTGCATTCAACAAATTGGTCATAGGAGGCACAATATTTCCACACAAGCGTATACACAAGGCTACATGGATCTCACCGGACCACACTACAGAGAACCAAATAGATCATATTTGCATCAACAAAAAATTCCGAAGGACAATGGAAGATGTGAGAACCAGGAGAGGTGCTGACGTAGCTTCAGATCACCACCTAGTTGTAGCCAATTTAAAACTGAAGCTAAAAAAGAACTGGACAAGTGGACAAACAGCACTACAAAGGTTCAATACAGCCTTCCTTCGAGATACTGACAAACTCAATGAATTCAAGATAGCTCTCAACAACAGGTTCCAAGCCTTACAAGATCTACTGAAAGAAGAAGAAACTAGTATGGAGGACAACTGGAAAGGCATCAAGGAAGCATTAACTTCAACGTGTCAAGAGGTTCTGGGCCTAAAGAAACACCATCATAAGGAATGGATCTCTATAGAAACACTGGACAAGATCAAAGAAAGGAAGAACAAGAAGGCAGCAATTAACAACAGCCGAACACGAGCAGAGAAAGTCCAAGCACAAGCTGAATACATAGAAGCAAACAAACAAGTGAAGAGGAGCATTAGAGCCGACAAGAAGAAATACGTGGAAGAACTAGCAACGACGGCAGAAAAAGCTGCTAGAGAAGGAAATATGAAACAGCTTCACGATACAACGAAGAAACTAGCAGGGAAATACAGTAAACCAGAGAGGCCGGTCAAAGACAAAGAAGGCAAGCCAATCACCGAAATTCAACAACAGCGTAACAGATGGGTAGAATACTTCGAGGAACTCCTGAATAGGCCGGCTCCAATGAATCCACCGGACATCGAAGCAGCACACATAGATCTTCCTATAGATGTCAACCCACCAACGACGGAAGAAATTAGAATGGCCGTCAGACAAATCAAGAACGGGAAAGCAGCAGGACCCGACAACATACCAGCTGAAGCACTGAAATCAGACATCGAAGCAACCACAAGCATGCTTACCTTCTATTCAAAAAGATTTGGGAGGAGGAACAAGTGCCAATGGACTGGAAAGAAGGACACCTCGTCAAGATTCCAAAGAAAGGAGATCTGAGCAAATGTGAAAACTACAGAGGCATTACACTACTGTCAATACCAGGGAAAGTCTTCAACAGAGTGTTGCTGAACCGGATGAAGGATGCAGTAGACGCCCAACTTCGAGATCAACAAGCTGGATTCCGTAAGGATCGGTCGTGCACAGACCAAATTGCAACACTACGGATCATCGTCGAACAATCAGTTGAGTGGAACTCATCACTATACATCAACTTCATTGATTATGAAAAGGCATTCGACAGTGTAGATAGGAGGACATTATGGAAACTTCTTCGACACTACGGAGTTCCTGAGAAGATTGTCAACATTATCCGGAACTCATACGACGGACTACAGTGCAAAGTAGTGCATGGAGGACAGCTGACAGATGCATTCCAAGTAAGGACTGGAGTCAGACAAGGCTGTTTACTCTCTCCCTTCCTCTTTCTTCTGGTGGTCGACTGGATTATGAAGACCTCGACATCTGAAGGAAAACACGGAATACAATGGACAGCTCAGAATCAATTAGACGATTTGGACTTCGCAGACGACCTAGCCCTCCTATCACGTACACACGAACAGATGCAGATGAAGACAGCCAGTGTAGCAGCAGTCTCTGCATCAGTAGGCCTCAGCATACACAAAGGGAAAACCAAGGTCCTCAAATTCAAAGCGGAGAACAGCAATCCAATCACTCTTGATGGCGAAACTCTGGAAGATGTAGAGTCCTTCACATACCTAGGAAGCATCATCGATGAACAAGGAGGTTCAGATGCAGACGTAAAGGCGAGGATCGGCAAAGCAAGGGTCGCATTCCTACAATTGAAGAACATATGGAACTCAAAACAACTTTCAACCAATATCAAAGTGAGAATCTTCAATACGAACGTCAAGGCAGTTCTACTGTATGGAGCTGAAACTTGGAGAACTACAACAACCACAATCAAGAAAGTACAAGTATTTATAAATAGCTGTCTACGCAAGATACTCAACATCCATTGGCCGGATACCATCAGCAATAGCCTTCTGTGGGAGAGAACAAACCAACTTCCAGCTGAAGAAGAAATTAGGAAAAGACGATGGAAATGGATAGGACATACATTACGCAAATCGTCAAACTGCATCACGAGGCAAGCCCTAACTTGGAATCCTGAAGGGAAGCGAAAAAGAGGAAGGCCAAAGAACACATTGCGTCGGATAATAGAAGCAGATATGAAAAGGATTGCCCAGGACAGGGTTGGATGGAGAATACTGGTGAGCGGCCTATGCTCCTTCATGAGGAGTAACAGGCGTAAGTAAGTTTTCTAACCCCACCCCTCCTTGTGGGAAGGCAGCATCGCTTTCATGCTGGTCGTCTGAAGGAAACACCTTACTGCTGTCACATCTCTGTACAGTCAGCAGTACAACTTCGCCCTCAGACCTTGGGTTTGTTGCTTTTAGTCTTACCGCTCTTCAACCGACCTGTCTAACATGGTAGGACCTTGAGGAACGGTTGTTCCAGTCAGTATAGCTCGGTTGCTTCATCACGATAGGCAACCCCGATCACCACGTCAAGGTAGCAACAACGGTCGGGAGTTTCAGATTGAAGCAATACCTGTTTACTAATTTGTAATGCTTCAACATCTACGAACTTACAGTAATAAGCAGTGCGTGTATCCTGACATACTCTAAATTTTTGGCCCTAACACAGCCAATTTAGCTAACAGGAAATGTCCAATGGACTGAAACGAAAGTCTACATAAAGGCCTGAAATTATTCTACTCTAATGTGTTATCTTGGCTGCTAAACGTGGCCATTAAGAGTAGAGGATACTCGTAAACTAGTATTTGATCACAGATGTCTTAGAAATATTGCTCGCATTTGCTGGGATCACTGGGTAAGTAATAATGAGGTTAGATAAAGGGTATTAGGGAATGATGGTAAATCAGTTTGAGGTTGTGAATCTTCGTCGACTCAGATGGTTGGGCCACGTGTTATGCATGCCTGAACACCGATTACCACGTCGTGTAATGCTAACCGATGTTAGGGAAGGTTGGAAGAAAGTTAGGGGCTGCCAAACCAAAACGTGGTATCAGTCTTTGAAGTCACTAACTTCTAGTCTGAGCCATGTTGGTAGATTCGGACCACTTGGTTGGAGTCCACGCGACTTTCATAACCAATGGTTGGAGACTCTGGGTGACATGGCTCAGAATCGATCACAATGGCGTCAGTGTATACGCTCTTTGTCTTCCCTTGAACTGTGAGATTAAAATTGCTTTATATCTTTCTTTCCTCCTGTACTATATCATTACACACAACCTTTCTTTTATATATCACCACCGTCGAAGTAACTACTTTGTGAATTTAGTGATCATTTTGTTGTGTTAATGAGGTGTGGCAACTTGGACTGATGCATATATGTGCCTGGTCCTACGTTGTAGCTGACTAACAATGTTATCAGAACCCAAAGGAATGTAGACAGGGAATATATCTATGCATAAATTAACAAGGGCGACATGACTGTATACAATCCTCAGTTTATAAACTGGGGATTAATTCACTATAGTTAATAAGTTTGGCGTTGAAGACTGACTTGATATATCAGATATGTTTACTTTTGGGATTACTGAGTCTTTTCTCTCACTCAACAAACTACAGTAATAATCACTACCCTTAAAGGTAGAAGACCCATTAACATGCGCCAATTCTTTTAAAGTATACCTGTGAATATTAGATAGAATAGGGTGTAATGATTTATAAGACAGATTATTCGCCAGATGATTTTCCAAGACCATATTCTTGGAAAGCTTAAGAGTTTAAAAACTGAGAGTTAGATGATTAAATTTGAATTATACACAGCAACTACCAGTATATTCAATTTACATCAGATAGTTACCTAGTAAACAATTCACGACGGTAGCGCTGAAGTTCGTAAAGAGAAACGAACATAGCTCAAATGGTTCTAATGGTTCAAATGGTTCAAATGGTTGTGGACGGAATAGACGAAGCTTCCGCTTAACAGGCTTCCGTGTCTAGTAGCAGGGGATCACTAAATCCTCCAGGCAGGAACCTAGGTATGTTAACAATAAAAGAGGAAAAGAAATTAGTAAATCATAGTATGATGCTGTCCTTGGTCCTTAAGAATGAGTCAAGTTGCCTCTTGAAGGACTCCTGGGAAGTCGCTTGGACTAGCTCGGCCGGCAGCGAGTTACAGCATTTGACAACTCTTAAGGAATATAAGTTATGTCTACATTCCGTTTTGCTATGTTGTGTCTCCAATTTCTGGGTGTTACCCCTTAAATGGTTCAAATGGTTCAAATGGTTGTGGACGGAATAGAAGCTTTCGCTTAACAGGCTTCCGTGTCTAGTAGCAGGGGATCACCAAATCCTCCAGGCAGGAACCTAGGTATGTTAACAATAAAAGAGGAAAAGAAATTAGTAAATCATAGTATGATGCTGTCCTTGGTCCTTAAGAATGAGTCAAGTTGCCTCTTGAAGGACTCCTGGGAAGTCGCTTGGACTAGCTCGGCTGGCAGCGAATTCCAGCTTTTGACAACTCTTAAGGAATATAAGTTATGTCTACATTCCGTTTTGCTATGTTGTGTTTCCAGTTTCTGGGTGTTCCCCCTTAGGTTTAAGAGGATGTCCAGAAGTGTTAAGAATACTACAAGCCATTAATAAATCACCTCTAAGACGCCTATATTCTAACGGGTAAAGGTCTAGTGAACGGAGGCGTTCTTCGTAAGGCTTAGATTTGAGTCCTCGAACTGATTTCGTGGCTCGCCGCTGGATACGCTCCAAAGTGACCTTGTCCTTTTGGAGTGAGGGGGGAGTACTATGTTTCCGTACTCTAAATGGGGACGGATGAAACTATTGAAGATTGTGTGGAAAGTTCTTCCGTCAAACTGGCCAAAAATGCGCCTCAACGTTACCAGTGCAAGGTTTGCTCGGAAGGCATTTTTGTCACAGTTGGCGTAAGACTTCAAATCATGGGGCACCAGGACTCCTAAATCTTTTTCGACTTGGGATACTACTAGAGAGGAGTTTCCTAAGTTGTAACTGTAGTTTGCAACATGTCGCAGATGGACTACTTTACACTTTGAAGTGTTAAAGGTAAGTCCGTTATCGTCTGCCCAACTTTGAAGTCGAGTCAGATCCTCCTGAAGTGCCTGTGTATCGTCTTGGTTGCGTATCTCTCTCCAAAGTTTCACGTCGTCGGCAAAAAGTAATAAGTCTGACGTTACCTGTTGAGGAAGATCATTTATATAAGTCAAGAAGAGAAGAGGCCCTAGTACTGAGCCCTGGGGGACCCCACTAGGACATTCTATAGCCTGAGATAAAGTGAAATTAACCCTAACCTTAAAGTGTCGATTTTTCAGGTATGAAGTAAGCCAATCGATTAGAGGTGGTTTGATACCTAGTCGTTTGAGCTTATTGATAAGACACAAGTGGTTAACCTTATCAAAAGCTTTTGAGAAATCAAGGTAAGTGATATCAACCTTCCCCTTGCGATCGAGGATGCTTGTCCATCTGTCCACCGCAGTCAGCAGGTTGGTAATACAAGAGTAACCCTTCCTGAAACCATGCTGTTGGGGTGAGAAGAAATTTAAGGACAGTAGATAGTTGTTTAAACCGTCGCATATCAGGGACTCCATGATTTTTGAGGGTATGGAGAGAAGAGCCACCGGTCGGTAACTTGAAGGTTCATTGCGTCGACCTCCTTTGAAAATTGGTGTGATGTGAGCCAGCCTCCAATTTTCCGGTAGTTTGTCTCGACTTAGCGAGTGTGAGAACATCACGCTAAGCGGCATTGCCAGGATTGAGGCTGCTTCCCTCAGTATGGCAGAATGGACCATGTCCGGGCCAGGAGAAGTGTCTAATCTTAAGTGCTGCAGTTTCCGGAACACCAAGTCAGCGCTTAGGTTCACGTCGGAAAGTCCTGTGGAATTGCAGATGAAACTGTCATCAGTAAAGTTGATGTCGGTCGGTTGAAATGTCTGAGAGTAATGTTCAACCAGAAGATTAGCGGCATCGCCATCGTTGTTGGTCGGGCCGTTAAGACCTACCAGTTGGGAAACTCCAGTTTTGGCTTGACGAAGAGAGGCTGGATAACGGAATAAGCCTTTCGGATTGGAGATAAATTTATCCATAAGCTTTATCTGGTACTAAAGCCTATCCTCTCTTATAGCCTTCGTGCATATGTTACTGATATGTTTATATTGCATGTACCCTCCGTCGTTGTCAGTTCGTTTGTTTTCCGTCCAACAGTGCCTTTTGCGGCTTAGCAGGCGAAGGGTATGGTTCTTGATCATTGTAGGTGGCTTGCAGCTTTTGGGAACCGTTTGAGGAACTGAATGGTTTGTTGCACGTAAGAGCGTGTACAGTAAGGAGTCCTAATGACCGTCCACACCGAGTTGCGGGCGAACATCCCAATCCACCTGTTGTAGATAGTTGTGTAGAGCTGGCACATTCAACCGTTTAAAATTCCAACGCGAATTATTGGTGGGATAGCTTAGCTTAGTTTTGATGACAAGGCTGAAGGCTATGAGGGCATGATCTCTTTTTCCCAGAGGAGCCAGGATTGAGAGGTTGTAAACTAGGAATTCTTCGTTTGTGAATACACAGTCTAAGCGCGATGGTGTATGACTGTTTCACCAACGAGTTGCCGACCTCACATTTTCGTATAATCCCAAGACATCGATGAGGTTGAAGAACCGAGCTTCAATTGAGTTGTCGCCTCCAGTGTACGTGTGTTCCGCGAAGTTGACTCTAGGGAGATTAAAGTCCCCTAGAATCAGGATGTGTGTGAAACCGAGACTAGTAGAACGGGATAGTCCTTCCAGCATACGACTGTCGTACTCGATGTCGGCAGTTGGCTTCCTGTAAATGACTGCGACTATACACCTCAAAGTACTAGAAAATCTTACAGAGCACCATATGGATTCTTCAAGGTTGTTAAACTCGAGGTTATGAACTCGGTGCACCTCCAAGCAAGAAAGTATGTAAACGAATACTCCGCCCCCAATTCCTGATTTTCTGTCTTTGCGGAACAAAGACATCCCAGGTAATGCTAACTCATGGTCCGAGAACTGAGAAGATATCCAGGTTTCAGATATTCCTATCAGGTGGGCCTTATTAGCATTGCTAAGTTGACGTAGTTCATCCAATTTGTTTGGTAGACTCGCGGCGTCCATATATAAGCAGTTTATGCCTTCAATTTGGAACGCGTGAGCTTCTTCCTGTTTGTCTGTGTGAGCCTTACGTGAATGGACAGGTAGCCCACCTATTTGAGGTTCGTCAAGGTGGTAGGCCCTGTCCTTTACACGTTTTTTTATCGTCTAGAAAGTCCACAAGTGAAATGGTCAGCTCCAACTTACTTTTGTGTTTGGTCCTAGCTTCGTATGGCCTATCCGAGTGCATGTGGATTCCAGGAGGTAGTCGACGTCAGTTGGCACGAAATGCTTCCAGGATTGTAGACGCCATGTTGGAAGATGAGAAGGTTATCTTCATTAGACGGGGTCTCGAATCACCATCCTTCTTGGCTAGTATTGTCACATGCTGAGTCAGTATGTGTTTTAGCCTCCATTCCCTGATGTCAGTTTTTGACTGAGTAGGGTCCGTATTTTCCGGTATACCTAGCACAATTATATTCCTCCCGTGGAAAAACTGATCGCGAGATTCTTTGGGGATGTTTCGGATGAGATTGCGCTCAGAATACGGTATGTCAGGCAGTTTTCTTACATTCCCATCTGATTTCAGTAAATGACTCGCTAGTAAGACATCCTCTACGTCGGTAGCATTCTTAAGTGTTACACGAAGTAGCCTCGGGTGATTTTGATGCTTAAATTCATTTCCTCGAGTAAACCGTGCGACTGTCAAAGGCTCTATTCTTGGAAGTTCAAGTTTCTTGTTAAATTCTCCCCCGAGCATCCTATCATTTTCGTACTGCAAACTGAGAGGAAGGTCAGAGTTGTGTTTGAAGTTCATGACTATGAGAGTGTCATCGCGAACCGTTATTGTCGTCCCAGGTTTTCCGGCGCGTTTAGGTTTAGCACCTTGTTATTTGGGGGTCGAAGCACGTTTATGAATCCTTGGCTCTTTGATGACCGGACGGACATTTCTGGGGGTAGACTGTGCGAACAGATCACCAGTTAACTTCCGTCCAACAGCTGGGATGTTCAACTTTGACTGTGACGCTTGGCCCTTTTTAGCTCTTTTGACATGAGTTCAATCACCTATAGAGTTTTCAGGAACCACTGTCGCGTTCAAGGACCTTGAGCTGTGAGACCCGAGTTTGCTGAGGGAGTCGAGTACTGTCGCCGTAATCATGGTGCTGAGTTTCAGCGTGTCATCATCAATGCTGTTGCATGCTCTGTCGTCGGTAGACCTGTCGACATCCCTCTTCTCGTTTTCAATGCGCTCTCTTGTTTGTCTATCCACTTTTTGACTGTCTTTTCCCAAGTTTACCGACAACTTGCTCTGCAGACTTGTCAGTAGGACAATGATATACCTTAGCAAGGCTACAGCATCCGTGCTGCACGTGACACATTCCCACTTATGATCCGACTTGCTGAGTCTGTTGTAAGCAGTTGCCGTCAGATCTGTGCACGCTTCGTGGAACCAACGTTTGCAGCTGTCGCAGTGCATGCAAGTTGTAACAGCAAAGCGGCATCCAGGTCGTTTGCATGAGTTTTTCATGACTATGTTGAAGCAAACTATGTTATAGATGCTTGCAAAAGCCTAAGATCGTAAAAACACACTAAAAAGCACACTAAAAACGGACAAAAAATGGATAAAACGAATGAGATAAACTGAACTAGTCTTTACGTGAAAAACAAAAAAACCGAATAGTAAGCTGAGGCAAAACCACAGTTAACTATTAAGTATGGTGAAACTCAAAAAAGTAATCTACCGAACGTATAGCACAGGACAGACTCTTTTGGTCGTAAATGGTACTTTTGTTGCGTAAGAACAAAGCACAAGTTTGATAAATGCAAACCACGTTAGAACTAAACTTCCTGTTAGTAGTACGCGGAAGCCAAATGGTTCAAATGGTTGTGGACGGAATAGAAGAAGCTTTCGCTTAAAGGGGTTTCGTGTTTAGTAGCTGTGATTCACCACTACCTCTAGGCATGAACCTAGGTATATTACCGATAAAAAAGGAAAAAGAAACTGGTAAATCATAGTAAGATACTATCCATAGTCCTTAAGAATATGTCAAGTTTTCTCCTAAAGGACTCCTGGGAAGTCGCTTGGACTAGCTCAGCCTGTAGAGAATTCAAGCAGATTAATTCAAACTGTTTTAATGGTTATGGACAGAATCTGCAATCCGAATAAAAGAAGCATTTACTGAATGGGTTTCTTGTCTAGTAGCAGTGGATCACAGATACCTCCAATTACGAACCTAACTATATTTATGGTAAAATGAAAAAAATTTTTAGAAATGCGCCTGTGGTGGAGTAGAAAAAGCTGAGAACTGAGTTGCCAGGAAGTTCTGTAGAATTATGGTCTAGTATGATATTACTACTGCTCTAATAATAGACCTAATCCTAAATTTGTAGATTTGTCATGATATAACTGCCTAATCTATAAGATCTTACGTGGAAGTCACACCATCGACTACACCAACTCACTGTATCATATCAATTACCAATACATGATGTAGAACAAGGTTAGGCTAGAGGAAGAACAATATATTTAATATGAATAGAAGATATAAGGTAACATTCAGCAGGACCACGCCTGCATGGCCGAGCCATGCCATCGATCAAACCCAGTCCATTCAATTCGTTGTTCGCGCCTTCTCCATTGTTAGGTATTTCTCCGCGTTAAATATTGAATATCTATTTTTCGAGTAGTCTCGTGTTCACAGCTTTGAGGATTGTGTGGTTATGGTTTGATGCCACTACACTACTCTCCCACCAGAATCAACGTGATGTTGGTTCGATACCAAATTGGATGGGATCGTCGCGCGCCGGAGGTTACCAAGGATAATAAGAATCCTCCGGGTATTGGTAAGCTGAAAGATAAATCAAAAAGAAAGCGGCAGCATCTGGTCGGGAAATACATGTAATAATTTTAAAATATCTGCCTTCATGCTTAACATACTTGAAATGAAAATTTGGGTGAAGATTATTTGAGCTATAAAAAATGGGGTTACAATAATAATAATAATAAAACGATGCGTGTTAATAGCCGTTGGTTAATAACTTAACGTATAGGTAGTAAGTATTTTGTGTTTAGAAATATTAAAGTGATGAATATTGTAGAAATGTTAATATTGGTATTAGTTTTGGTTTAAATTATGAAATCAAATAACGATTATGCCGGTAAGTTGTCCATATGAGTTGAATTCCAATTGCATCTGTATTAGTAGGCTAACTGAAGGAACAAAAGTATACCGTGGAGAAGAATTCCAACTAGTGTTCCAGTTAGTTTGATACGGTTTATTTAGTTACGGGGAGATTTTCTCAACCTCATTTTTACTTGACCGTGATAGAATTTAGTAATACTACTAATACACATGAATGGTTATCAAAATAAAATTTAAATACATGAGTGATAATTATATGAATTTTGGACAGATAGCTAGGAACAAATCGTTAAACATGAGTGTATTCGTAAGAGACATGCTCTGGACTCAATGTTCTGATCTGCGGCAGACTATTTATTTATATTTATACTTGCTGGCTGATTGGGCATACAAGTTAGTTGCAAGTATGCAGTTTATCATAAGGCGGAATACGATTTAATTGAGATATAGTGGTTATAAGTTATTAAAATCAGTTAGGCCTGTGTCATATTACGAGGTGATGTGGTGCTGCAAGATGTATTTAGCTAAATAAGTTTTTACAAGATGATTAATAGTGAGTGATGCTCATGTGATTATCAGGGAGAACATAAGTTGTAACCAGGGGAGTACACTCCCAACTCATGTCTATGATAATGGCTTGAACCTTAGTCAGTGTTGGGGTAAATTCGACATTGATGTTTTCAGTTTGCAGGAGATTTGCTCGACTGCTTATACTGATTATTTGCATGCATGATTGTGTCGCTAAACCATCAATTAGACTGACAAGGTTTTGAGATATTTACTGAATGAGCAACTGATAGAGAAACATACTGTAATCATCTGTGATGGATGAAGATACCAAGAAAACAACACCATTTAATGGTAATTATAAGTCAATTTGTTGACCGATTTCGTTAATAGTTTCATTAATTTTATCAGTCATATTACGTGATTGTCAAGTTATGACAATGCTTTATGACGATATCCTGAAACTATTAAATTTAACTAGTTATAGTGTTGATTGAGGATTAGTCAGTGGAAAAATAGGTATTGTTGCTTTAGGTGATTCGAAATCATCAGAAATTTATAACGTTAAAGAATCCGAGACGCCTAATTTAATTATAAATTTCAATTCAGAAATATTCGTTTAGTGTTAATTCTAGTAGGCTACGGAGTTTTGATTTTAAACGTTTGTTTAGCCAACAGCTACCTGAGGATTTAGTTATTTTACTAGTGCAGTTGATAGTACCTAAATTTTTAATCTTATTATCTAAACTATGTTCGCATTTTAGGCTGCTAATATGATAAACTAATCCATAAACCCAAATACGATTAGCAACAACGACTATGATGGGTTTATTGATAAATGTTAAAGGCGATCCAGATGATTTCTAAATTTAGAAGACATGGAGATATAGTGTAACGTATGTATGGGCCAGGTTAACATGCAGGTTGTTGACGTATATGACAATTTAAAAATAATGAACATGACCAGAAAATAATTTTAAAGTTAAGACTGCTTGTGAAACTTCAGGCAGGAATATGATGCGTTATAAACATTCCATAAGAAGTTACTGCATTTAGCCTAGGGACACTTACAAATATATGGCAAAAGGAACTGGAAAACATATACATGTTAAGTACAAAAAATCATTAAGTAAAATAGTTGAACTCGCCTGGATTATTTTTGAAAATTAGATTATTCAGTGGACGACATATATAACGCCATTCGTGAGGAGTAGTAATGATCCAAAAGTATCCAGAATAAAACATGCAGTATGGCAATTAATTCCAGGGTGCTTGATGCTGTTGACGTTTTTGCCACTCGCTCGGATCAGAACAATTGAATGAATCCAGATAATTGTGTGGTCGCCATTGAACGAGCCATCTAAAATGACCTTATGATTGCAGAAAACCTATAGCTGAAACTCACCGTATGTTTTTGGAGAAGTGTCATCCTTGTTGTTTGGCAATGGAACTCGAAAATATGAAATTAGGCAGGCAGTGGTCAGAAGAAAAGATATTACAGGATAGTGCATAGTTTAAAACAGGATGAGGTGTTAGGTGAAGGAACACTGATAATTAGATCCAGATAACTATTTAGTCCTTGATTGCATTGTTAGTCAATGTATATTTACGCTATTTACAGGTCATATTTGCTAGAGCTTGATGTTTAAACAAGTCTATGTCGCTGAAGCATGTAAATGCTATTAAAGCTTGTTAACGAACCATCAAAGCTAATTAGTTGATATAGACGATCAACTTTTATTATCGATTGAGCTAGTAAGTTATGAGAACTAATAGATATAACATTACGATAATATATGTGACCATTAATCAAAGGACTATTAGAATAATGGGTTTACACAAATAAAAACCGATTGAGAAGGTTAAGGTGGAAATAAGGATTAACAATAATAGGTTGCGTTTCTTTAGTTGGGCTCACCAATGTAGAATTATGGTCTACTATGATATTAGTACTGCTCTAATAATAGACCTAATCCTAAATTTGTAGATTTGTCATGATATAACTGCCTAATCTATAAGATCTTACGTGGAAGTCACACCATCGACTACACCAACTCACTGTATCGTATCAATTACCAATACATGATGTAGAACAAGGTTAGGCTAGAGAAAGAACAATATATTTAATATGAATAGAAGATATAAGGTAACATTCAGAAGAGACCACGCCTGCATGGCCGAGCCATGCCATCCGATCAACTCCAGTCCATTCAATTCATTGTTCGCGCCTTCTCCATTGTTAGGTATTTCTCCGCGTTAAATATTGAATATCTATTTTCTGAGTAGTCTCGTGTTCACAGCTTTGTGGATTGTGTGGCTATTGTCCAATGCCACTACACTACTCTCCCACCAGAATCAACGTGATGTTGGTTCGATACCAAATTGGATGGGATCGTCGCGCGCCGGAGGTTACCAAGGATAATAAGAATCCTCCGGGTATTGGTAAGCTGAAAGATAAATCAAAAAGAAAGCGGCAGCATCTGGTCGGGAAATACATGTAATAATTTTAAAATATCTGCCTTCATGCTTAAAACGCTTGAAATGAAAATTTGGGTGAAGATTATTTGAGCTATAAAAAATGGGGTTACAATAATAATAATAATAAAACGATGCGTGTTAATAGCCGTTGGTTAATAACTTAACGTATAGGTAGTAAGTATTTTGTGTTTAGAAATATTAAAGTGATGAATATTGTAGAAATGTTAATATTGGTATTAGTTTTGGTTTAAATTATGAAATCAAATAACGATTATGCCGGTAAGTTGTCCATATGAGTTGAATTCCAATTGCATCTGTATTAGTAGGCTAACTGAAGGAACAAAAGTATACCGTGGAGAAGAATTCCAACTAGTGTTCCAGTTAGTTTGATACGGTTTATTTAGTTACGGGGAGATTTTCTCAACCTCATTTTTACTTGACCGTGATAGAATTTAGTAATACTACTAATACACATGAATGGTTATCAAAATAAAATTTAAATACATGAGTGATAATTATATGAATTTTGGACAGATAGCTAGGAACAAATCGTTAAACATGAGTGTATTCGTAAGAGACATGCTCTGGACTCAATGTTCTGATCTGCGGCAGACTATTTATTTATATTTATACTTGCTGGCTGATTGGGCATACAAGTTAGTTGCAAGTATGCAGTTTATCATAAGGCGGAATACGATTTAATTGAGATATAGTGGTTATAAGTTATTAAAATCAGTTAGGCCTGTGTCATATTACGAAGTGATGTGGTGCTGCAAGATGTATTTAGCTAAATAAGTTTTTACAAGATGATTAATAGTGAGTGATGCTCATGTGATTATCAGGGAGAACATAAGTTGTAACCAGGGGAGTACACTCCCAACTCATGTCTATGATAATGGCTTGAACCTTAGTCAGTGTTGGGGTAAATTCGACATTGATGTTTTCAGTTTGCAGGAGATTTGCTCGACTGCTTATACTGATTATTTGCATGCATGATTGTGTCGCTAAACCATCAATTAGACTGACAAGGTTTTGAGATATTTACTGAATGAGCAACTGATAGAGAAACATACTGTAATCATCTGTGATGGATGAAGATACCAAGAAAACAACACCATTTAATGGTAATTATAAGTCAATTTGTTGACCGATTTTGTTAATAGTTTCATTAATTTTATCAGTCATATTACGTGATTGTCAAGTTATGACAATGCTTTATGACGATATCCTGAAACTATTAAATTTAACTAGTTATAGTGTTGATTGAGGATTAGTCAGTGGAAAAATAGGTATTGTTGCTTTAGGTGATTCGAAATCATCAGAAATTTATAACGTTAAAGAATCCGAGACGCCTAATTTAATTATAAATTTCAATTCAGAAATATTCGTTTAGTGTTAATTCTAGTAGGCTACGGAGTTTTGATTTTAAACGTTTGTTTAGCCAACAGCTACCTGAGGATTTAGTTATTTTACTAGTGCAGTTGATAGTACCTAAATTTTTAATCTTATTATCTAAACTATGTTCGCATTTTAGGCTGCTAATATGATAAACCAATCCATAAACCCAAATACGATTAGCAACAACGACTATGATGGGTTTATTGATAAATGTTAAAGGCGATCCAGATGATTTCTAAATTTAGAAGACATGAAGATATAGTGTAACGTATGTATGGGCCAGGTTAACATGCAGGTTGTTGACGTATATGACAATTTAAAAATAATGAACATGACCAGAAAATAATTTTAAAGTTAAGACTGCTTGTGAAACTTCAGGCAGGAATATGATGCGTTATAAACATTCCATAAGAAGTTACTGCATTTAGCCTAGGGACACTTACAAATATATGGCAAAAGCAACTGGAAAACATATACATGTTAAGTACAAAAAATCATTAAGTAAAATAGTTGAACTCGCCTGGATTATTTTTGAAAATTAGATTATTCAGTGGACGACATATATAACGCCATTCGTGAGGAGTAGTAATGATCCAAAAGTATCCAGAATAAAACATGCAGTATGGCAATTAATTCCAGGGTGCTTGATGCTGTTGACGTTTTTGCCACTCGCTCGGATCAGAACAATTGAATGAATCCAGATAATTGTGTGGTCGCCATTGAACGAGCCATCTAAAATGACCTTATGATTGCAGAAAACTTATAGCTGAAACTCACCGTATGTTTTTGGAGAAGTGTCATCCTTGTTGTTTGGCAATGGAACTCGAAAATATGAAATTAGGCAGGCAGTGGTCGGAAGAAAAGATATTACAGGATAGTGCATAGTTTAAAACAGGATGAGGTGTTAGGTGAAGGAACACTGATAATTAGATCCAGATAACTATTTAGTCCTTGATTGCATTGTTAGTCAATGTATATTTACGCTATTTACAGGTCATATTTGCTAGAGCTTGATGTTTAAACAAGTCTATGTCGCTGAAGCATGTAAATGCTATTAAAGCTTGTTAACGAACCATCAAAGCTAATTAGTTGATATAGATGATCAACTTTTATTATCGATTGAGCTAGTAAGTTATGTGAACTAATAGATATAACATTACGATAATATATGTGACCATTAATCAAAGGACTATTAGAATAATGGGTTTACAAAAATAAAAACCGATTGAGAAGGTTAAGGTGGAAATAAGGATTAACAATAATAGGTTGCGTTTCTTTAGTTGGGCTCACCAATGTAGAATTATGGTCTACTATGATATTAGTACTGCTCTAATAATAGACCTAATCCTAAATTTGTAGATTTGTCATGATATAACTGCCTAATCTATAAGATCTTACGTGGAAGTCACACCATCGACTACACCAACTCACTGTATCGTATCAATTACCAATACATGATGTAGAACAAGGTTAGGCTAGAGAAAGAACAATATATTTAATATGAATAGAAGATATAAGGTAACATTCAGATGAGACCACGCCTGCATGGCCGAGCCATGCCATCCGATCAACCCCAGTCCATTCAATTCATTGTTCGCGCCTTCTCCATTGTTAGGTATTTCTCCGCGTTAAATATTGAATATCTATTTTCTGAGTAGTCTCGTGTTCACAGCTTTGTGGATTGTGTGGCTATTGTCCAATGCCACTACAAATCCTCCAAGTATTGGTAAGCTGAAAGATAAATCAAAAAGAAAGCGGCAGCATCTGGTCGGGAAATACATGTAATAATTTTAAAATATCTGCCTTCATGCTTAAAACGCTTGAAATGAAAATTTGGGTGAAGATTATTTGAGCTATAAAAAATGGGGTTACAATAATAATAATAATAATAATAATAATAATAATAAAACGATGCGTGTTAATAGCCGTTGGTTAATAACTTAACGTATAGGTAGTAAGTATTTTGTGTTTAGAAATATTAAAGTGATGAATATTGTAGAAATGTTAATATTGGTATTAGTTTTGGTTTAAATTATGAAATCAAATAACGATTATGCCGGTAAGTTGTCCATATGAGTTGAATTCCAATTGCATCTGTATTAGTAGGCTAACTGAAGGAACAAAAGTATACCGTGGAGAAGAATTCCAACTAGTGTTCCAGTTAGTTTGATACGGTTTATTTAGTTACGGGGAGATTTTCTCAACCTCATTTTTACTTGACCGTGATAGAATTTAGTAATACTACTAATACACATGAATGGTTATCAAAATAAAATTTAAATACATGAGTGATAATTATATGGATTTTGGACAGATAGCTAGGAACAAATCGTTAAACATGAGTGTATTCGTAAGAGACATGCTCTGGACTCAATGTTCTGATCTGCGGCAGACTATTTATTTATATTTATACTTGCTGGCTGATTGGGCATACAAGTTAGTTGCAAGTATGCAGTTTATCATAAGGCGGAATACGATTTAATTGAGATATAGTGGTTATAAGTTATTAAAATCAGTTAGGCCTGTGTCATATTACGAAGTGATGTGGTGCTGCAAGATGTATTTAGCTAAATAAGTTTTTACAAGATGATTAATAGTGAGTGATGCTCATGTGATTATCAGGGAGAACATAAGTTGTAACCAGGAGAGTACACTCCCAACTCATGTCTATGATAATGGCTTGAACCTTAGTCAGTGTTGAGGTAAATTCGACATTGATGTTTTCAGTTTGCAGGAGATTTGCTCGACTGCTTATACTGATTATTTGCATGCATGATTGTGTCGCTAAACCATCAATTAGACTGACAAGGTTTTGAGATATTTACTGAATGAGCAACTGATAGAGAAACATACTGTAATCATCTGTGATGGATGAAGATACCAAGAAAACAACACCATTTAATGGTAATTATAAGTCAATTTGTTGACCGATTTTGTTAATAGTTTCATTAATTTTATCAGTCATATTACGTGATTGTCAAGTCATGACAATGCTTTATGACGATATCCTGAAACTATTAGATTTAACTAGTTATAGTGTTGATTGAGGATTAGTCAGTGGAAAAATAGGTATTGTTGCTTTAGGTGATTCGAAATCATCAGAAATTTATAACGTTAAAGAATCCGAGACGCCTAATTTAATTATAAATTTCAATTCAGAAATATTCGTTTAGTGTTAATTCTAGTAGGCTACGGAGTTTTGATTTTAAACGTTTGTTTAGCCAACAGCTACCTAGGGATTTGGTTATTTTACTAGTGCCGTTGATAGTACCTAAATTTTTAATCTTATTATCTAAACTATGTTCGCATTTTAGGCTGCTAATATAATAAACCAATCCATAAACCCAAATACGTAAAGCAACAACGACTATGATGGGTTTATTGATAAATGTTAAAGGCGATTCAGATGATTTCTAAATTTAGAAGACAAGAATATATAGTGCAACGTATGTACGGGCCAGGTTAACATGCAGGTTGTTGACGTATATGACAATTTAAAAATAATGAACATGACCAGAAAATAATTTTAAAGTTAAGACTGCTTGTGAAACTTCAGGCAGGAATATGATGCGTTATAAACCTTCCATAAGAAGTTACTGCATTTAGCCTAGGGACACTTACAAATATATGGCAAAAGCAACTAGAAAACATATACATGTTAAGTAAAAAAATCATTAAGTAAAATAGTTGAACTCGCCTTGATTATTTTTGAAAATTAGATTATTCAGTGGACGACATATATAACGCCATTCGTGAGTAGTAATGATCCAAAAGCATCCAGAATAAAACATGCAGTATGGCAATCACTTCCAGGGTGCTTGATGCTGTTGAGGTTTTTGGGACTCACTCTGATCAGAACAACTGAATGAATCCAGATAATTGTGTGTGCCATTGAATGAGCCATCTAAAATTAACTTATGATTGCAGAAAACTTATAGCTGGAACTCACAGTTTTTTGGAGAAGTGTCATCCTTGTTGTTTGGCGATGGAACTCGAGAATATGAAATTAGGCAGGCAGTGGTCGGAAGAAAAGATATTACAGGATAGTACATAGTTTAAAACAGGATGAGGTGTTAAGCGAAGGAACACTAAGAATTAGATCCAGATAACTATTCAATCCTTGATTGCATTGTTAGTCAATGTATATTTATGCTATTTACAGGTCATATTTGCTAGAGCTTGATGTTTAAACAAGTCTATGTCGCTGAAGCAGGTAAATGCTATTAAAGCTTGTTAACGAACCATCGAAGCTAATTAGTTGATATAGATGATCAACTTTTATTATCGATTGAGCTAGCTAAG